>CM042017.1:20349149-20949149 GCA_023525715.1 Cichorium intybus | reverse complement strand
TAGTTGCTAAGGGCTATAGCCAAATTCCAGGCATTGATTTTACTGATGTCTTCTCTCCTGTTGTTAAGCATAGCTCAATTCGTACTTTACTTAGTATTGTTGCCATGCATAACTATGAGCTTGAGCAGTTAGATGTCAAAACTGCATTTTTACATGGTGAATTGGAGGAAGATATTTATATGGAGCAACCTGAAGGCTTCATTATCCCTGGAAAAGAGAACTTGGTATGTAGATTGAAGAAATCTCTTTATGGGTTAAAGCAGTCCCCAAGGCAATGTTATAAGAGGTTTGACTCTTTTATGCTATCTCATAATTTTAAAAGATCAGATTATGATAGTTGTGTTTATTTTAAGTCAGTCAATGGTTCATCAATATATCTGCTTCTTTATGTTGATGATATGTTGATTGCTGCAAAAGATAAACTAGAGATAGCAAAACTGAAAGCACAACTAAGCAAAGAGTTTGAAATGACGGACTTAGGTCCAACCAAGAAAATTTTTGGTATGGAAATTACTCGTAACAGACAGCATGGAAAACTATACCTAAGTCAAAAGAGGTATATTGAGAAAGTTCTTCAAAGATTCAACATGCATAAAGCCAAGCCAGTGAGTACTCCGTTAGCTGCACATTTCAAACTGTCTTCAGCATATTGTCCAAAGACAGATGATGAAATTAACAACATGGCGAAAGTTCCGTATTCTAGTGCAGTTGGTTCTCTAATGTATGCCATGGTATGTTCTCGCCCTGATTTATCTCACGCTTTAAGTGTTGTTAGCAGATATATGGTTAACCCAGGAAAAGAGCATTGGAAAGCTGTTCAATGGATTCTTAGATATTTATGCGGTACTTCCAATGCATGTTTACAATTTGGAAATTCTGGTGAAGGACTGGTTGGTTATGTAGATTCTGATTATGCTGGAGATTTGGACAAAAGAAGATCTTTGACAGGTTATGTCTTTACCATTGGTGGATGTGTTGTGAGTTGGAAGGCAAGTCTTCAGACCACTGTTGCCTTATCCACAACTGAAGCAGAATATATGGCAATTTCTGAAGCTTGTAAGGAAGTTATTTGGCTAAGAAACTTATATAGTGAGCTTTCTGGAGACACATCTTCTACGAAGATTTTTTGTGATAGTCAGAGTGCTTATATCTTACAAAAGATCAAATGTTTCATGAAAGAACGAAACATATTGATGTGCGCTATCATTTTATTCGAAGGGTCATTTCTCAATGTGATGTTCAAGTTAAAAAGATCAGCACTCATGAAAATCCGGCGGATATGATGACGAAGCCGGTTCCATCAACTAAGTTTGAGCTTTGCTCAAGCTTGGTTGGTATGACAATCTAATGTCAAAAGATTGTTGGCACTCGATGATTTTATGATGAGGAATTTATTAAAGTTATGTTCGTCTTTCTACAAGAGTAAAATCGTCTCAAGGTGGAGATTGCAGGCTCTTATGGATTTTGGAGTTTGATGAGCTGTTGATTTTGACCAATGGTAAAACATGCTGCAGAATCAATTTGCTAGTTGCTGCATTTTGAAGTCAAGGTGGAGATTGTGGAATTATGCCTTCAAAATGACAAGTTATGCATACTTCAAGGACCATAAGTGTAAAAGTGAATTTGGTGGCAATTCTATTGTCAATATGATTGACCGTGGATTCAGGAGTGCCGGGTATAAATTCAACCGACAACTTCTCTTCTTTTCAAAGGGAGTTAATGGCTTTCAATTATTACCTTTGACAAATATGGACGTGTTTAAAATGCATTCACATTCCCATGCGTATATATATAAGGATTGAAAGAGTCTTGTATCACATATCACTGTGAAAAATTTCTAAGAAATATTTGTGAGTTTTTTTCTTTCCACCAAGAGAGAGACGAGAGATAGATTGAGTTGTCTGTAAACTCTTGTAACCTCCTCATTTTTCTCATATAGTGATTATCATCGGTTGTGCCCGTGGTTTTTTCCCGAAAGGGTTTTTCCACGTTAAATCCTTGTGTCCACATTTATTTTTTTTATCTTTATCGTATTATTTTTATTTATTGTCGATATTATTATACATAACATTAAAGATGTCTTAAGCTTACAATAAATGAGCAAATTGTACAAACATTAAGCGACATAATTATATGAGCAAATTATACAAACATTAAGCGACATATGTAATGTTTAGTATTAAATATGTCTTAAGCTTACAATAAATGAGCAAATTATACAAACATTAAGCGACATAATGTTAGTATTAAAGATGTCCTAAGCTTACAATAAACATATGAAAAACATAGGAACAAAATGATTAATGTGGTTCACACCACCACAATAATCGTGCTAATCCATAAGGAAACTAAAGAAGGGTTATCATATGACATGTATAAATTACAATTGTAACACATGCTTTCAACTTAAGTAAGGTACATAGAGTCTATTTTTGTTATCATGAACTTGAATGAAATGAAAGAGAGAAAGAGAAGTGTGCAAAGATTGATTCATTAACTCTGTACAAACTACAATGAACAACTTATATATACAAAAAAATTAACTAAATAACTGTTGTAACTAATCTAACAAACTTTCAATGATAAAAGACGAAACTACCCCTGAACTTCTAACTAACATAACGGTCAAGTTGTTGAGTCTTTCACCCCCCCTCAAGTTGTAGACCATACATGCAGCTTGGAAACAACTTTGTCATGTACAGCACCATTCAAATATTTGGTAAAAACATCAGCAAGTTGGTCCTCTGATTTAACATGTGACAAAGTGATTAAACCTTCTTGTAACTTCTCGCGTACAAAATGGCAGTCGATCTCTATATATTTGGTACGTTCATGAAAGACTAGATTATAAGCAATTAATATAGCAACCCGATTGTCACATTTTAGAGGGATAAGGGCAATATTGGAAACATTAAGCTTTGAATAACCTGCTTAACCAAGCTAATTATGATCAAAAGTCTTCTCATTGATATATATTCTACTTCTGCAGAAGATAAAGATATGGTCAACTGTTTCTTCGACTTCCATGAGATAGGGGCCCCACCAAAGAGTATAAAAAAGCCACTAACAGACTTTCTTGTGATTAGACAAGAAGCCCAATCAGAATCACAATATGCTTGGATGTTGAAAGTCTGAGTTTTGTTAAAAAATAACCCTTGATAAAGAGTGCCTTTAAGATATTTCAATGTGTGTAAAGCAACATCTAATGTTGTTGAGATGGGTTCTGATTGAATTGGCTTAAGTATTGAACAACATACGCCAGATCAGGCCTTGTGTGTAAGAGAAAATTTAATTTCCTTATGAGCTGTCTATACACAGTGAGATCAGATAAAGGGTTGTCCATTATTGGTAAAAGGTTAACTTTGGGAGGAAGAGGTGTAGAAATAGGACTTACATCTTTCATGGAATAAAGGGCTAACAACTCATTGATAATCTTTCCTTGATGAACAATCATTCCATTAGATATTCCTTTGAATTCAAGTCCAAGGAAGAAACTAATTTGACCTAAATCCTTGATTTTAAATTGAATACCGAGAACAGTCTTCATCTTTGAAATTTCTTCTAGATTATTTCCAGTTACTAGTATATCATCTACATATACAACAACTATAACAATTGAATCACCATCTTTCTTTAGAAGAAGAGAATAATCATTTTTAGAATAAGTATAACCTTGTAGCCTTAAAGCATCATAAAGTTTAGAGTACCATTGTCTAAAGGCTTGTTTAAGACCATATAAGGATTTCTTTAATTTGCAAACAAGGTTAGATGAGTCAACTGATAAGCCAGATGGTACTTTCATATAAACCTCTTCATGTAGATCACCATGAAGGAAAGCATTGTTAACATCTAGTTATTGAATAAGCCAACCCCTTTTGACAGCTAGTGAAACAATGCAACGGATTGTATGAAACTTGACAATAGGAGAAAAGGTATCATGATAATCTATGCCTTCTTGTTGTGTGAAGCCTTTGGCAACAAGCCTAGCTTTGTGCATTTCAATAGAACCATCTGCTCTGTATTTAACTTTAAAAACCCATCAACAAGAAATAGGTTTCTTGCCTTTGGGGAGTTTCACAATATCCCATGTTTTGTTAGCAATTAGAGCTTGAAGTTCCTGTTGCATAGCATTTTCACAAATTGCATCCCCTTTAGCTTGATGATAAAATGCAGGTTTAGGAACTTAAAGATGAGAATGAAATACAAGAGCATCAGGTGAGATATATTGAGTGGTGAGAGGAAAGTTGGCATCTGGAATGAATAAACTAGTATTGGTATGATAGCATAGATGATGAGAATCTACAACATTGCATACATAATCTTGGAATCGTGCAGGAGCTCTATAAACCCTTGTTGATCTTTTGTTATCATTAATAACCTCAGGAATTAGAGGGATAGGAACAGAAGACTGATTAGAAGAAGTATCATGATTTTGGGATAGAACAGTAGAATTGGAATATGAAGAATCTGTTGAATTGATAGGTATATAAGAAGGCATGGAAGAAACATTAGATTTTGATAAGGAATGTAAAGGAAATATGTCTTCAAAGAAGACAATATCTCTAGTGATGTGAATGTGTTTGTTTACAAGGTTTAAGATCTTGTAAGCCTTTTGTCCAGTTGGATATCCCAGTAAAACACATGGGTGAGAATGTGACATAAACTCGTCCTTGCCAACTAGAGATGTAGAAATATAACAAAGACAACCAAAAACCTTTAGATGAGAGAAATCAGGATTTCGTTTAATGAGTTGTTCATATGGAGTGGAATGTTTAAGGACTTTGGTGGGCATTCTATTTATGAGATGAACTGCAGTTTTAATACAGTCAGTCCAATAAGCATTTCCTAATCCATATTGAAAGTATAGTGATCGAGCTATCTCAAGAATGTGTCCGTGTTTTCTTTCTACCAGACTATTTTGTTGAGGTGTGTGAGGGGTTGATCTTTGATGTATGATGCCCATGGATTGAAGAAAAGTTGTCCCTTCATGGCTTGATCCAAGTATGATACCATGTTATCATGAACTTGAATGAAATGAAAGAGAGAAATGGAAGTGTGCAAAGATTGATTCATTAACTCTGTACAAACTACGTACAATGAACAACTTATATATATATATATATATATATATATATATATATATATATATATATATATATATATATAAAGAAGATTAACTAAATAACTGTTGTAACTAATCTAACAAACTTTCAATGATAAAAGACGAAACTACTCCTGAACTTCTAACTAACATAACGGTCAAATTATTGAGTCTTTAAATTTCTATAGACAAAAGTTGACCTAAGAGTCTAAGACTACCTGTAGGCAAGGGCCCATTAGCGAAAACATCCATCTTTAAATGTGTCTTCAGGTCTGATTGCTTATTATTAGTATTGACAATGAGGTCAAAGGCATATTAGACTCCACAGTTCAACACACAGACACCAACTCCGCTATTTTAATTTACCTATCGCACACGGCTAAAAATGCTTTAAGTTATGGCACCGAAAGGAAAACAATGTTTAGTGGCACGTTCATTGTAGGTAAACAATTGCTTATTCAAAATGGATAGTGATGATAGTTAGTGAGCTATAATGTAACACTAACCCTCACTACTTGATTCACTAATACAAATAAACAAACCAATACATTCTAAATTGTTTAATTGTAATAGAGATACATACATGTAAAATTAAATATATTATGAATCACTTCGACAATGTCTCCATTAAATGAATCAGCTTACCTAAATCATCCATGGATGAACCAGAAGAAGATGCACATGCCTTCTCAGCCTTTTCCTTCCAGCCCATGGCATTCTTCCTCATAACATTTCCTTTTTCTCCGGTCATCAACTCTATCACTAACATTTTAACTTCCTCACTCTTGACATCGTTGTTAATCTCCAAGGCAACACCCCACTTGTTGCAACTCAACCAACAATTCGTTTGTTGGTCTGCAAAAAAAGGCCAACAAATCATTGGCACTCCACTGGATATGCTTTCAATTGTTGAATTCCATCCACTATGCGTTAAAAAGCCACCTATTGATGGGTGATTTAGAACTTGCTCTTGGGGGCACCATCCAGCCAAAAACCCTCTATCACCTGTCTCTTCCAAAAACTCTGGTGGAAGCATTGCAGAGTCACCAACCACGAGGTCTGGCCGGATTATCCACAAGAATGGATAATTGCTCTTTGCTAGTCCCCAACAAAACTCAACTAGTTGTTGAGGTGTCATCACTGCGATGCTCCCAAAATTCACGTACATAACTGATAATGGTGGTTTGGAATCTAGCCATTTTAGACATTCTGGTTCTTCTTTCCAAAGATTTGATTTTATGGAAGCTAACGACTTATCAGCAATTTTGTCCTCAAGTATATGAAAAGGGACAATTCCGTAGCAAGGAGGAAACATTGAAGAGAGTGTGTCAAAAATGTCACTTTCTAGTTCACGAAATGTGTTGAAAATGATGGCGGAAGCCATTTTTGCTCTCTCAATTTGCTTTTTGAAAAATGTAACCATGTATTCATCGCCGGGGTAGATAATTCTAATGAAAGGAGGAAAATCTTTTAGACGTATACCAGACATGGTAGGTATAAAATCTACCACTGTATCCAAATAACCATTTACTAAATAACTGGAATCTGCAGATCAAACAAAAATAATTATATTACTTAGCTTCAAATTTGCAACAAAGTTGTTACCTTACATAGATGATATTTGTGGAACGTGAAATATTGTTACCTTGCAGGTCGACACATATGCAAAAATACGCAGATATATACATATATACAGATCAGTAATTTTATATATTCTATTGTTTCAAAATAGAAAAAATATTGTAATATGACTATCGCTTCGGTTTATGAGTTTAAAATTTTAATATTATTATTTTGACCCAATGTGTGGAAACGCCGAACGCGTTTCTCTATCCTTTTTTGCACCATAAATGCTTGTCTGTTCTGATAACGAATTCTACTCCACAGAAAATACATAAAACCATTTACAATACTATGACCCTCTACCAGTCACAAGCACAACCACATGTAAGCAGCACGTGCTATAAATTTTATTTGAGTATCTTGGTATGGGTTGTGAGTTCTTTAATATTAATTTAACTTCCAAATTTTTAAAAAAATACGAGACTATTTTTTTTGGATAACATCATCATTTAGACAGTCTCTAATAATTAAGAGTTTAATAGGGATTCAATAGAATTAAATTGAGTTTAATATATATGAGAGAGTTGAATGAATGGTAGAGTTAAAATGTTTAAATCTCATCGAACTCTACAAATAAACTTTAATAAAATAATAATGTGAACTTTAAACTTTATTAAATCAAAAATCAACTCAATTTGTTTTCTTTCCTAGTTGGCATCTCATTGAACTCCTTAAGAGTTCATTGCATTGGAGAAGCCCTTAGTAATCATGCAACTTCCTTTTTTTTCGGGTACATAACAATTTCCAATTTCAACCGAGTAACCATTAAATCTAAGATTATAAGTGTAACAATTTCACTAGATAAGATCATATTTACCTTTGAGGGGCATCAAACCTTTTCCCAGAAGATTTTGATATTGATCGTAGCATATTAAAGAACCAGCTCCACTAGTCCACAGAAGTATCTCCGGGATACCCAATTCAGTGGCGGCATCGAGCGTGAATCCCATAAGAAAGTCGGATACTATGCAAGTCACTGGTGAATAAGAAGCACTTACTTTGGTGAGTAGATTTTTAAATGGTTCCAAACAAGTTTCATCAGTGGACTTGGCCAGAGACGGGATGTCTTGTGAGGCGTCAAGATTTTTTGGCGGTGGAAGCCCATCGGGAATTGTCTCAAAGTGGAAGGAAGGGAAGCTGCTTTGGGCGTCGGAGCCCTGGGATCTGAGGAGGCGTTGGTGGTTGAACTCGGTGTTCACGAAGGTGATGAGGAAGCCTTTGGAATGAAGGATTTTGGCGAGTTTTAGCATTGGGTTAATGTGACCTTGTAGCGGGGCTGGTACGCATACTGCATGTGGCTGCTTCTCATGTCCTGAAGCCATGGAGACTTTCTTTCTCTTTTCTCTCTCTTTCTAAAGTATGCAACTCTACCGTGTAATAGCATTGGTTAGTGTGGCAATGTGCGTTTTATAAGGAGTACCGATTGATACGAAAGCTATCTTGACAACCTGGCTACAACATTTTTTTTTTTTTTTTTTTTTTGAACGGCAAATCTATCCTACTCCTACTTCTAAACTACTTCTTGTTATGTTAGTGTCAGAGTTTGAACCCATGACCTCCTTATTAGTATATCACCTTGGCTACAACATCTATCGTGTAAATATTTTAAACACTCTATATTATTTAATAATAATAATAGTGAAAATACTATTATATTTAATATACATAAAATATCTACTTTTATACAGGTGATTAATGTGAAAGAAGTTTCGCAATGTAATTTTGTAATAAAAAAACATAAATATAGAAAATATATATAAAAAGAAAATTATAAAAAGTAGTTGGAGAACCGAATTTCTGCTATATAAAGTAGTTATTTATAGTTTTTATACTTCGGGCTTCCGAGACGCACCGTGTCTCAACCACAAACCCTCTTCTCATATTGCTCAAACAATAAATTTATTAGATGACTTAGTTATGTTTAGGTAAGTCTAGAGACCCATTTATAACAACCATGACCTAAACCAAGACAAACATCCCAAAAAGGAACTTGACAAAGCTGAATCTTGACCCGGTTGTAAGGTTTGCAATATTCAAACGAGGAATGGTTCAAAATAAAATCTAAGAAAAATCATACATAAACTAGACCCA
The DNA here is from genome assembly GCA_023525715.1 of Cichorium intybus. NCBI lineage: Eukaryota > Viridiplantae > Streptophyta > Magnoliopsida > Asterales > Asteraceae > Cichorium > Cichorium intybus. The sequence continues at coordinate 20,940,334 of CM042017.1, read as the reverse complement.
AGGAAAAGATCGCAGGCCTAACCTCAGGTCATTTTCCTTTTCCAATAACAAATGATAAATCATCATTAATGACTGGCTTGATCAGTCCACTCACTGGACCACACTTCAAAGATACAACCAAAGCACAAAAAGTATATGGAGTTGGGTTCTGTTTTTTTGTGTGTGAGCAAACTAGACTCTTAACTTGAACATTTTCCACTGGCGTTGCCCCAAACGAGTTGTTTACAATTTATAATGAATTTCAAAGGCAGATGATCAAATCTTATAGAATTTGGACCAGTCAGTGGAAATGTCTAATTCCATACGACTTAGGGTCTGAATCAGCTCAGACCCTTTTTGTTAGAAATTGGGGATAACAAAGACCCTAGCCAGGGGCTCTGCGTAGGGCTGTTCACTATTTGGATAAAACAGAATTGTCCAGTCGGATAATTTGGATTGGACTATTTGGTTCGAATATTCGGATTTTTGGATTGGTTTTCAGCAAAACCGGATTATTATTTTGGATTTTGGATTGGTTTTGGTTTATGAAACAAAAACCGAATAGTCCAAAAAAACCGAATTACAATTGTTTATTTATATTTATTATTTTTAATAAATATCTTTAATCATTTATTAAGTTTTACTAAATTGTTTTTTAATATATTATATATAAATTCTTACCTACTAAAAAAACTTTATATGTACTTCTTAAAAGTTTCTTATATGTAAATATTAAATTATAATCTATTTTAACTAGTAGTTATTTATAAATTTCAATTCAGGACTAAACAATTTTTAGTTTTTTTATAGAGTTTGCTAATATTCAAGTTATACATATTTCAAAGATTTAGATTCTTGGAAACCGAATTATAAAAACCGATCCAATAGAATTGTAATTTGATTGGTTCGGATCGGATTAGAATTTAGTTTGGATAATTCGGATCCAAGTTTTGAAAACCGAAATCAATTTGGATTCACTTAATTGGATTGGATCAAACTGATCCATCCAAACGAACACCCCTAGCTCTGCCCCTTGGACCCCGCCAGGGGCTGCTGGCCCTTGGACCCCGCTACCAGGGGCGCTGCCCCCGAACCCCCGTTACGACAGTGTACTTAGAATCTTGATCAAAATCAAACAAGTTTGCACTTCGCACCTTCCTAACTTGTTTAATGTTTGTCAAGATTACATTTGGTCAACAAATTAATCCATTACACTTAAATACATATTGATAATATACAATTACCAACACTTTTAAAAGAACAAACTAGACACAATTACCAACTCAGGGACATAAGGCTTGACTTAAATGGACCTTCCCACAATTTTACATGAATTTATAAGGATGGTGCAAAAATAGTGAACTTTCAATATTTAGATAAAGTAGCATTAGGGTTAAGGTTTTCACCCCTTAATCCATAAAGACATCACTAAAGACCTTTTAAGGTCTTAAATAATTTCAAAGGGACACTTAAAAATTAGAACTCTACTACAACTCATTATATTTACCACTAAGTACAATCACTCACACTAACACACACATACAAGGTGTGGAAAATTTTGAGTAGAATACATAAACCCTACAACCTTTCATATATGAGAAATAAGAACATCATAATACACCCAAAACCCGATGAACACATAGAAGTAGCATGCACCCACACACACACGTGCATACAACCCACGGTGGGTTGTGGTGGTGGTGCACCATGACTTAAGACACAAGAAGAAAATGAATGTTCTTACCTCACCTTGTTAATGCTTCCACCTCCCGATTCCTCTTCCTTTACTATCACACACGTACACTACTTTTATTTTCCTCACGAACCCTCGACAGTAGCAGCAATGGAGACGAAGGGAGGAAAAAAACGACGACAACAGAAAGAGTGAAGACGAAAGAGAGAAAGAATACGAGAAAGAGAAAAAACTACGGCTGGAAGATATGGCTCTCAGGGTTAGAGTGATGTTCTTATCTCACCATCTTGCATAAGGACTCGGTTGCACAAAAACAACCACAACCCACACATTAGCTCAAGGCCTCGTTAGTTCCGTGCGAGATTTCGAGATTTGCACTTAACCCCTCAAGAATGCAGGAGTAACCCTCCATAGCCCAAACAACAATTTAACCCACAAAACAACTTTCTAAAATGAGATAAAACCCCTTTCAACTTATAATTTAACTTCTAAGTAGTAGTAATAATATTATTATTATATTTAGTCGCTAAAAATATTTAACCCACGAATATGAACATACCAAAAACGCGGTGTTACAAATTAGCATCAAGGTGTCAAAGATCTTGTTGGTGGATCCCATTAAATAATGTCATAATTTAATCTTTTTGACAACCTCAACAACATCCAACTTATGAGTTGGACCAAAGGACTACAAATTTTATACTTCTCATCTTCTTTATGTTGTTGTAATGATCTTAAACATGAATGCAATCAAATATCCTTGATGGGAAATGATGTGACATTGGATCTGGGCATCGAATCTTGAGGTCGGATCTAGAGCTAGTGCTCGAGCATGATGACCAGATGAAGATTCCTGACTTGTATCCTAACCATAATCATAGAAGAAAACTGTTAAAACCACCCAATGCATATTCCCTAGGAGTAGGCTCCGACGATCAAATTAGATTAGTATGAGAGATGAGATGGTTTGTCATGGCTGTAGAGAACCATCATGGTGTATGTATGTGTGTAGAGAGTAGAGAATAGAGAGTGGAGGCTAGATATGGAGAAGTTAGAATGTTCTCCATGGATGAGGGAATATTTCATTTGTAGGGTAAGTGGAGAGACAATTAGGTCAAGCCTTGGGCAATCCCAATTCAAGAGGATGAAAGATTCCATATAGTGTAATATGGCTAGAAGATGAATGATGGCCAACTTGACAAGGAAGAGACCGGTCCTTGGTCAAGAAAATCAACAGAGAAGGTGGCACTTCAAAGACGGAGGGTGTTTCGAAGTTAGAAGAAGGCCTAAGATAAGAGGTGCAAAAGAAAATATGAAGAAGTCATTCTAAACAGTGGGAGTAGAGTTGAATTGAGGTCCTTGTCTCCTTACAATGAAGAAGACTGTCATCCGAAGTTCTTGGTACATTGGTTACGGTTGAAGTTTCCCAGGGAAGTCGGACGTAAAGGATCACATCCTTGTATGTCAATATAGACAAGAACATCTAAGTTTCACTACCAAGAGTTTTTAGATTGTTGAAAAGAAAACTAGGTGCGCACGGAAGCGAACCCTGTATGGAAAATGAGGAGGAACGGTTGCACGAACGTAAGTGTTATCACTGCTGCACCAGGAGAAGTTTCTAGCACCTACTTCTTCATCCTCACATTATACGGTTAATGATTTATTGGAGGAGGGATCTATCATACAATTATCAACGAGCTTAGATAGTGCGATCCAAAATGTTTAAGTGAGAACTAGGCACATTTTAGCTGTTATTAGGAGTAGCAATCAGAATATGAGCTTCAAGAGTCTAGAAGTATTTTGTAGTAGAAGTGTATCCTGAAAGTCCTTGAAGAAGTTCATCAGAAAATTGCTGAAGACCAATGTTCCCATTTTCTCAACAAGAGTAAATGAAACTTGGGTGACAGGAAGATCAGTTCAGATCAGTCTCCAAGTGGGAGATTGTTGAGTAAAGTGGTGAGCCTAATCTGAACCGGATAAGACCAGATAACCAAAGAGATTCAACTTTCCGATGAAACCGAAACAAAGGTGAAGATAAGCTAGTGCTCTTGGAGATGCGGTTAAAAATAATGAATAAAACCTTACGTTCCACTAGTTGTAGTAAGCAATGGTTGGACCAAAGAGTTCGTGATTGACACTTTCGTGCTGATAATAAGAGTGTAGTATAGTGTCACTCTATAGCAGGCATATATCACTACACTTTTTGATCCCAAAACAAACTCAAAAACCATAACCCATAAATTAACTAAATCTAGGCACAAACACTAGATCCAACACCGATGATAACAAAAAATGAAACTTTCATAAAATTGATCAAATAACAATCTTTCTTAAACCAAATCTGAACTAAGAGCCAAATGATTGCTCCTAACCAGAAAACTAAATCTCTGTCGTTAGAGAAATTCCTAGAAGCAGAATACTCGTAGCACAAGAGAGATTACAAAACTAAAATGTTGCAAATAAAAGTAAATCTAACCAACTAGAATCATCAAACTGAAAAGTTATAAAAATTGAGTCAAAGATGCCAGAGTTTCACTCGATGAATCAGTCTTTGCTCTCGAATTTCGACATGGAAGCCTCTATTTATAGTTGAGAAATCTAACGGCCCGTGCCGCTACCTATTGGTATCCATATGGCGGGCCTTATCCCCATTTCTTCTCATTTTGAAATTCAAGTCGTTCCGGATTACATTTTTGTCCCAAATCCAACGCCGCATAGAAGACTATTCCTCGTCGCGAGCTCCTCTTTGTTCTTATCCTCGTTTCTTATTTCCAAGTTCACCAATTTTGCACTTAAAACCCTGCATTTTAGCTAAAACTACATACAATACCTTTGCAGTAAAAGTGAGTGATATTAGTCATTTTATAACAACAAAATAACTAAAAACTTATCCAATAACGCATAAAATATGCAATATCAAAGCGCGTTATCAGAAGTTCTTCGCTCCGGTCAGTCTAACTGAAGCGGATTGACAGTTGGATGAAGTATGACGAGTTGGGTGCATCTCACCAAGAATTGCAGTATTGAATACTTCATTGCATTTAAAAAATTGTGTTTAAACTTGAACTTTGCGACCAAATTCCTCACTATGAACTATTTCAACTCTCCTATGTGAGGGATATCTCAAAATCATCCTAAGTCATTACAAATCAATTGGATAATGTTAGAATTGAATTTGATAAGGTTTGGAACTATTATAGAGATTTAAGCATGTTTTTGTGTGTGACATACAAGTGATTTGGCTGTGTTCATCTTTGAATAGATTTATATAATGGCCATTTTTACCCTCTATCCCACAAACGTAAGTACTTTCATCGTTGAATTGGTGAATGCTTTGTTGCATTGAATGTTACCCTTAGGACATTATAAGAGTGTCTAAGAGATATTTTACTTTTACCTAAGCTATAAGTGTCTCTAATAAGCTTAATCGGAGCATATTTAGTGTTGATGACTTATTCCTATTATCATTCTTTAGGTTGTGGTTGACCTCTTATTTATATATTGAAGTGGATTAAAAGATATTGTATACTTGTAAAGTGAGTTATTACCCAAGAATACATGTCCCTATCTCAATTTGCTTATTGACATTTGAGAACTTGAAACACCTTGCACAAGTGTCTCGACCCCACTATTTTGTACCACAAAATCACGACTGTTAGGGCTATTTTGTGACAAAATTTAGGCACTATTTGGACTGGTTCGGACCACAAGCGGGCTACCGTACGGGGCTGTTTTGGCTGCACTGTTTGGGCAGCCCCGAACATCATTTTCAACATCCTTTTGGTTGTTTTAGTAACCGGTTTCGCGGTTGCTTTGGTGGTAAAAATCGTTAGGATTGTCGTGAAAACTATCGTCTTCAAAAACCCCATCTAAATCATTGTCGTCCACCTTTATCGAAACATTCTCCACGCTTGCACGAAGCATAAAACCTTCATCAAACTTTACATCACGACTCAAAATTACACGCTTTTCGGATGTCGACCAAATACGGTAACCCTTTACCCCGTCACCATATCCCATGAACATTCCTTTATTTGCCCTCGGTTCTAGCTTCCCGTCATTAATGTGATAATAAGTCGGACACCCAAAAACCTGCAAATTCGAATAATCCGCCGGTTTTCTGGACCATACCTCTATTTGGGTCTTGCACTCAATAGCGGTACCCGTAGATCGATTCACCAAGTAGCAAACCGTATTGACCACTTCGGCCCAAAAACTTCGATCTAACCCGAAATTCGATAACAAACATCGAGCCCGTTCCAACAAAGTTCTATTCATCCTTTTCCGCTACCCCATTTTGTTGTGGCGTATTTCGAACCGTGCGATGTTTAGCAATACATTCATTTCTACAAAAATCATCAAATTCCTTTAAGCAAAATTCCAAGCCATTATCCGTACGAAGCTTTTTAACCTTCCGACCCGTTTGATTCTCTACAAGAATCTTCCAATGCTTGAAGTTTTCAAACGCCTCACTTTTGTGCTTCATAATAAAGACCCATGACATTCTTGAATAGTCGTCGATAATAGAAAGAAAATACCGAGCACCACCAAGTGATGGGACTCAAGACAGACCCCAACAATCCGAGTGTAGGTAATCTAACATCGCTTCAGTTTGGTGAATTGCTTTTGAAAAAACTAATACGATGTTGTTTTCAGAAAACACAATGTTTACAAAACTCTAAATTCGCCACCTTGTGACTCCAAAGTAAACCCTGCTTGCTTAAAAGAACCATATCTTTTTCACCAACGTGACCGAGCCGCATATGTCATAACCGGGTCAACTTTAAATTTTCTTCTTCAGATTGAGAAACCGCAACTGAACCGGTAACCGTCTCTCCTTGGAGAACATACATCATCGACTCTCTCAATGCTTTGATTACCACCAATGCTCCTTTCGTTACTCTAAGCACACCATTCGAACCAGATTACTTAAACACCTTTGACTCCAAAGTTTCCAATGAAATCAAATTCTTTTTATAGTGTCGTTAGCCATCGAAACGCTCCCGACATTAACTTCTTCATAGGTAACAAACCATTCTCGGTTATGACACATGTGGTAAGAACATGCGGAATCTAACACCCATATCTCATTATACCTTACCCAACTACAATCGGCGGTGACTAAAACCAAGTCTTTTTCCGAGCCCGAGTCATCTTTGACAAGATTAACATTTGACCATTTTCCTTTTAGTTTTGGACAATCTTTCTTCCAATGACCCACTTCTTTACAATTGTGACAAGTGTCATTTGGATTTGGCCCTCTATTTCGTGACTTCGACCGATCTCTACGCCCTTTGCTTTTTCCTTTTCTGGACCTTCCTCTACTTTGATTCGACACATTCAACGCAGCCAGTTGACTTTCCGAAACACTTCCCGAAGCTTTATGCCTTAACTCTCGGGAATGTAAGTTTGACCTCACCTCTTCCAATGTGACGGTGCCACGTCCAACCACAAAGGAATTAACAAAATTGTCGTACGATGGTGGCAATGAGACTAATAAGATGAGAGTCGCGTCCTCGTCTTCTATCTTTACCTCGACATTCTTAAGATCCATAATGATGGAATTGAGTTCATCCAAATGATCTTTAAGAATGGATCCTTCCTTCATTCGTAATGAAAACAAACGTTGTTTGAGCAACAACTTGTTTGTGAGAGACTTTATCATGTACAACGATTCAAGCTTTAACCACAAACCCGCCGCCGTCTCTTCATCGGCAACTTCATATAGGACCTCATCTGATAGGGATAGCAAAATCGTCGAATGCGCCTTTTCTTCTTGTTGCATATACTTCGTATCATCCATCGATGTAGGTTTGGCACCGGCAAGAGGAGTCAAAATTCCTTGTTGTTTCAATAACGCTCGCATTTTGATCCGCCAAAACTAAATTTGTTCTTTCCCGTGAACTTTTCAATCACCATTTGGGGAGCCATGACTTCTAGAAGAGTGTTTACACCAAAAAACCGTCTATTTTGAAAAATAATTTCTTAGAGGACTTTTATCGAACACCTTGTGTGCATGCTAGAACCTCTACCTCAAAACAATAATCCAAACAATGGAGGGATCCAATAATCTTCCAAAACCAAAAACTAAGAGCAATTCAACAATAATCTGCATAGAAATTGAACTTGCCTTGAAGATTTTGATGACTTAGGAAATTTCACGTAGACTTTGTAACTTGATTTTTGTCATTGTTGTTGATCAAAGAGAATCACTCAAATCAAACTTGAATTCTTCACCCACACTTGATTCAACCTCTTTATCAAAACAAGAAAAACCAATCAACCATGAAATTGTGGATCTCTTGGGAAAAAAATGCAAACCCCACTTGTTCAATCAATTTCCCCTCCTTTGCTCTGATACCACTTGTTATGCAGATTCAAAATCAGATTATGATACCAACAATATTAGAACTAGAAATCACCAAGAATATCACCAAACAAATTTAACTCTCTTATTTCTCAAAGTTTGAACTAGTTAACAGAAACGAGAAAACAAAGGAAAATAATAGTTCTGAAAGAAGTAATAAGCTACGTACAGCAAAAGCCAAAAGTGCAAATAACTTTTAACCACAATGTAATATATGCACAAATGGTCCCTCTAATTTGTAGAAACAATCACAATATATCAACAATTAACTTGTAATAAAGATACACACATGTAAAATATATTATGAATCACTTCGACAATGTCTGCATCAAATGAATCAGCTTCCCCAAATCATCCATGGATGAACCAGAAGAAGAGACACATGCCCTCTCAGCCTTTTCCTTCCAGCGCATGGCATTCTTCCTCATAACATTTCCTTTTTCTTTGGTCATCAACTCAATGATCACTAGCATTTTAACTTCCTCACTCTTGACATCGTTGTCAATCTCCAAGGCAACACCCCACTTGTTGCAACTCAACCAACAATTCGTTTGTTGGTCTGCAAAAAAAGGCCAACAAATCATTGGCACTCCACTGGATATGCTTTCAAGTGTTGAATTCCATCCACTATGCGTTAAAAACCCACCTATTGATGGGTGATTTAGAACTTGCTCTTGGGGGCACCATCCAGCCAAAAACCCTCTATCACCTGTCTCTTCCAAAAACTCTGGTGGAAGCATAGCAGAGTCACCAACCACGAGGTCTGGCCGGATTATCCACAAGAATGGATAATTGCTCTTTGCTAGTCCCCAACAAAACTCAACTAGTTGTTGAGGTGTCATCACTGCAATGCTCCCAAAATTCACGTACATAACTGATAATGGTGGTTTGGAATCTAGCCATTTTAGACATTTTGGTTCTTCTTTCCAAAGGTTTGATTTTATGGAAGCTAGAGACTTATCAGCGATTTTGTCCTCAAGTAAATGAAAAGGGCAAACTCCATAGCAAGGAGGAAACATTGAAGAGAGTGTGTCAAAAATGTCACTTTCTAGTTTACGAAAATGATGGCGGAAGCCATTTTTGCTCTCTCTAATTGCTTTATCAAAAATTTAACCATGTATTCGTCGCCAGGGTAGGCAATTCTAATGAAAGGAGGGAAATCTTTTAGATGTATACCAGACATGGAAGGTATAAAATCTACCACTGTATCCAAATAACCATTTACTAAAAAACTCGAAGCTGCATATCAAACAAAAATAATGATATATATATATATATATATATATATATATATATATATATATATATATATATATATATATATATATATATATATATATATATATATATATATATATATATATATATCAGCTTCAAATTGACAACAAAAATGTTACTTCATATATGATGTTATACGTACATATACATAGATACACAGATATACACTTATAAAAAAATTTGTGTCTTTGTATATTCTTTTGTTATAAAGAACAAAAAGATATCGTTCAGTTGTGCGTTCTAAATATTATTATTTTGACGATAAATTCTGTAAATTTTGTCTCTTCTTTTGCACCATAAAGACTTACCTGCTCTAATAACGAATGATACTCCACAGAAATACATAAAAAATATTTACTATGGGAAGACCCGCAACCAGCCACATGTTGGTAGCATGTGCTACAACTTTTTTAACTTTCCTGGTGTAAGTTGCAACTTCTTTAATAGTTTAACTTCTGAATATGATATGACATTGAATTTGTTTTTGGGGTATATCACACTATTTACTAATCAAGTTTCGATTTTTTCCATTACATATTTTTTTAATTTTAACCCTAGAAACCATTGAAGCTAGATTATAAGTTGTAGCATGAGTTTTACTAAATAAGAGCATATTACCTTTGAGGGGCATCAAACCCTTTTCCAGAAGATTTTGAAATTGATCATAGCATATTAGAGATCCAGCTCCACTAGTCCACAGGATTGTATCTCCGGGATACTCAATTCAGTGGCGGCATCGAGCGTGAATCCCATAAGGATTGTTGGATAATTATGGGACCACTTAATATCTAAATAATATATTGTTATCATAAATTCGATATTAATAGATAATGTTATTTAAAATTGTTGATGGACTGATTTTGAATAGTAGATAAACATTATCTAGTGTTTATCCTGTGGGTTGAGTTCCCGGTTGAATCAAACTCATCTCTATCCCTTAAATCTCTCACATTCGGTTATATCTTCATCTATATAAACACGTGACGAGTAGCAAATCAAATATACGAAAACACAGATAAATTCGTGGGTATTATTTGCTGAGGGTTTAGAGAGGGCTTTTGAGATCAACTGGAAAACTAACCCTACACATCAGATCTGAAAAGCTTAATAGAAACATGTATGTAATCTTCGTTTGTTTATTTCTTTTAATCAGATTCGAGATCAAGATCTAAGGTTTTAGCTTCCACATTTATATTTTGGTTATCGAAAATAACCAACAATTGGTATCAGAGCAGACTCGAATCTGTTATCAGAAATCTAAACATATATATATGGTCGTAAAATTAGTTTTTTGAATTGAACATACCAGTAAAGTTTTGAGATCTCTGTTTTTTTTCTTTTTTGCTGTCGACGAGAAGAAAATAATATGCATGATTATCTTTCTTGTTATCTCTTTGGTTTTCTCCGGCTTGTTATTTCACAAGATAATGTATTTATCCACTGGTCATATTTCTTTTACTGTGATATGTGATAAGTACTAAAAGGTATTTGTTTCTGTCATTAAATTTGACTGCGAAACCTATATTTAGACTAGTACATGCCTATAGGTTTCTTTTAAAGCTACATATCACTGTGAATATCTTTTCATTGTTTAATTATAATATTTTAATAAATGCAAACATTGTGACTATCAATCCCTATACGTCCTTTTAATATTTCTTCTATAACATTTTCCTTCCGTTTTTTTCTCTTTTATGTGGGAAGTTTTTTTTTATTTAGTTAGTATGTTCTGATTATATAGTTATGGTTCGTAACATATCCTAAAATGGACGTTAAAGGCTTAATAGTAAATTGTTTAATGTTACCATTAAGTTTGAGAAAATTTGCAAATCAATATCTTGCAAACGATGGACTAATCGGAACTCTCGGAAAATGGTTATGGAGAAGCTAAGCTAATTTTTTTTTTAAGTTGGATGAAATCCCCCCAGAGGAAATATATCGACATTACAACTGTATTTTTTGAATAGCATTTCTTTGTAAAATACGTTGTAAGAAAACTCATGCGATATTTCGTTAGCAATTCTTAATTTCATTTGCGGCACATGTAAGTTTTTTTATTGGGTTTGTCAATAATATCAATTATGACAAATTTATTTTCGAAGATTTTTTATGTTAAATAGCTTTTGATGTTTTTGACATTAATTTATATGAGTTTTCTTTAGAAAGCCACACCATTGCTTGTATTTTTATTGAAATCTACTATACCTAATAAATAAAAATAACTTTTGCCATGTGTCCAATTTTTAAAGCCTATTCTCCCATCTGACACGTGTATACGTCTCTTAATTCCTCTTCACATCCCGCTTATAATAACATTCCATCTAATTCCACGGAATATCGGTTGGTTGACTGCCATTAAAATCGGTCATAACGTTGGAATACTCTCCCTCTTTCTTTAGAAACCCTAATTCCACTAATGGTTTCCGATCTCCCACAGTCTTGCGATCAACATCATCTCAACCTGATTACTTGAAGGTATTCCTTCGATTATCAAATCATTTTGCAGGAATTCTTTTGCAATCCATCTTTCTGTCTTTAATCTCTAATCTGTGAAATCAATTAATTGAATTGCGTAAATTGCAAATTCGAATAATTGGATGTTGTAGTTTCCAATGCTCTGTTTTAGTTTTCCAATTAGTCTTTAAATTCGAAGTATTGGATGTTGATGAACCATTCTCGATTTTTTTAACAAGGTTTGGCATCGATTTTACATTCATATTTTTCACAAACATACAAATGTAAGTATGCATACATATTGTTTGTGAAAATGTCTCAGTATTTCTGTTTTCCTCTTGATTCTGCTACAGTTGACCGCAATTGGTAGGTGCTATAAGTGGCAATAGTTATATGTATGTTGACCTTCCTCTCAAAATGGTATCCTTCTTTCTTTCTCTCTCCCAAAATGTCACAGCTTCCTCATGAACCAACTTGCATATTTATTCAACTTAAGGGGATTAGGATAAAGAGATAACAAGAAGTTTGTATTGATACCACGTCAACACTTTTTCCAGTAATATCGTATGATACCTTTGGTGCAGGGGTGACAACTGTCGTAGTTGTCATGATGGTAACTTTGGTGCAAGGGTCAACTTTAAGAAGAACATCTCGATTCTACAAGATTCTCCTGTCCCAAACGGCTATTTCATTAGCCTGCTTCCGGAAGTTTTCAGTTCGTTCGTGGAGCTCAACATTCCACTCCTTGATAATCTTTAAACAAAAACCAAAACAATAATTGACAACCTAACATACTTAATTTTTTAGTCCATGATCCAAGTATAATGACTACTTTGGTCCTTGAGTTTTTATGGTGCAGATTCCTCAAAGTTACCATTGGTAAGCGTTGTTATCTTATACATATAACATTAACAGATGTTGTTTTGTTAATATCCCTTAATGGGCTTAATGTGATAAGTATTCAATCTGGGAACAACTGACTCAATCGGTTAAGATACTAATCGATTACCTATCTGCCCTTATTGAGATAAGTAGTAATTTTGTTCCCAATTTGTTTTCTCTAACAAATTTAGTCGATAAAATTTACTTGTGATGTTTTTACTCCATGATACAAGTATAATGACTATTTTGGCCCTTTTCCGGTGCAGACTTTGCAAAAAAGTAAACATTGGTAAAAGTTATTATCTTATACATATAACATTAACATATGCTTTCAGGTGGCATACGATTTGTGTCAGAATAAGGCTTTTTGTTTGAGATATTTGTAACATTTTTGGTCCATGCTCCAAGTATTATGACTATTTTTGGTTCCTGAGTTTAGCTGATTCTGGAAGATGTATTGGAGTCTTTGATGAATGATGGCACAATTGGCAACATGTGAATTTCACTCTTGAGGAAAAGATGTGTATAGATTGCTGCAAAATTTAATTTATTCATACATAAAAATATATGAAGCATGGTTAAACATCACAATTATCTAAAATCATTATTGGTTTTGCAGTTTTAGTCTTTGTTTTACCATTTAAGTTTTTCTATTGGTTTAATGTGCCTTATCATCAATTTTGTAGGATTTGGGAAAAGTTACGATCGATTGTCGGGTGTGGCGCTATAAATAGGTTAATTGTATTTCTTTTAGTTGAACTTACTCCTTTATCCATGCTTTTCTATCTAATATACCAAAAATGCAAGAAAAACTATTTTGTCATTTTTCTGCAATTAGTTCTATGTTTGGATTGATCCTTTTTTGCTAAAATTACTTTAAGGTTTTGAATGTGTGTTGATGTTGATAACCTGGAGCACTATAATAAAGGAATAAAAATAAATTTCATAATGTGACTGTCATGTATTCAATAGATTTTTTTTTCATTTTTGTGTTTGAGTTTGTACAGGGAGATAACCAGGAACAAACATATCAAAAGGAAAGAAGGAAAAAAATTAGTAGAATAGTCTGTTGTGATGTTCATTAAGGTATCAATTATCTTACTTTGAATCGGATGTTTTAGAACTGCAAGAATAAGCCTTGGTTGATGGCAATGTTTATGTTAACTGCATTATCTCTTGATCATGTAAGTATTGTGCATAAAGATTTGTCCAAATAACCATATAAGCTGACTCCTATTGTTACAGTTGATTAAAAGTTTAATAAAAATTTTTTATTCATCTTTAAAGTTATTATTTCACTGACTTTATAAATTTATATGCATGAATACATCGTAGCCTTTTAAAAATTGGCTTTCTTCTTCATAAGTATGTTGTGACTACTTTCAACTGAGATCCAGATTGGTGACCTTAAATTTCAATTAACCAAGGTAAATTGGGTTATATGTGGTGTTATATTTGTCTAAAGACCTATTCACTCTATTGAAAAAGAACAAAGGCTTGGAGAAACATTTGGAATAGTGACTATTGAAGCAATGCCATTTAGTATTGTCATACGTTATTCTACATTACTTTTCATGTAAAAAATTAGCAACATGTATGGAAGTACAAAAGCTAATGTAACCCTTTTTTGTCTTTTGATGTTGCAAGGAGGAAATAATTGGACTTATTAATCACAAATTATACTTGAAATATTTATTTGTGTATATCCATGTATACATACATACACATACATGCATACATGTCATCACAAAATCCATAAAATGCAGTCAAAGTTCAGACATTAAAGGGTTAAAGTTGAACTATCTAATTTTCTCTCTAATTTCTAAATATTTTCGATTTAATAAAATAGGTTTTTAGAAATACTTAATGTTTATTTCTTCCAATTTAGTATTTTATTAAATCAACCCGTGTGATCCACGGGTTTCTAACCTAGTGTATATATATATATATATATATATATATATATATATATATATATATATATATATATATATATATATATATATATATATATATATATATCAAGTATATGCAGCGTGGATATGTATATAAAGCATTTTCGTATCTATAATATATGATTCAAATGCTTTTATCAATTTGACATATTGAATGTTTTTGAGGTTCTTATCGTTTTCGGACTTTTGCTCACGCCCGGTAATAGTTGTTTATTCGTATTAATTCTTGTTTTGATTATGTTTTGGATAAAAACTAATTAATGCTACATGGAATGAGATTTCGTTTATTTCATGGTGATGGAGTTTGCATTAAGAACTTATTTATGTTTTTCTTTTCTCTATTTGTTAATTTAATATCATGTTTTGTGTTTGTAGAGATTATGAAATCCGTAATTTTTTTTTTTTTGGGTTTGTAACAAATTTCAGTTATGACATTGTTTATTTTTGAAGTAATTTAATTGACATCAATATATCGCCAAAGCGATCTCTTTTGTGAAAATTAATTTACTACGAACTTGAATTTAAATATTATGGTTTATGTGTTTATTAATGCGGATATTAACCGACCCAAAGGTAGGTTAATATTTGGTCGGATAAATACATATGTTGTGGTAAACATTTGACAATTATTCGGTTCAATGTGATTAATAAGTCGATCCAAATATGGACTTATTGATTGACATAATTTATTGTCAATGTTTTATCACTAAAACAATATATCTGTTGCAAGTTAATATTATTGTCCAAAGACTTGATATTAATATTGTGTTGATATCTTGTGATGTTGTCATAAATTGAATTTATTGATTATAATTTACAGATTAATGAGCATAAAGAAGGCATATGTTATTTATGTTCTCAAAATATCAAATTTGAATCCCGGCATAATATTTGCAACATGAATGCTATTTATGCGCTCCACGGGATCACCTTTAAGGCTTTAAGGAATGGAATGAGAACATTATATTAGTTCTCTATTGCATGCATCTTGACAATGCAATTTGTATATAGCAACGTTCTTTGAGGATGTTGAGTTTGGGGGAGAAATAAGGTTAAAAACATTGTCATTGGGGAGCAATCTATCATGATTCATGTTATTGTTTCTGATTATGTATGGATTTTAAGTACCTACTGATGAAGTAGTAATTCATGAACAAAGACCGACAATGTTATTCAATCTCCCATTTAGAACAAACTCAACTTATAATATCCCATCTATAGCATCACGAGTTTCATCATATCATTATCTCGTTTGGTTTTGAGATAAATGCAAAAGATGATTTGTGTATCAAAATTATAGTGGGAGTAAATATATCTTTTTGGTTTTAGACGATGATATTGAGAACAAATGATCATACAAGAAAATGCTATATGCTCACATATAGAAAATAAGATATTTTGGAGATCCTTGGTTATTATGATTTTCATTTTAATTGATGCCAAGATAGTTACCGGTTCACCTAGGGTTCCATTTACCTGGTAGCAGGATGACCTATTTCATGAAAAAGTTTTAAGTAGCATTTGGTAACTTCTTCCATTATAGCGATATAATTTGTTGCATGCTTTGAGGCATCAAATCTCGGGATATGATTACAGAATTTTGTCACGGGGCTGCGTAATGTTGGTGTTGAAAGACCACTAAAGTTGTATTGTGACAATAATTCAGCAATGTTATATTCCAACAACAACTGAAGTTCTACTAAGTCAAAGCGTATTGACATTAAGTTTCTAGTTGTTAAATAAAGAGTGCAAAATGGAAAGATTTTAATAGATCACATCGAAACGAACTCCATTATAGCGGATCCGCTCACAAAGTGATTACTTCCCAAGGTCTTTCACGAGCATACTACACACATGGGTGTGATAATGATTGACGATATTTTGTTTTAGTGGGAGTTTTGCATGTTATTTTGGTGTTTTTTGTTTTGTTTAAGAATTCATTTCTGTACAGAATTAAGGATTCGGTTTATTCCATAATTATTTGCACTTATTTGGAGTTTGATCTCACTTCAAACTAAATAGGGACTCGTAGGAAATCTGAATTGATTTCAAAACCACACATTTATGGTTAATCTATGTCGTTTAGTCATATATGTATATGTGACCATTGATGAGTTTAGTTACGTAAATTGTAACAAAGACTGCTTTGATCTTATACTGTTGTGATTAATGGACGAGATTGTTTAAGGGTACCAATGGTATGATAACATATGTTAAAGCGCTTATATGGTTATGTATACATTTAGATAATCGTGGTCCAGTGGGAGATTGTTGGATAATTATGGGACCACTTAATATCTAAATAATATATTGTTATCATAAATTCGATATTAATAGATAATACTATTTAAAATTGTTGATGGACTGCTTTTGAATAGTAGATAAACATTATCTAGTGTTTATCCTGTGGGTTGAGTTCCCGGTTGAATCAAACTTATCTCTATCCCTTAAATCTCTCACATTCGGTTATATCTCCATCTATATAAACACGTGACGAGTAGCAAATTAAATATACGAAAACACACAGATAAATTCGTGGGTATTATTTGCTGAGGGTTTAGAGAGGGCTTTTGAGATCAACTGGAAAACTAACCCTACATATCATATCTGAAAAGCTTAATAGAAACAGGTATGTAATCTTCGTTTGTTTATTTCTTTTAATCAGATTCGAGATCAAGATCTAAGGTTTTAGCTTCCGCATTTATATTTTGGTTATCGAAAATAACCAACAAGTCAGACACTATGCAAGTCACTGGGGAATAAGAAGCACTTACTTTGGTGAGTAGATTTTTAAATGGATCCAAACAAGTTTCATCAGTTGACATGGCCAGAGACGGGATGTCTTGTGAGGCGTCAAGATTTTTTGGCGGTGGAAGCCCATCGGGAATTGTCTCAAAGCGAAAGGAAGGGGAGTTAAAGAGGGTGTCCGAGCCCTGAGATTTGAGGAGGCGAAGGTGATGAGGAAGCCTTTGGCACGGAGTACTTTGGCAAGTTTTAGCATTGGGTTGATGTGACCTTGCAGCGGGGCTGGTATGCATACTGCATGTGGCTTGCGTTCTTGTTTTGAAGCCATGGAGAGCTAGGACTTTCCTTCTCTTTCCCTTTCTCTGTCTCTCTCTAAATTTGCAAATCTACAGCATTTGATTAATGTGGCAATGTACTTGAATATTTTATAGGGAGTAGGTTACAGATTGACCCCACGAAGCTTATAACTTGACAACGTGATTACAACATCAATGTATTTTAGCAAATAGTAACAAATGAAAATGAAAATTTTTATTTTGATTCGACTTTTAAATAATAAGCAAATTTATATATTCCAATCTTTCCTTTAATTAAGTAAAACTTTGTGTGCTATATTAAAATTTTCCTTCTCAGATCGATGACTACAAAGCATGCGTATTACCTTTTCTCCAATGTGTCCTCAATTTGACTTCTTTGACTTCTACATTTGCAACTCAAAACTTGTAGGCATTTGTATATATCATATAATCCTTTTATTCATGTAATCTCTCATATTTTTCTTTTCTATAATGTGTACTTGATTGGCCTTCTTTGACTTCCACATTTGCAACTCAAAACTTGTAGGCATTTGTATATTTCATTTAATCCTTTTATTTATGTAATCTCTCGTACTTATTTCATTAGCAATGTTTTGAAAACCGGATCATTTACCGAATCAGTTGTCTTACCGATTCGATGATGTCCTGCTGGTCGAACCAGCCCTAAAAACTAGTTTGGTGATTGAAAATTGCGATATTCATAGTATACGATAATAATAATAATAAAAAGATAAAGATGTCATACATCTCAAATTAAGGTTTTGCTTAGCCTCGCTTGGTGCATAAATGTCAAGGGAACCCTCCTCACAAGTCACAACCACTCAACCCGTTTCCAATTGCAAATATGATAAAATGGCCTGCTATTATAATAAAAAACAAACCCAGTTTTAAAGTCATTTAGAAAAAAACCCTTTTTTTATTGATTAAACCAGTAAAAATCGGATGGTATTTCCATAAACTGGTTGATTTTTACTGGTTTATTTTTAGCTGGTTTTTCAAACTAACTGATGGTTCTGGCCTGGTTTTCAGAACATGGGCTAATATTAAGTAACACAATAGTTAGGGTTAACACATCATCTCTCTCTCTCTCATTCTCGCTCCACCGGTATCGATGAAATATCATTGAAATACCCAGGTTACCCTCAATGGGTCGTGCTCTGGGTATTTCAATAATATTTCACCGATACCAGTGTCTTGATTTTCTTGCTAGGAACCAATGTAAACCGTGTTCTGATCGAGTTTGTAGTAGTACGATACACAAGATAAATTTCATCGTCTTGAAAAATATAACTTATTTACGGTGGGAACCTTATATCTTGTATAAATCCATTACAAAAATGATAAATTAGTTATGCAATGATTCCTTCTCCAATACCGGATTATCCCCATTCCATGTATATACCCAATGGTATCTCTATTGAGAACATACATGGTTGAGGATTCTTATCATCTACCCACGACATAAGATGCATTTCTTGTTTACTTCTATTGGAGTTAAGTTTTTTTCATCCTAAAATGTGCTGGTTGGATAATCAATGCATCTATGGATTTTATGATTAACACATTTGATATCCAAACTATCTTGTTTCCACTTAAAACCATAAAATTTCCACATCGATAAAGCCTAAGAACTGATGGTGAACCTTTCATGAATTGGTATTTTTTAGCTATGCATTACACACCTTATGTAAATCTAGCTTTCAATATCGTAGAACACATTATGAGAGATGTTGAAGCACCGTTGCTTTGTTATATGGATGCTAATGCGGAAAGTATGTTTCTGATTGTGCTTCACCTTACCTTTTCTTATTAGAGAAAGATTTGGAACCCTACTTTTGGAATGTTTGTCAATAGGCTAGCATAACTCCCTTCGCTCTTCAAGTTATGCCCCCTTATTCACCGTCTTCATCTATAAAGAAAGCCATTTCTCCATAAGAGAATATGGTAAGTTTTCAACATATAGCTTGTTGGTTTTCCATCATCCAATCAAAAAAGAAAGACAATGAAACTTGGCGAAAAAGAAATGAGTTATGAACACATTGCTGAGGAATGAAGCTTCGTCTTTGTTTTTCTTCAAAACCCTAATCTGCTCTCGAGATGCTCTATTGGCAACCCAGACTAGTGTTAGGGTGGGAATTGCTATTTTGTCTTCCAAGATAGGTATTTGAAGAATTACCGAGATTGATGAAGCATAATGCAATTTGAGCCGACTATATGAATATTCCTACAAAAAAATCAATTGTAATTGATTTCGTTGTTAGCATTTGAATAGTGTTAGGGTACAAAGCTCTACATGAGATGATGATTGGCGGGCTTGGAAGGCCCACTATGACTTGTGGGTATTCAAATTTGACCTAGTTGTGTAGCTTACCTATATATACTCATGTATTATTCATTTTTAGGTAGCTCACCATGTGAGGTGTATGTGCTTTTATGCGTTGCTTATCCTTTTGATTTGAAGCACGAATCTTTCTACACACTCACATTTATGAATTATTGGACACCTTGGATATTTGTTTCGATCATCATGTTATTATTATTCCGCACACGTCAAATCTGAATTTGCAAGTGGTATCAGAGCCGTACCTTGAAGATGTAGCGATTACTTCAGAGGAACAATCTCGATTTGACAATTTTTGAATATTGATTCAAGTTTTAATAATTTTTGGGTGAGTTCTCAAAATTATATATGGAATCATATCATATTTTTTATCGTCTTCATTGTTCCTGTTCATTATTCAGATTTATTCATTCCTTGACTTATTACTGTTCATAAGCTCAATCTTTGGCCCACTGTGTTTATCTGTTGATAATTCTCTATTACTGCCCAAAATAATCAAGTGTGATCTGTTGGTATCATTTTCAGATCTATCTACTCATCATATGTTCTTTATGTCTGTATTCATATTCGAATATGAGTGTTTTTATAGTCGTATCCATCTTAGACTTCGATTCCACACTGTTTAATCCAGATCAAAAATAGAAATAGTATTTTATATCTCATATATGTATGAATCAATCAGATCCCCAAATTCATACTTGTTTTCTTATTCAAAATGACTAATACGTTCTGGATCTCAAACTACAATTGATTCAACAAAACCTTCATTTACCTCCCGATTGTTCAAAATCCATCACCTGATTTCCAATGATTCTTAAATATGTTGAATTGGGGTTATCGACAATAATGATATGAACACCGATTAATTCTGATTTGCATCGCTGAAATTTGTTACCTGGGTTTGATGGGAACATGAACTTGATTTTCATGGTATAAGGCGTTTGTTTTATCGAGTCCCGATCTCGAATCAGTTGAATCATTCTGGGGAATGGTTGGTCTGGATGAATCGCAGTTTCGAAATGGGTTGATTTGTTGGGTTGAATCGATGTTAACATAGTCTCGATCTCTATTTGGGCTTTCTACCTTCAAATTAGGTCTAAAACAAACGTGACTCATTTGAGCCTTTCATTCCTTGCTTTTTGGACTGTTTAACCGGGGCTAAATTCGCAAAATTACTTTTGAGGTTCAAAGGAACTTTCAATCCGGAACTGACGGGTTTCGGCGATTAAAATTTATTTTCGGACTTCGGGTTGAAAAATGAAAAACAGTTTTTCGAATGAATAGTGATATGCGACGATGAACGGTACACGATAAAATTTTTTGGATTCCATGATTTATTTTGACATGTCATAAGTGAATGATTTTCGAGTTTTGATGTATACGCACAAGTCAATGAGGAGTTCTTATTTGTTTTACACGACTATGCACATTCTCATATTTATTCATATTTATTTTTTATGCTCTATTTTTAGATCGTAAAAAGGGGGAAAATAAGGAATGATCATTCGAAGGCGAAGTGTCGTTTTTCAAATTTGATAATATTTGGTGAATACCGTGAGAGATTCATTGAAGTTGGGTATTATTTTTAGTCTATATACACTCTGACGATTATTTGATGCGACGAATTGTACGATATTGGTACTCGACTTCTATTTTATCTTGATAGTGTTTGGTTGAGACTCGAGATTTTGGATTATTTACACGACATCTTTTTGCGATTATTCCTTTGGCAGATTGCTTCACGATTACATTTTTTGGAGAATCCCCTTTTTTAGAAATTATCCTTTCCCTTTCTTTATCATTATCACGCAACTTAAATTGATAAGATAATAAATGGATAAATTGATTGGGCCGAATCGTTGCATAGAAATGGATTTGATTGATCTAAGTTCATAGAATTTATTATTTCTTAATATTTTCGTTTGGTCAATCGTTGAATAAAATCAACTGAAAAGGGGGAATACCGATGACACGTAGAGGGGGAGTTTCACGTTTATGAGGCGATTGAGATTTCGATTCCGAAGTGGGTTTACTTGATGGGTCTACACTTATGCTTATGCTTATCTACGAGATTACTTTTGATTGATATTTTGATTCTGCCAGTTTCTCATTCGCGGTGTTGCGCCACATCATCTATTTCGACCTTTGAGGGGGGACTATTAGGGTACAAAGTTCTACATGAGATTATAATTGGCGGGCTTGGAAGGCCCACTATGACTTGTGGGTATTGGGCTTTGACATAGTTGTGTAACTTACGTATATATACTCATGTATTATTCATTTTTAGGTAGAGCACACGATGTGAGGTGTATGTGTTTTTATGCGTTGCTCATCCTTTTGATTCAGCCGATTATTTAAACACACTCACATTTATGAATCATTCGACACATTGGATATTTGTTTCGATCTTCACGTTATTATTATTCCACAAACGTCAAATCCGAATTTACAAATAGCTACTTAATTTTTGTGAAGATAAGAATCATTATGTTACCAAAAACAGAAACATGGTTGTTGCAGGACTCTTGGGTTAGTGGGAAGATGTCCCAAGATTCTGTATACCCATAAAGCTGATCCTCTACACTTAATAATGACATTAAAGATAATCATATCTCAAATTATCAATATAAGCAACAAAACTCACAGAAGCTTTAGTAGTATCATCATCAATGCCATGAAATCTAACTGAGATTAAGGAATCAACTAAACAGTAAAGGATCCGTAACTACGGTTTGTTTTCACTATAAAGTTCAAAATTAAAAACAAACAACATATTGAGATCAATAACCTTATGTTACTTAATTCAATAAATTTTCTAGTTTAAGATTATCATCAAACTCTTGATGTCTATGCATAAAGAAAGAAACCAAGAAATTGATCCTAAAACTAATAATCAGGGTTCTTTAATTTATTGAAAAATAAACAACTGAAATCATCTATAGAGTCAGGACACTATAAAATATTATATAATCTTGAACTTATTCAAGATATGAAAAATTGCATAATTTGGATTTCTGTATGAACCTTGTGAGTCTTTCCATTGAACTGTGTCAGCTGAATTTTAGGAGTTGTGGCAGGGTAGGTCACCAAAACAACAACATTATACCTATATGTCTGATATGTATGAATATAGAACTACAGAACCAATCAAAAGTACTTCATATGTATCATTTTATAATTAATATCTGGTTAAATTAAAGGATGAACTGTACTTTAGGTGTTTTCATTTTTTAACCTCTCTGTATGGGTTTGCAGCTACACTCCAACATGAGTTGTCACAGTTAAATCGATTTTATAAACTAAATATTTAAACGAAGTTATTTATGATTTCTAAAAGTTAAACTCCTTATCACATTGATCAATTAACTACAAAAGACCACTTTAAATTAAGAAACACTATTAAAGAAAACATGTGCCTTGACACAAATACACAAACCTTTAACAGATGCCACGAGCTTAGACCACTCACGTGATTGGGATTTAAATTCGACCCAATAGCTACATTTAAGCTATAGAAATGCACATCTATACCATTTAAGAGGATCCGTATATGACACAAACAGTGGGTTTTATACAATCCAAATATCCAAATAGAGTGTGTAAGCTTGAAAAGTTTATTAATGGACATAAACAATGGAATCTTTGGTTTGAAGAGAAAGGGAAAGACTTTAGCTATCCGAGAAACAAAAGTGAGCCATATACATGTCAGAGCTAGTGGGAACACTAAAGATTACCCAATGTTGTAGATAGATAGAAAAGTCCTCGGGTAAACAATTCTCAATATGAAATTATTGAGAATTGCTATGCTGCAAATGAAACGGGAAAGATTGAATG
The DNA here is from genome assembly GCA_023525715.1 of Cichorium intybus. NCBI lineage: Eukaryota > Viridiplantae > Streptophyta > Magnoliopsida > Asterales > Asteraceae > Cichorium > Cichorium intybus. The sequence continues at coordinate 20,916,489 of CM042017.1, read as the reverse complement.
CATATAAGCATCAAAATCTATAGATATAGACTTGATTACTTCATAGGGATAAATCAATGTACATGAACAATCAAAATTTAGAGATACTAGAATCCTAGATGGGATTCAAGTCTTTGTATCAATGTATAGGACTGGGTGAAACTCAGGGTCCTAGTTCCAAAAAGGTTCTAAATAAGAGGAGTTGAGTTCCATATGCACTTGTACAAGGATTGATCACACAATCTACGAGACCTAATGTATCATAAGCCTTGAGCATGATGAGTTGACATTAGGCTAATCCTGACGAAAGTCAATTGAGGGAAGTCAAGACATATCTTAAATGTTTAAGATGTTCTTGATCCATTATGGAATGGAAGAACTCAGTGTAAAGAAGCACATTGGTGCTAACTCCGAAAATAATAAAGATGGTTCATGTAAGTAGTGAGTATCCAGGTTCTTACCAAAAGAGACATCAAAATTAATAGAGTTAAATCACATTAGGCATGATAGTTGATATGATCATTAAGCCAATGTCTCGGAACAATAAAGATCATCATGGTAAGTATATATGAATTAGATTTGCAAATGAGTTGGCTTGAGTGAGGTTAGTGTGGTTTGATTTGTGTTGGGAACTTACGCAGTATAAATCTTTTATGTGATTTGACGATTATTTTGTAGAGAACTTAATATATACATAAGGCAGTCACTTCATTAGTTTATCATCGTGTTCCAATTTTGCATGTTTTATAGACTTCCTGAATAATTAAATTAGTATTCAAAACGTCCACAGTCGGTAATACATTATATTCTTCAAACGGAACCCTGATTATTTAGATGAGTTGGACATTTTGAAGGCCATTACCTAACTTATTTTGGCGTGTGTTCAGGTTAAGGTGTTCATGATTTAGATGAGCGGGACATTTTGAAGGCCACAGTTTGTATGGTACTTAGACTTATGTTTTATAGGAATTATGACATTTCCTCGCTACTAGTAAACTACCACTTTCGATGTGATAATTTTGGAAACCTTTTCGAAACGATGATGATCAAACTTTGATGAGTTGTTAAGAGTTTTAAAATGATGTTTTATTAAATACCCGTAGTGAGGGGGTGTCACACGAAGTTAGACCCAGTTTATGAAAATGTCTCAATAGGCTGTGAAAATCAATTTTCATGGGCTGAGTTGTTGGGTTGTTATTGTCCCCTATTTAATGCTCAAATCTTAGTTTTTCTCATTTTTGCCAGTATATTTTCTTAGAAAACTAAAAAAAAAATTCTAAAAAAACTAAAGTAATTGCGTCAAATGACAACAATGTAAGCCTTAACACATTTTATACGTCTTTTATACATTTTTAAGGCTAATATAGACATTTCCACGGATTTCGCACCCTACTACCAATGAAATATCGTTTCTTCCGAGAAACTGAGATTTTTGCATCCCCCTGCCTGTAAAAATCTCACATTTATATATTTTAATTATTTTTAGCTATATTATTTTTGTTTACTATGTTTTTACTTCAATCTTCAATATTCGGTGATTGGTCATGTCCACCAATAGAGTATGACCTAGATATGCGTTCAGGTTAGACAATGACGTCTTGTTAATACAATTAGGTTAAAATTTATTATTGATTTTCTTAACATATTTTATATATTTTTAAGGCTTATATAGATATTTACGCAAATATTGGCCTCAGAAAATCGCATTTCCTTCGAGGAAATGAGTTTTTTCACACCACACTACTAATAAAATCTTGTTTTGTTTGGGAAAATGAGATTTTCACACCCCCGCTACCTATGAAATTTTCACATTAATATATTTTAATTATTTTTTAACTATATTACTTTTCACTACTTTTTTACTATAGTCTTTAAAATCCAGTGATTCGTCAAGTCTGCAAATAGAGTATGACCTTATATGCGTTGATGTTAGACAACGATGTCTTGTTAATACAATCACGTTAGAAATTGTTTATGATCTTCATTGTGTCCAAAACAATTGTTAGAATGAGAGATCTTGTTACCGGATTTAGAAGTTGATGCGAATAGAAAGTAAATACTTTATGATATGCAAATGCTCGTAAGTACAATGTTTAAAGACATACGACTATTTCTCAACAAAATAATTAAAGAAGCATGTGAGGCGGTTTGCATTACTTTGGGAACGTATTGAATTGGTCGATAATGTGTTCAAATTAATTGAAAGCTACATGAAATTATTTAATGTTCCCAAAGACACCGCTCGTGACCACCATAGGCAAGTCGAAAGTAGACATGTGAATTACATATAGAGATAATGTAGTGTAATTTTTAAGTAGTAATATGTAACTTGTATTTTTCATGAATGTTTGTTGTTTTTTTATATAAAATAAGAAACTATATTTATATAAAAATTGTGACTTGTTTATTTTATATATCTATCTAAGTTGTTATTTTTATATAATATAATGACATAATGCCCACCTACCATTACATCAACCTCTATATAAAAAGTGCATACACATAACAAATTCATACCAAACTTTCGAATTCTTCTTATAACATAGAATTCTATTATTTATCAAAAAAAAAAAAATACCTTCCTCTTATTCTCCACCAAAGGATTGGTTGAAACTTTCCTACAAGTCCGACCACCCTTAGACATCTAATGATAAATTTAGACACCGGAGGATGCATGGCGAGTTAAAGCAAAATAGAATGGCCAAAGAAAAAGAAATTGAGAACATGTTTTCAATATTCTTGTAGTAATGGATCCAATTGAAAAAAAAAGAATCTAACATGGGAAAAAGTGAATTTGATAAAAAAAATATGACAAAAAAATTAAGAAATTGAACAATTGATAAAAGAGTCTTTAAATCGATTCCATGTCAAGAGCACGTGGTAATGGATAAGGTGAAAAGGATGAATAAGAAACATGACATCTTTCACTACGGGTAATTTATAAAACACCATTTCAAATTAGAAGACTTCATTTTGAAAGTTTAAAAGTTCATCATGCGAAAAATACACTCCGAATGTCATCTCAAAAAGGTTTAAATTTTGAGTAGCGAGGTTGTAACAATTTAAATAATAAAAAATTTTACAAATAAAGCACATATGATGTGACATTCTAAAAGTGCAAAATCTCTAATCCTCATGTCTTGGGTCTTCAATCTAAGGTGCACGTCATTATAGGTTAGACAGTGAAATATCTAGTAAGATACTCAAGTTTGACTCATTCTAATTAAGTAATTATGGAAATCATTATACTCAAGTCAAACTCCAAAAATCATAACAAAACACCGGTACATCCAAAATGATGATAATGTTGTGTATGTGAAATAAAGTTCCCAAAACAAACATAATAAAGGTTTGAATCACTATCAAGACAACAACATGAAATAGGTAAACCAAGAAGTATGATGATGCAAGATGCGTCTATCCCATACCAAAATCCATCTCATTACGTCTAACCTCACATTGATGGTGGTTATTAAGGAAAATCATGTGCTGGGAACCTTTCAAAAAATGCTAGGTACTTGTGAACCACAACACAAGTACCACATAAGGGGTATAGCTAGCCTCACATGTGTATAGTAATGATTATATAGAAATCTAATCACTTTAACATAGTCAAATCCTGCATTGATATCATGAGTGACAACCACAATCTTACATCCTAGATGAATACACATGTAGGTTGCCATCATAGTTTTAAAGAGAACAATAAACTCAACTGGAAATCATTTCAAAAGTATGATTTCATGAAATACACAAAATAATACTTATATCATAGCACATTGTACATAGCAGTAATGTATGATAACATAAAAAACAATTCACTCCACAAAGCATATATATATATATATATATATATATATATATATATATATATATATATATATATATATATATATATATATATATATATATATATACTCCTAGTAAACTCACATTCATCAAGCAGTCTACCAAACTTGCAACTTCCTTCAATATATTATATGTCTCTACTCTCATCATATAAGTAAATGTAAAGTATTACTCTAGAGGATTACACATAATAGAGACTATAATTGAAAATTTCACATTAAACCACTTTTTATCACTAATCCTTTTTATTAGTTAAGTGGGGACTAATGAGAATGGTTAAATGGAATTATTCCAAGAGTTAAAAGCCCAAAAATGAGGTATCTAGTCATCTTATGCGGAGCAAACAAAATTACCAAGGGATGCCCCTCGGGCAACATATCTAAACACAGAAAACATGAAGGTCAATATAAAATTCATTTGATTGCATAATACTTTTTAGTTTATATTGTTAGGCACCAATGAGTGGTTAAAATACACACCCATTAAGAATTTATCATCACTTGATTTGATTAAATTGTTAAAATTATTTCCAAATAATTTAAAACCTTGAAATCTGATAATTATATAAACTGTTAGGGTTGGGAGGATGGTCAATTTCATTTCAGAAAATTAATATGATAATCAGAATGCTTAAAGGATCATGGTTATCACTTTCCGAACAAGGTATTTTGACCATATAACCGAGTTACACAAAATCCTGATGATAACGCCTAGTAATGTTAAGCATTATAGTCGTTATTTAGCTGGGTTTTACATAAAATATTTTTCTGAGACGACTAATATTACTCACTTTAGTGCTAAGGGCTTGTGTGGTGTTTTATGAATAATACAGGGTAAAAAGTGCATATTTTGGTAAAGTTGGAAGCTAAACTGGATTCAAGTCAAAGTAACACATGTGCCGCGAACCAAGGAGTGAGGCGACGCGGTAAGCTATTTCACCAGGTGAAGATTCGAAAATCAAAGGGCGAAGAAACATGGGATAAGGTTGACCCGAGCCGCGTATAAGACTATGTCGCGACGCGAAGAGGCCAAATTTGCAACTATAAGTAGACGGTCCTGGTTCGTGATTCGGGAGCGAAGATTGCCCTTTGAGAGACACTCAGGCTTCTTTGACTCAAAAATTTGTAGGTTTAGCAGTAGATCTCATAATTGGTTAGCTTTTATTGTTTTATCGTTTTTTTGGTTTTTTGTTAATACGTGTGATCAAGGGTTCTGGATTGAAGAACACCATTGACCACGTGGATCTGAATTGGTTCGTGTTTTCAGAAGCATCCGGCTCTGATTCGGGTTTTAGTTTAATGCATGTTATCTTTGATTTTATGTTATTGCAAGTTATGATTTCGGTATTGATTATCGTTTGTCGTTTCATGATTTCTGATTTGTCTTGATTCTAATTTTCTAAGTTGGTCTCGGGATCAAAAGAGTGTGGTTAGTTTGGTTTTGAATGATCACTTTGGGATAGATTGTTAGATTAAATTTAAGTTTTCGTGTTATTTCGTTTTTTGGAGCTAAGTGTATGAATAGAAACCGTCTATAGAGTGACACTATAGATGGGTCATATTTGTGACACAAAGTGCCAACCACGGACTCCACGGTTCGACATTTACTTACCGCTATTAGTGGACTGTAAGGTTTTATTTGGTATTTTTGACCGCATCAACGACTGCGAAGCTGTCAGCTGATTATGAGGATAATCTTGCAAAGAACAATTTCCAATCAAGGTAATTGTGATGCGACCAAGAACGCAACACGTCGATATGGAGGATAAGAATGAGGAGGATAAAATAAGGATAAAACACGACAAGTCGACTCATTGCGAAGCAATCTGTTGACGATAGAAAACTTATTTAAATGAACACAAGCTCGATTTTACACACTCTGAAGATATCTAGACCAAAGAGAAATGCTAAAAATACCGTTTTGAGAGTCTAAAAGTTGATTCGGAAGCCGAAAGGCTGATAGGGAGCGGAAATCTGAAGGATCAGGAGCACGGATCATTAGGTTATGGTTTATGTTTTTTTTCTATAATTAGCGCATATTATGGTTTCTTTCTGTTCTTGTTCTAGATTTGGGGTTAAAAGTTATTATATTGATTTGTATTCGGTTATTAAAAGTTGTTTATTTTATCTTGCAAGTTTAATCAAAGATCATTGTATGCTAAAGTTTGAGTCTTTTGTGTTCAGTTGTTGAGTTTATACCAGGGATGAGCAAAAACGAACCACCCAAAAACCGATAAAAATTGAAAAACTAAACCGAAACAAACACCAAACCAAACGGTTTTGTTTTGGTTTTTGAAAAACTGATGTTTTGGATTTGGGTTTGGGTTGTGTATAAAACGACCTAGAAAAATCGAATCGAACCGTATACACACACACACACACTAAAGTTTATTTAAAAACGTCATTACAAATACATGACATTTATCGACTAATTCCTCGTGAAGTTCTTTAGAGCACGAAAACAACATGCACTGATTGTATGTTTAGCAACATAGACAACATCATCTGTGTAATTACTAATTGCTTCAACGAGTTAGTTATATGTGCATCGAGCCACAAAAATATGTGACGAAGTTGTAAAATATATCTATCTCTAAAAGATAATTTTTCAAGTTAAGAAAATGGAAATTGGGTTTAAACCCAATGGGTTGAAAACCGAAAACCAAAAACCCATTGGTTGAAACTGAAAAACTGAAAACCCACAAAAAAAAACCAAAAACCGAACCGACTAGGTTTGAAACTGATAAAAACCAAACTTATGGGTTTGGGTTTAGCCAAAAACCAACCCAAACCGACGCATGCTCACCCTTAGTTTATACAATCTAGATGACCAATCTGATTCTGTAGCTTGAATCATGACTGTACTATGACCATTAGGCATTTATGACTAGAGATAGGCCAAATCCTAGGGTTAGGACACTGAAGTAATAAACTTTAATGTGTAAGATGCATTAGACGACCATTTTGTGCAATAAATATTCACCATGTCTATTGGGATTAATTGCCCGTTTAGATCTAAATGATATGAACGCAATGACAGGTAATAAAGATAACTTATTCGCATGACCATTGTGGTTAGCAATATTTAGAACCATTAGTATTAGTGAACGGACTAAGCGAACTAATCAGCTTACGAATCAGTGAATAATAGTTTAATAAGCATTGCACATAATAAAAATCAATCGTAATTGAAAAGTAAAGTCAAATCTAAATAAGAATTCTTGCAGAACTGTTTCCAATACGTTTCCCATTCTAGTTTTCCATTTTAGTTGTATTTATTTTTCTTTTGCATTTTATAATTCCCTTTTTTTCTGCTTTTAGTATTAACCAGTAATCAAATAAGCTAACTTTGTTCCATACCCGTGCCTCAAGAGTTCGGCACCCTTTTTACCACACTATACTGCTACACGATTAGGTACACTGCCTAGTATGTGACGGTCCTTAGTTTGATGAGATCGATTCATAATTTTTTGGTCTTACGCATCAGTTTTTGTCAAGAAAAAAATATCCTTCATGCGACTGCGGGAAGGCTGTTCCTGCTACATTTCGCTGGGAAGAAAGAAGGTGTAGACGGATCAATTACTATAACTCTGAAAACTGTGGCGTATTACATCATAGCATGTCCAATATATTCCCATAAGTCACAACACATCATAAGTTCAGAATTCGTAGTATATTACAAAGGAACATAATCATAATCACTCTAAAGTAACAAGCTTGTCAAAACTTTTCACTATCCTATTTATATCATACTTTGTTTTCCAAAGCTTTATTTTTGTTATCCTGCCAGACTTCTTTCTAAACATAAGTCCATAACATTCTGTAATGTTCTTTCAAAGTACCTTCTATTTCAACCAAAGCTTCTTTATTGGCTTTAGTCCACCCCTGCCCTAGACTAGGCTTCAAGGTATACATCTTCTCTACGTCAACTTGCATACATATTTCATCCCGAAGCCATTCATGTACAATACCCATGATGTTTGATATATATACTTATCCTACCCATATCCTCAAAACCTAGATATATAAAATTCATATAAGAGTCCTGATACTTTAAGAGTCTAAGGTCATTACAAATGGGTTTGTTTGGAATACGATAATAAACATTACTGAATCTATTATTAATTAATTTAAGAAGAACATCAAGAAACTCATCTTGCTCCATAATAATGAAATCGACGTCATTGTAAGTTATGATTATTTGGTTTATATAAGTACGAGTTTAAAACAAAAAGACCTTCACAATGTATATCAACAGTCAACAATAGAAAAACACCAGCGCCTAAGGTCGAAGGAAGTTTCCATCCTACATTAATCGATCTTTTTTGTTGAAATTAAGGTTTAAATCAAAATTGAAGCAGAATAAACCTTAATAGATTTCATGTACCGTTGTTGGAAGTTTATGGAAGAAGAAATGCTACATTTTCCACAAAATTACGATGTTGTAAACCTTCGATCACCGTTTGAAAACAATTCGGAACATGGCGGACTTCAAAAGCCTCAATAATGGCAAGCTGACGAAAATTGACATCAAAGGTTTCCACAACATATATATATATTTTTTAAATAAGAGTTTACGGTTGAATCCAGCCCTACCTGGTGACAAGGACTAAGGTAGGATAACACTTCAATAACTAACATTAGACCAAAAACAAAAAAAAACAAAAAAAAAAAAAAAAAAACTTACATGACTAAAATGGGATAAAACCGATAGTTGAGTATTTCAAGAAATTACTAGTATTGCAATAATATATTTATGTTGTTTAGGAATGATACATTAAAAATAATAATGGTGTATTCTTGTAGATCTTTAATTTTATCACAAAAACGAAAATGTTGGTTATTTACTAAGTTGGTTGTGTAACCTCATATATACTCTATATTTTGTTTATAAATTTACTGAAATATTATATGTATCGAATTTTTTGTCGTAGTCTATCACTTTTACACTCATATGTAGAATTTACTTATTTTATTTTTTTATTATGCATATTATATATAATCTATTTAGTGTTGTTTTTGATATTACGTGAAGACTTAACGATATAATAAATAATTAAGGACTATTGTACTAAAAATATTAAAATGATAAGATCATAAGAATATAAACATTCATATATAGCAACAAAAGATAATAAAATAAAAAGTAAAAAACGCAATTTTTACTTAACTTGAAAATGAAAAGAATTAGGAGAATTTAGTAGGAATAAATAGAATTTTCCATTCCCAGTTAAATACTAAAATGGTTTCTTAATTAAGTACCAAATTGGTTTTGTACGTTTTTTAAATAGTTACTGAACACACATAAACTCTTAGAACTCTAATGATTACATCGTACAAATTAAGGGAAGAATATTAAATTACATCTACAACAAAACATCAATCATTTTGAGAATGAATTAATTTGGAGATGCTTGTAACAGATGAATGACTTTCTCCAAATTAACAATGGATGTACCAAACGGAGAGGCACAAGCTTTTTCGGCCTTGTTCTTCCAGTCAATAGCATTCTTCCTCATCTCCTTCCCCTTGTCTCCATTCATCAACTCAATGACTAGCTTCGCGACTTCATCTCTCTTCACATCATAGGCAATCTCCATGCCAACCCCAAACTTGTTGCAACACGACCAGCAATTCGTTTGTTGGTCAGCAAAAAATGGCCAACAAATCATTGGGACTCCACTGGAAATACTTTCAATTGACGAATTCCATCCACTATGCGTTAGAAATCCTCCTACTGATGGATGATTCAGAACTTGTTCTTGCGGGCACCAACTGGCCAACATCCCTCTATCGCTTGTCTCCGCCAAAAACTCTGGTGGAAGCAACACAGATTTGCCATCCACAAGGTCTGGACGTATTATCCATAAGAACGGAGAATTGCTCTTTGAAAGTCCCCAACAAAACTCAAGTAGATGTTCATGTGACATAACTGTACTGCTACCGAAATTCACAAAAATAACAGATGATTTTTGTTTGGATTCTAGCCATTGTAAACAGCTGTTCTCTTCTTTCCAAAGATTTGATTTGATGCATGCTACAGATTCATCAATTTTCTTTTCTAGTAACTTCAACGGACCAACACCATAGCATGGAGGAAATATTGAAGAAAGCATGTCCAAAAGGTCGCTTTCTAGTTCATAAAAGGTGTTGAAGATGATGGCAGAAGCTCTTTTTGCTCTCTCAACTTGTAAACACAAAGCTTGAAGCATGTATTCATCACCAGGGCTGGTCTTTCTGACGAACGTAGGCAAGTCTTTTACACGCATACCAGACATGGTTGGTACACAATCAATCATGGTATCTAAATCCTCCTTTGCTAAAAAACTGGATTCTGTAGAAAACAAATTATGAAATTAACTTCGAATAAGCAACTACGGTGTATATAATTAAATATATTTGATGCGTAAACAAAATGTTAAAAAGTATACTGATGTATGTCCGAAGAAAATTGAGTATAGTACCTTCACGTGGCACCAAACCTCTCTCTAGAAGTTTGGGATACTCATGAACACTTATTAGAGCACCAACACCGCTGGTCCAAAAGACTATCTCGGGAATATCAAGTTCCCGGGCGGCATCATGGGTGAAGCCCATAAACAGGTCAGCCACTATGCAAGTCACCGGTGTAGATGAAGCATTCAGTTTGGTAATCAGACTTTTAAACGGACCCAGACAAGTTTCATCCATGGACTTCCATACGAATGGGAAAACTTGGGTTTCATCAGGGTTTTCTGGTGGCGGAAGGCCATCTGGAATGGTCTCGAAGCAGAAGGAAGGGAGACCATCTAGGGCGTCGGAGCCCTGAGATCTAAGGAGGCGTTGATGGTTGAACTCTGTATTAACGAAGGTAATATGAAACCCTTTGGAATGGAGGATTTTAGCAACTTTGAGCATAGGGTTAATATGGCCTTGTGCTGGGGCTGGTATGCACAAGGCATGTGGCTTGTTTTGTATAGAACCCATTGAACGCTTCTCTCGCGTTTGTTTTTGTTATTGTTATTGTTTTCTAAGGTATGCAGATGCATTAAATCTGAGTCGCATTTATAGGCAAACAATGAAGATGCGAAACAATGAAGTCGGATTTATTTGTACTCCTTCATTGTGCTACTGAATTTCTAGTTGTCATGTTTCATTATTAAATGAAAAACTTACTAAAAGTACTATTTATTTGAAATAATTGCGGTTGTCCGCATTCGCGGTACGTTACTGAATTTCTAGTTGTCATCTTCCATTTATGGTCCTTCCATTTATTATTTAAAATAGTACTGATTAGAAAATGAAGAGTAAGTTTTTTGCATTTGTCTCCTTGTTCATTGCCTCGTACTTTTATCATTTTCTAATGACACTAGATCGTAGTAGATAGCAATTTCAACCCAAGGAATTTTTCTGTATTTTTTTAGAACGGCCAATATATAAAAAACGAAAAAACTCAGCATCAAGTTGAGAATAGAATACAACGTTTTAACCCAAATACACCCGGACTAAAGAACTAGGCTTCACCAAAACAGAGGACTAACCAACGTCTAACACCAAGATTGACATCCAGCTGCCTGAATGTTGCACCGAAGCAGAGAACTAAGCAAACATCAAACACTTTGCTTGATATTCATCAAGCCTACCCATAACTTCAGAAAACCAAACTCCCCAAAAACTTTCCTGAGACTCCAAAAAACCAAAATAGTTTGAAAGCAGCATAAAACATGAAATACCCAGCCAGACTCATCAGCTTTAGTCTAGACATTTCCAACGGCCTACTCGGTAGACGGTAGGTGATTTTTTTCAATGGACTTCCAGTGGATCTTGTGACACTTACCGACATAACAATCTGTCGGTAATTACCAACGGAAACCAAGAACCTTGTTTTTCTGATTTTGACAGACCCCTTTTGTGATGGAGTGCTGACGGATTGACTCTTGATAAAATGTTGTAGGATAATTTACGGACAAAGGGTTGGGACGGATTTCCGACATAATTTTTGGCTAAATTGGTGACAGAATTGTCGGATACATATTGCCTAAACATAAAAAGCTTGTCTCCAGAAAATGTATAAAACAACAAACATAAACTTTGGGTGTTCAAAATTGGATATCCAAAAATTTGGATGTAAAATTTGATATTTGAATCCGTATCCAAATTTTCGGATATCCAATATCCGAAACTTTAATTTGCAAACGTTAAATCTGAGTAATTGATGTTTTGTGTGTACTTGAAGTTAACAACACAATGAATTAAGTTTGCAAACCAATTAACAAATCAACAAAATTAGAGACGCATTTATGTACTTCCTTTATGGTTTATCTTTACGGAGGCTTCATAAGTCACTTTCTTTGCTTTGTAGCTATCAAAGATGGCTTATAAGTCATTGGCTTTCAAATAAAGTAATATTACAATTAACTTTGTACATAAAAAGATGACGTTTTAAAGCTTTTCAAACAACCTTATATTACACGATGGCTTCATTAGTTACCTTATTATTCTAGTATATTAAGGAAAATATATGAAAAGGAAATTAAAAATTTTAAGCTAAATTGCAATAAAAATCTCATACAAAAATAAATGTAATTTATGACGATAAGAAATGACAATATTAAGGCATCAAGTCGATTGATCTTAGTAAGCTCCTTCAACCGTGGTAACCTTAAACCCAAAGTTTTTCCATCTTTCAATTTTCAATTATAAATAAAATATTCATAAATAATTAGAAAATTTTATTTTTCGGATTTCGAATATACGAAATATCCAAGAAATTTCAAAATTGATATTCGAATCCAAATTCGAAAATCCAGAAATCTGAATTTCGGATATCTGAAAATTCAGATATCCGAATTTTCAGATAATTTCGAATCCGATTTTCGGAGCAGATGTTCAGATTCGGTTATTTATGAACACCTCAATATAAAACTAGCATGAGTTAAGTTGGTTGTCGGTTGAATTGTTGAGATTCAACAAACAAGTTAAGAACTTCTAGACAAATCTATTAATACAACTACTGTAAAACGCAGAAATAAAGTAAGAATTTTGCAAAATGAAAAACTGTAAATTGGAACACATTATTTAATGTGGTTCATACGTTCTTTCTGATTGCCTAATCCACAGGTGAACGAGAGAGAACATAATTTATTATCATTAAGAACGTATAAATCATATAAGGCTAAAACTGCACTTGTAGTATGTTTCACTCACACAAAGGTTAAACTAAATTGAGTTATCACTAGAAAATGATGTTTTCCTATGGAATCTATTCCAAAGCTATATGTGCTCTCAACCTTACAAGGGTCGTGCTCCCTTCACTAGTGTTGTGTGTGTTCTCTATCTTGTGTTATATCAGTGATGCTATGATTTATTGATGTGGATCTCTCTATATAAGAGATACTTTCAGTCACTTAATTGAGCATTTGACCAAATCCAATTAAACTTTTGACTAAGTCCACTAGCCTTCACTGATCCATTATACCTATCAATCTTCTATTTAAAGGCTTAGTCTTTATCTATCGTTCAAATCTTGCAACACACACACACACACACATACATACATACATACATACATACATACATACATACATACATACATACATACATACATACATACATACTTAATTACATACATGCACACACACACACACACTCTCTCTCTCTATCTCTCTCTCTCTCTCTCTCTCTCTCTCTCTCTCTCTCTTTCTTTCTCTCTCTCTATTATGCTCCTTTCTAAAATTTTCTGAATGGCCAATTAAAGACATACAAAGCTTCAACTTCTCAGTGGTAACCACCTTTGTGAACATATATATATATATATATATATATATATATATATATATATATATATATATATATATATATATATATATATATATATATATATATATATATATATATATATATATATATATATATATATATATATATATATATATATATATATATATATATATATATATATATATATATTGGATTATTCGTTCCAAGAATTTTATTCAAATTCAGAGTTCCATCATTGAATAACTCTCGAATGAAACGGGACCTCATTTGAATGTGTTTCATTTTGTTGCGAAACACCATATTATATTCTTTGCCAGGAGAACTCCACTCTGGTTGTCATAATTCAATATACAATCCTCCTATTGCATTCCAAGTTATGATAGGATGGTCTTTAACCATATAAGCTATTTGCTTGCTTATGCAATAGGCATATATTCTGCTTCTATGGCTGAAAGAGCAACACTTTTCTATAACCTGGACATCCAACTGATTTTCGTACCTCCAGTTGTGAACACATAACCTGTTATGCTCTTACCCAAATCCGCAAATCCACCCAAATATGCATCGAAAAACCTTATAAGACCACCCCTTTCTTCTAAAACATACGGCAACCTCAGCTGTTCCATTCAAGCAGCGTAACAGCCACTTTGCTCCCTCCCAATTTTCTCAATCTGGATGAGGAATATATGTTTTCGTGCATATCATTGCATACATCAAGCTGCCACCTGCAGATGCGTAATGAACTTTAGCCATATGCTATTTGTCTTCTTTTATCTTTGGGGATTTGAGAGTCTCAACTGACTTCCCAAAGGTGTACTTCTGGCCTTGGCATCTGCCATGCTAAACTTTTATAAAACTTTATTGATGTAGTTAGTTTGTGAGACTTTTAATATACCGGTAACTTTGTTCTTGGTTATGCTCATGCCAATATCTTCTAAGTAACACCTCGTTCTTCATCCTAAAATCACTGGACAACTACTTCTTAAGTTTGTTTATCTCTTGTATGTCGGATCCAGCAATTAACATATCATCAACATATAATAACAGGATGATGTATGAGGAATTGAATTTCTTCAAGTAACAACAGTGATCCATTTCACATGTGTGATACCCACTCCTTTGTATGAGGTTATCAAATTGTAAGTATCACTGTATTGGAGCTTGCTTCAATCCATACAAACTTTTCTTCAACTTGCACACCAAATTTTACTTACGAACTACGAGAAAACCTTCTGGCTGCACCATATAGATGTCTTCTTCTAAGTTGCCAAGGAGAAAAGTTTTTTTCACACCTAGCTGCTCTAGATGGAGATCTTCAGAGTTTATAATAGAGATCTTCTAGATGGAGATCTTCTAAGTTGCCAAGGAGAAAAGTTTTTTTCACACCTAGCTGCTCTAGCTGCTCTAGAACACCGACTTGTCTAGCAGTGCTTTCTTGCCAACTAGGAGCTTGATCGACGACCAAGTCTGATTCTTTTCACATGAGCTCAACTCTTCTTCTATAGCCTTTTTCCACTATATGCAATCTTTCATCCTCAAGATTTTTGGATAAGACTTAGGTTCACCATTCTCAGTCAACAACAAGTAATTAGGTGAAAAAGAATACATGGCTTGTGGTCTTCGTACTCTAGTGGATTCACGAGCAGTAGAAGTTATTGAATCTATAACATCTGCAACCTCATCTTCAAAACTCTTATCCTTTGTGCTCCAATATCTTAATATATCATAGTTCCTACTTCGTCCTACAAAAGCTATTCGCCATAAGGAATGATTTCATGTTTCTTTTTCCAATTGTGTGATTCTTTGAAAGGTTAGGTAACCTGTAAAATTTTCATGTTTTTTACATCAATTCCATGTTTCTACAGGTTTGAGAGATGAAGGGGTTATTGATTTTGTCTTGAAATGGGTTGTTGACTTCGTCTTCATCGGTACAAGCATGGATACAGGTATGAAAAAGGTTTCATTGTTCACTCGTCCCTTCTTTTTAAGTATTTTAACTAACAATCTAAATTTTTTCTGGTTTAATAGTTGTGGAGTATTACACTGAAGGAAGCAATGATCTACCTTGATTTTACAATATATATATAAGATGGCAAATGCTAGATGTGCAGGGATAATAAGTATGTTTGTTCATCTTAATTTCAATATCAAAACTTGTGATTTGGGAGCCATCGTTCAATGTGAGTGCGAAATTGTTTTTATAAGCAATAAAGCATGCTTTTTAATATTTTCGAAGCAATAAAGCGTAGTTCCTGTCCATAACCTAAATACAGGAATGGAAGATGGTTCTTGTACATTTATATTGTGGGCTCTATACTTCTATGTAGATATACCTTGAATCAGATCTACAAAAAAACAAAAACTCTATTAAATTTTGTGTTTTTCTTCAAATAATCCTATTTCTGATATCGTTATTCATTTTGTTACAGGTTACATGGTTGCTGTTTTAGACTAATGAAATCAGGTAACAAAACATCTCAATGATTCAATATTATCTGGCTTTTCCTTTTTTGATATTGAATAAAAGGTTTCAGTCTATGTTGTATTTGTATGATTTTTACATATTGCAGGTGAGTTCTTTGAGTAAAAGGTTTCAATCTGGCTTTTCTTTTCTTGCTGATGCGTGAATTGATTTGTTTATGTTGGAAGGTCACCATTCTTCACCATCATGTCTATTGTGGCTGGGGGTAATTTTTTAGGGATGCCTAAGACTATATTGGCAATGTAGTGTTACTATTTCTTATTTTTTTAATGAGGGGGTGGGGGTCCTCTTTGCAGGTACAATAGATCATCTAAGTCCGATAGATGCTGCTAGCTGAAAATAATGGTTCTCATTGATTTTAATGAAAAGTTAAACCGTCATAAGCATGGATGTTTAAGACTTTGAAACGCTCAAATCTAATGACTCTCAATTGAAACTCCCACTATTGAGTGTAGATTGAAGCACCCAATGAGACTGTTGATGTGGGTGGTACGGGCCATTATGCTGGAGAGCTGAGACATTTACTCTACTGGTCTAAATATGGTATTATGGGGTATTTTGGGCGGCTCATATTTTCTAATGTTGTATATAGATGTAAATTTTTTTTATAAATAAAATATTTAATTAATATGTAATGTTTATAAAAATTTACATTTTAATCATGTTCTTGATAAAAATTAAACTAATGATCTGTAAGACTATTTAAAGGTTATATTTTATCTTATAAATGACTACTCGATGGGTGTTAAATCATGTAAAAGACATTTTCTAATACATTTTATTTAATAAAAATCATATATACGACAATATTTAAAAAAATTTAATTCCAAAGACAACTTCGTAAGCATATACCATGTATTTTTTTTTTTCTTGATCTGTAAACATAAGGATATTTCATGATTCTCCGATTACCTATTTGTACTAACACTTTCATGAATTGCAACAAAAAAGAACTACTAGAAAAAACTATATTTTGTTTCTATTACATAACCCTAATTCTAAATAAATAAACAATTAAATTAGAAACTCGTGAACAAATAAAAGATAGCACTTTTGATTATTTTTTTAAGATAACTTTATTTTTATGAATGAAAACAAGACTAAACATATTTTTTATGTCTAACTCAAAATTACAACGGTCCTTTTAATCCAATATCGCAATGTGATTTGATTTTATCCCCAAACAACTTGTCAAAAGAAACTAACCGCCGTCAGAAACTAATAGTCACACGAAAACTTGATGTCAAACCATTCGTGACCGCAGCACAGCACGGGTAGACCACTACTCACTGAAGTGAAACTACGTGCCGACAGGAAATTATTGATTGAAAGTTACTATTCAACTTCGGACGAACGAAAACTAACCGTCGCTCGGGAACTATTCAAGTAAATAAAATTAATCGTCGCCTGCTGCATTGCGAGGATACACACCTAGTATATGTGACCAACGAATTACAACTTATGCCAATTTTATGATAGAAAAAAAAAGTCTTTTCTAGAAGTTGTATCAGATATTAATGATTTAGATAGACATTATCGTCGATTATAAAAAATCTGCCACCCCTCATAAAAATTTATGGCGTACAAAAATGTTCGTCATATAACACTTTTTAAAATGAAAAAAACACCCACAATATTTTTTATTATGCCCTTCATCTCTAATAAAACTCGCCACCATTTATATTTCCCGCTCATTGTAAATGTCAAACCCCTTCCCTTTTATCAATTTCTACAGCTCAATCTGCACCTACAAGCTATTAATTCCATCGGGTGTGATTGCGGGTGTGATCAATTTCTAATTAGATTAAGTTTCATATTGATTTCATTAAAACATCTTCTTCTCTCTTGATCATTTGAACATTCACTGTGATCATTGCATTTCAAGAACAAAATAGAGAACACATACTGATGAAGGTAGGTGTTGGGTTTAAAGATGGAGCTTACAGGGTGATTTGAAGCATTATCTCCCTCAAAACAACATTCTTCGTTGGCATGAATTATCAATGGTTGGCAATACCCTTGGTAGTGCAATTTCCAAGGCTCGAAGATGCATACTTCATGAAATTTCTTAAATCTCTCATATCCCTCTCTTGTCAAGTGTAACACGAAGTATGAACATGCAACCCTCTTGTCCCTTTCCATTCTAGATTACAAGCAATGTTGGTGGTTTACGTTCCACTAAATTGTCATTTATAATTTTGTATACATGTACAATAGTTTAAAATTTATGGATAACTAGTTCGAGAATGAATTTTGATTCAATTTTTTGTCACTTTACTTCCATAATCCAAATTTTAGCATCATGATTTTCATTTGAAATTATATACTACAGTTTTACTCTTTTGTCAAGTGTAATGCTACATACATACCTTATGACCCATATAGTATAATTCCATGATTAATTATGTCTTTTATGATCTCTGTGGTGACTATCATCTTGGTGAGTTATAAGCTATGACTTACTGCGAGACCCGTTTTCTTCTTGAGATTGATGTAAGGGTAAGTTGAGTTTTTTTTCCATATAGTTAGTGTGGTTTTAGTTGTGAGTTGGTTAAAGTAGAAGTATGGCGATCTTTTGTGATTGCCTTCGTGTTTTGAGTCGTTTGATGCGTAATTGTGTAAGGCTGGTTTGAGAATGTGTGAAATTTCTTTGCATATCGAGCAAGATAAGATTGTATGACTACATAATGATTAAATATGAGTTAAAAATAGTAGAAATGTGATTGTGGTTGTGATTGACAGGATTTGTTCCTTAGCAATCAAACCAATTACTGTCGATGAGAGAAACGTATGATAAAAGCTGATTACTAAATAAGTCGCCTGTCCGGTAGGTCGATACTTTATATTTTCTCATTGGCGACATGTATATGTTATGTTGCTGATGATATGTGTGAGTGTTGAAATGACAGGACGATTTATTCGTGTGAGACGATTGATAGTAGATTATGTTTATAATGATGTTGAGTTATTTTCTTCAAGGTTAGTGAGTCAGCCAGACGATGAGATATGATCTAAAAAATGTAAATTAAGGTGTTTAATGTTATTATTTTCCTTGGGAGTCGCATGTAGAGATTACGGTGAGTCGTATGTATGACCTATTTTGTATCATCCTAATGGACTAAAGATCGAGATGAGAGTGACAGAGAAATGACATGAGGAAAATTTTTGCTGATGATATGTTAGGAACGATATATGAGGTTGTGTCGAGAATTTATTTGATGATAAATTTGCTGAGCCCGCTAGGACTAACGATTGAGTGAGAATGCGATGCGGATTGCCCACACAAGAGATGATGTAGTGGATGGGTATATCGAGAGAGATAATATAAAGTATGTTGTTAATGTTAGAATAATATCCAAGGTCATCAACTTGTGGTAATACTAGATCAATAATTTAATTGATAAATTAATCTAGAATTAATTTGGAATCAAATAAAGGGACTGGATTGTAATTAATTAAAGATATAATCAAAGGAAACAAGGGGTGAGGACGCCAAAAGGCTCCTAAGTTTGAAACCCTAGGAGCTCATGCACTATAAATAAAGGCCTTAGGGTAACACCCTAAGGCATCACAAGCCTCAAATAGTGTCGCCAACTCCTCCCTCCCCTTCCCTTCTGCGAAATCTATTCCCTCTCTAGGGTTAGAGTTCTTTGCTTTTGATTTGTCTGGTTTTCTGGTGATCACTGGATATAAGCCACTAGAGGGATTCACACATTGGATCCTGATCATCCTTGCAATCATGGCCTTGACTAGAGCACAAATAAGAAGACTTGCTGAGGTATATTCTGTTTAAGTTTAAGTTGCAATAATCTGTTATGAACTACATGATCCGGAACAATGTTCATGGAATTGTGATTTGATCTTATCTGTCTTCCGCTGTATGTGTTTATGTGATCAAATCCCAACAGTTAAATTGAGATTTCGATGAAGTCTTGGAGAATTTGTATTCGGGTGTGGTAATGAGACAACTGAAAGGGGTATTGTATGACCAAAGTGCCGAGAATTAATTGCCAAATTTATAGGGGGCGTGAGTGAAACTCGAGGCAGTTTATGATATTGTATTTTATTTTATTTTGGATTTTATCATAGTGTTGGTGACCCGTGTGACGATCACCTGATCCATTGTGAGCACTAGTAGTTAGGGTCGGAATTGGTATGGTACGAAGTTTTTTTCCTGTATATCGTGTATCGTACCAACTATAGTTGGTAGGGGAATTTAATTACAGTACATCCGTACCAAGTATACTTGGTACCAACTTATTTGGCTACCAACAAGTTTTGTTGGTACATAATGGTATTGGTATATGAAAACAACTTTGGAGGCCTTCATCTCAATAACCTTATGTTCTTGGATCTGCAACCTGATTTCAAGAATGAAGGATATGCTCGATTTGTTTTTATTCTCGGAGAATGTTATGTGTTCATCGTTTTTGGTAGAATATTATTTTAGAATAAATTATTTAAGAAGACTTTGTTGGAGAATACATCACTGAGAATGCATTCACTGAGAATGCATTCTTTGATAATTATCAGATGCAAATTCTTCCAGAATTGATCATACTTATACATGATTGAGGAAGAACATAATGGTTTTTATTCTTCAAGAATTCTTTCAGAGTGTATCAATTCTTTCATAATGCATCAATTCTTTTAGATGGATCATATTGTACTCAAATAGGGAAGAACACAACGTTTTTTTATTCTTTAAAATGTTTTTTATTCTATTCTTACACATGAAATATCATAATGTTTGTTATTTTTCAAGAATGTTACAACATAGTTTAATTAGTATCCAAGTATTTTAACATATACTCTGAAGAATATAAACAAATATGTCTAGCAATTACATATTGATTTCATTTGTGATGAGAATAGTGTTAGCACTACCAAAACATTTATCAATCAACAAATTATTAAAGAATTAAATCTGGTTATAAAAAAAGAATCATAAAAATATCTTAGAATGATAAGAATGGAAACTACGATCATGCAAGACACTTATTTAAATTGTATTCCAAAATATCCGCACATTCCAAAATAGACTATCGGTGATTTGACTAATTTACCCTTACTAATTTTTTTATTAAAAATAATTAATTTTTTTCAATTAATTAAAATCATGTCATCATTATCTTAACCATTCATTCTTTTAATCTAATGGCTTAAAATTGGTCATACGATCACACAATACTTGTCATTGCAATAAATTATCATTATGTTGAAAAATTACAGTGCAAAGTTCCTTATCAAGATTGTCATGTGTATCTCTATAATTTTTTCAAATGTGTCATGAACACAATCAACTTTTTTTTATCCAAGTTGTATTTTATATAATAGACATATTGTGTGTGTGAGAGGAAAATATGAACGAATCATCCTTCTGCCCTAATCTATTAATTCTAACCAAGGTATAACCATGAACATCTTCTTACCCTATATTTATTGTCAATAGAGCTACACTTAAACGTACCCATATCTCTTCTAAAATAAGATAATTGAGGTTCTTGTCTTATTTTACACCTTATTTAAATATGTGCATGCCATTTGCCTCCATTTGAACCGATTAAATCTACCTTCATGAGGTTTTCTATGAAATAGATGTCCACGGATGTGTTATACATCGTATTTCGTAATGTTAAGGTGTGAGCCATGTGAAACTCACCTTAATGTCTCTAAAATACTTTTTCTAGAGACCACCATTTTTTCTCTCTCTCTCTCTCTCTCTCTCTCTCTTAACCTAAATTTCATTAAAGTATAAGATTCATATTGAACCAAAAACAAACCACACGGACAATTTTTGTAATTTTCTAAAATATGACATTAGTTGGAAAAAATTGTACCACCTTTCGTAATCACTTAACGAATATTTTATTATGTGGCTTCTCCATCTAAGCTAATTGGTGACGAAGATGTTGTGTTTTCAAAAAATACCTTGTGTCACAAGAAAGTACGTTGGTGGAGAGTATAGTTGGTTGGAAATAATGAACAGTTCAAGAAAAAAGAACATAAAAGTACTACCTACTCATTATTTTACTCAACTTTAGGTGTATTCTACATCACATAGAAATGTGAATTCATGAAGAGTTTTGGAAGAATTGGAACCAGATTACGAATTGATAGTGGTTTTCCTTCACTAAGTTAATATTAAGCTTGACCATTCTTATTTTCAAGTTTCTTATGATTTTCATGTGCAATACCAATATTCTTCATGGTTTTTTGGTATTCACTAAAGTACTAAGTTGTCTCCTTTGTCATATTCTCTTCGACAATGCATCCTTATGTTTTATGTTTGTTTCTTACATGCCATTTAATAAACTTTATACACCTTTCGAATGGATACATACATCAGAAGCATAATGAACCACATAATTTTACTTCTATAGTAAAAAGGAAAATATTTCTCAAGCAAACACAATTTCATTCATAGATCGTCTTGATATATATATATATATATATATATATATATATATATATATATATATATATATATATATATATATATATATATATATATATATATATATATATTCCATATTGATTTCTTGGCTAGATATTAATAAAAAAACAAAATTTGATAATAACATACCTTGTGGGTTTACGCATAATTAATCGTATTACAAGGGAAAAAATTATTGTGTTACCATGTGATAGTCATGTGATATAATTCTGACAAGCTTCTACTATTTTGCACTAACCAGACTAGAAAATTTTGAGCAATACCCTTGTAAACCCTTAACTTATTTAGTGTTTCATAAAAACTATCATTTGCCTCTCGTATTAACGTCGAAGATGTTGTGGTGAGTATTATCCCATTGTCTAGTGTCATTTGTACCAAATTTGTTCTTAACCAAAAATGAACCAGATCCATTCAAGCTTGTAATCCATCTTTTATCTTTCCTTGAACGTGTAGCAATGTTCTTACAAGACTCTCACCCATGTTCTTTCTATATGCATGAAATCTACTTTTTGGACACAATCATAATATTAATACTTAAGATTTTAATACTATATGTTGTGTTTCTTCTAATAACTAGTTTCCTTGTTTCCCCCTTATGACGTTCCAACTTCTTTTCATGTTGTTCTTTTTCTCTTAATCTTCCCACCTGTTCTAGTCGAAGTTTATACGATCTTTGATTCGTTATCCTTCTATCCATGATGCCCCTTTCCCATTTGTTTTTAGTAAATTAAAATTCTCTGTATATTTCTTCCTCACTCATAGGTTTTGTAGTAGTTTCAAGCTCTTGTATTCCATTTAACTCTTTCTTCTTCCTTCATGAAAGTGGGACTAAGGCTTCATGAAAGTGAAAGTGGGACTAAGGCTTTCGTATAGAAAACTATACAAAAAACTTATAAGGTCTTGCAGAATGTTTCACGTTATTTATCTCCCCTACGCTCACCACTATCTTCTTTTCTAGTAAACACTATAGGTAATATTTTCTTTGCTTTCTATATGTTTTCTAAGTGTTCCAAATAATAAATTATTATCTTCGTAACACTTAGTTTTGTAAGTTTTTGTAGAACACATACTTGAACAAAATCGATTTTAAAGTACACAGAAGTGAAGGAAATTGATTTTTGAGTGTAAAAACTTGCGTTTTGATTTTCTAGGTTTTAATTTAGGTGTTTTAAGAAAAAAACCGAATGTGACCTAGATATACAGATACATTATATGAAAATTTGGAAACAAACACATATGAAGATTTGAAAAAGAAGACGAACCAAGTCAAGATCTACAAACCCAAAGAGTGAACAGTTGACATTGAATTGTGCCACAAATGAGCTGAGTAGTCGTACACGCAGGCAGTGACCTCCTTAAATGAGTCATATGATGCACTTAAATCGGTTATAAAAGGTTAGGTGACCTTAGTAACAGGTATAGCTAGAGTTTATGCCACTACAAAGCCAAAAATGCATGGAGGACCTTTTAAACCATACCAGAAAAGTTTGTGAGGTTTGAGTGGCATTATCCCATAAAGATACTTACATTATTGGATTGAAATCTCATGATTGTCAAATACTTATGAAATGTTTGATACTGCTTGGAGTCAAAGGATTTTTTGCCAAAATGAATATACCCCACTGATAGAGCTTTTTATATTTTTAAGCAACTTTTCTCGAGAACATTGACGTTGGAGGATATGAGGGAGGTGAAGGCTGTTATAATTAAAATCTTGTAAAATTATTATTGATCCAGCTGATGTTGTTTTTATAACATTATGGTTCATGTAGTTTTACATGTTATTGATGAAGTGATTTGTGGAGGCCTGATATATAAATGGATGTCGCCGTTTTAAAGGTATATGAAAAAAACTATGTCAAGAGTAGGTGATGTTGGAAATCCAAGAACTTGTCTCGAAAGAGATTGGGATACTGGGGAAAAACTAATGTTATAACTTTGCTACTAATTCAATGTTTTGGTGACGCTAATTTTAGAACAAGATTCTAGATGATTAGAAACTTATTTGTGTGCATTGTTGGGAATATAGAAACAAACTATCCATATTTTTGAACAAATTTGAATGCCAAGATGCAAAAAAGTTGCATTGAGATTGTAGAAATACGCATCTGCAATATGACAAATGGCATTCACGAACATGCCTAGTGCACTGGAAGTAGGGATGAGAATCGGTCCAGACCCGGACCGAACCAGACCGAGAACCGATTTTATAGGAAACGAAGAACCGGGAACCGGACCGAATACCCGGGTTCCGGTTCCTACCGGTTCGGTTTCGGTCCGGTTCGGTTATACAAGGTAAGAAATGTGTTCGGTTCCGGACCCGGCCCGAACCGAACCGAGAACCGAAGAACCGAGAACCGATTTTATGAGAAATGGAGAACCGAGAACCGAACCGAATACACGGTTCCGGTTCCTATTCGGTTCCGGTTCCGGTTCGGTTCCCGGTCCGGTCCGGGTCTCCGGTTCAAAATCTCATCCCTAACTGGAAGAGTGCATGAGTATTTCGGAATGAACTTCACGTAAAAGTATCTACAAGTTCTGTTATGGTATTGCTAAGATGTATGGAGTCGAATTTATATGTAAACCAATATCCAATGACATTCAATTTTTGTACACTATACATGAATCAAGAGATGAATTTTCGGTAGGTAGCATTGATTGTACGCATTGGGATCAAATGAATTATCCGGTGGCATTGTGAGGCCATTACATGAGAGGTGATCACAAGTACCCAACATTGATACTTGAAGTTGTAGCATCACAATATTTAAGGATATTACATTCATGTTTTGGTGTCGCCGGTGGAAACAATGACTTCAACATATCTTACAAACCACCACTATTCAACACCACACTTCTTCGAAAAGCACCAAAATGTTCATTTATTTTGAACGAAGAAGAACACAAGTATGGCTACCATCTTGTGGATGACGCATACCCAAATTGGCTAACTTTTTTTAAATCATTTGCTCATCCAGTAACCTCAAAAAAAGAAAAGAAAAAAGACAGTTCAAGACAACACAAGAAGTAGAAAGAAAGGATGTGGAACGGACTTTTGGCATACTAAAAGCTCGATAAGCCAATATAGGACAATATACACGGTTAATGCATATGGACAGGTGTAAAAAATATAATGTATGCTTGTTTTATATTACACCATATGAAAATGAAAGATGAATGTGTTGCTATATGTCCGGTACATTATATTGATCTTCCCACCGAGATAGAAATAAATAAATATATGATTCTGGAATTGTGCGACTCATCAATCCACCACCAATTTTGGTCGGATCTTATTTACACATTGAACATTCTATGTACCTTCTTTGGATAATTATTTTATTTTAAGTATCATATTTGGTTTTAAATTCCCATTTGTAGTTGTGTTTTTTTAGTAAAATCTTATTTTCAAATTTTAGTTTTATTTATTTCGTTTTAGTTAGTATAAATTTCAAAATATTAAAAAGAAAATTATGTTAATTGAAATGGTTGGGGAAACATGAAATCATTTTGTTGTTGAGTTGAGAAAGATAAGAAAAAATCTCTTATGATGTTTATTTGACAAATATGTTAGGAGGGTTCCTAAAGATGAATTCATTTCACCTAAAGATATAATTCAAAAAAGTTTTGTGTTGAAAATAGCAAAAAAGATTTAGGAGATGTACGGATGGACCGTTTCTTTCGTTATATTTGAATAGAGACGATACAGGTTCTAGGCTACTCTTATTCAAGAGAAAATGCCAAAGAGAATGTCGAAGGCTTACAATATTTTTAATTTTATTGTAATGTAAAATAAATTATCACTTTTTTAAACCGTATATGCCACAAATTTATATTTATTTAGTTAAAAGCTATTCTATTATTGCATCTAAACCAAGTTAATTGTAATAATTGTATAGAACTCGATTAATAAATAACTGTTTTGCATTTATTGATTTATAAACGAGTAATGAAGAAACTTTGGTCCATATGGTCCGTATGTTACTATATATAATCTAGTCGAATGACAATATGATAATTTTAAATACATTAACAACTGAGTAGTTGAACATATTGATTAACCAAGACCATAGTCGTTGGATGCCAAATTAAAATTTGTCGATTATTATATCGAAATACCCGACCTAACATAAGGTATTATGTTAGTTTAGAAAGTGAGAAAGAGAAACATATCAACGAACAAAAAGTCAAAAAATACGGCAGAGACCATCTTCAACACTTACTGTTATAACAATAATTGAAGATGAGGACTATAATCCAATGAGAGTTACAATCGTTTTGATTCGTAGCGTTTTTTCAGATTTAACGAAAACGATAATTAGTAAAATTTTCATAGTCAAAAACGGCACGTAACCAAAAGTAAAGACGTGACTTCACGTCAAAAACGACTTCCTTCCACATTGTTTGCCTACAGAATACATTGTCATCAGATGTTATGTATTTGCATACTGTCGAGAGAAAAGGCCGTGAGAGAAGGGTTCCTGCCTTCCTGGTGACGATGAAATGGTTAGATGAATCACGTTCTCCAAATTAACAATGGAGTAATTATTATCTAATTAAGATGTATTTTCATTTTCTTGCTTCCACCGGACTTGGAAAGAGTAATTATTATCTAATTAAGATGTACTTTCATTTTCTTGCTTTAAATTGCACGAATGAAATCGTTAGAGTTCTTAGAGTTGATGTGAGTTCGGTGACATAACTAAATCCAGGGGATAGTTTGTAAATGAAGGCGAAGTCGATAGTTTGTTTGACTTTAACCATATAAACTGTAGAGTAAGCGTATAAACTACAAGATTATTACTTTATGACTTTCAAATTTTCCCATTTTGTTTCTTCTTTTTCAGCGTACACTCCGAAAAAGCAAAACAAATAAACCATTAATCGTTGGTTGTTGAAGCAATTTCTTTGTTCTGCGTGTTCCATGAACACATTCCCTATCACATATTGGTATAGAGTTCCAAGTACAAGATAAATTTGTTTGAAATTGAAGGTGATCGACAAGTTGGTTGCTTTTTATGTGGTTAATCAACAGTCTGGAAATTCAGTAATTGGGTGACCAGTCCATTGGGGTTGTTCACAAAGATTGATCATGTAAAAACAAGCACTAGAGGAACTAATCCACTCGATCAAAGACACGCAGAATTTCGAAACCCCTTAATAAACTTTTGGAGAATAAAGAAAGTTCATCAATCCATTATTTTCCCTGAAATGTTCCTGTTGTGGGTGGGTTTTGATTCATGGATTGGGCACCTACTCTAGTTGAAAACACATCGAGGTGAATGATTTTCGAGTGCTCAACGCCTGTTCGACAAAAGTTCTCATTTAAAGGGGCATCATCATTATTGATTCGAAAACAGATGTTAGCTGTCAAAATCACGCTGTGGATCAATTTCTTAGAAATCAATTATCCCTTCACTTCCCTAATTAATTCAAACATGGATTTATAGATTGAAATACTTACTTATGGAGTTGTAGTGGGATCTACTTTATATCAACTTGAAATACTTAAAACTCGCCTTCAAGTTGGTAAACACTTTGTCTGAAAAGAACATTGATTTTTTAAGACAAAATGACACTCTAGTCCATCGAAATTTCAGCTTTTGGTTTAAAAGATCCCTCTTCTTTTTTTCTTGCCTTCTAAGGGATTGAACTTTATTTTAACCTGCTAATAAAATTTCTTGACCCATAACAGGTTAACATGCCACATAAGCAAGGTTTATGCCTAGTCACATACATGTCACAAGCCACGTCATCTATCTCCTCCCAATATGACCCACTTGGCCATCCTGTTTGACTTTTAATCCAAACCCATGATCCGACCTGACCCAAAATTCTACCCAAAATTCTACCCTAAACCTAGCCCTAACCCGTTTTCACTCATCCGTCTCCTCTCTTTCTCTCCCGATCACGTGAACCAACTACTCTCATCCTCAACCTTCTTCTCCGGTCGTCTGCAACCATCCACCGCTGCTTGTCCTCACCGCCGATCACCTCGCTGCCGCCTGCTCGCACCTCTGTCTCAGATCTCAATATTGAAACAAACATTTACTCCGATTGAAAAGCAGAGACATGAATTTCATATGAACTCAATCATACGAGAAAAAACTTCTAAGCCTCCATCCACCGACACATCCTATAACTTAATGCAAATACCATAACAGAGAATCAAATTTATTAGAAGCTACGTGCAGAAACAAAACATTGCAATACATCAACAAAATATACGGATATGGTAAAACCAAATTCACAGAGCAACGGCTATTGTCGCAAATATATTCAGTTATCTACCCAAAAAGACGAGACAAGCCAGAGGAGTTAAAGCAAAATAGAAATAAAATATAGCACGCACCTTTCTTAACCCTAACGAACTTTCCCGAATTCTAAGGACGCACAAGTCTGACAGCGGGTAGGGCTTGTAAAATAATAACCAAAAGCTAATCGGCGTCGTCGCTTCATGTATTCTTTGAGTGTGTTGGTCGGCGTCGTGATCTGTAGCAGAAAAACAACTCAAAAGAGTGCAAAAATGGCAGCAAGGGGATTAGCGGGGGAAGCCTTGACAGCTTACAGAGGGCTACTGAGAGCGGCCCGAAAATCATTCGCCGGAGACACCGTGATGCTGGAGGGGTCGGCGGCGGAGGTGTGGAAGAAATTTGAGGAAAACCGTCACGTGACTTCTGAACCGGAGAAACAATCAATGACTTCTCTTGATGGGCATATCACGACACGTAGGCATAGTAGTATGGTGATAATGGGCATATAAGAGGCATATAAGGACACGTAAGCATAGAAAACTAGTTTTAAGAGGTCATGTAACCTTTTAGACAGATTAAATACAACTTCAATCCCTTAAAAAACAAAAAAAAATAGACAAAACTTCATAAATGGTCCCTATGGTTTCAGAAAATATCAAGTTTAGTCCCTAACTTTCAAAAACCTCAAGGATGATCCCTATGGTTTGAAAAAAAACTTTTTATAGACAGTCCTTTTGGCTAACACCGTCCCCTTTGGTCCGTTAAGTAAGTACATGTGCAAGGCATGTGAGGGTAAAAGTGTCTTTTACAAACCACATAGACTGTCCAATCAACTCACAGTTCCCACCGTCACTTCTCTTCTCACCTCTCTCTATTGCGTCTCTCTTGCTGGAAACCGCAGACAACACCGTCAATCCTATATGTCTGCTTCTCTTATCGTCTAAACTCGTCGGAGGATCTAAGAGGTCGTATGTCCTTTTTCAAGCAAGCGCTAAGCCTTCGATTTCAATTTTTCGATTTTTCAAGCAAGCCCTAAGCCTCCAATTCCGATTCAGGGCTTATGATTTTACACAAATCGATTTCTCACTTGAGCTATTTCTGGAATGTTTAATCAGGATCGAAATTGATTAGAGATACAGAGAGGGAGAGGTTGTGATAGAGAGTTAGAAATCGAGGAAGAAGATGAACCAGGTTGTTGCCTGGTTGCTGCTACCGGCGTTGTTAGACGAAGAAGGCGGCACAAGGGGCTGTGATAGAGAGATAGAAATCGAAATTGGTGTGCTTGTTTCTTGCAATCGCAAATAAGAGAGTGGTTGCTGTGATTGGAAAGAGGGTCGTGAGTCTTAAAAACACGATAACACTGCTGCTGTCTTTGTACATAATTCAATTTCATCAGATTCTGGAAAAATGTAAGGTTAAAATTCTTGAATGGAACTTGGGTTCTTCAAATTCTTATTAGTTTTACTTGAGCAATTGACTGGAAATTGGAATGAAATTAGATGACTGGAAATTGGAAATTGGAATGAAATTGGAATGAAATTGGAATGAAATTAGATGACCAGAAAGGGTGGATTACACAAAGAGTGGAAGCCATCGTTCACTAAATCACAATTTAGGTGAGTAAATTAGCCATCTGGAACCGAATTTGAGGTTTGTATACGAATATTTTTTTTTCGATTTGCTTGTTTGTTGAATTAGAGTTAGTATAATCGTTTGAATTTAAGGCAGAAAGCTTGGTAGGTGAAATCCACCAAATTATTGCGATCAGTTTGTTGATTATGGCCGATTGAATCGATTGAATGATTATATTCGATTGAATTCGATTTGATTGTTTGTTTCTCTAATCCTCTACGATTGCGTCTTTTTCTGAATTACCAAAATCGTGCGATCAATTTTGTTGATTATACCAGGGATCTGAAGCTTCTGAATGGATGAATTCAGGGGTAAAACCCACAAGTGAACAACGAGTTCACTTCTACAAGTCACCTATGGCCAAAACATGGGTTTTACATTAAAGCACTTCCAGGCTGCCACCCGTTCATTGGACTGCCTAAACCAGATTTTTTTTGCGAGAGAAAGGAGAAAAGATCGATCAAGAGATTTGAACTAGTTAAAGAAATCGGAGGGGAAGGGTTTGGACAAAAATCTAAAAAAAGTTGTGTTTCATAAATGGTCCCTTTGGTTTGTAAAAGACGTTTTTACCCTCACATGCCTTGCACATGTTCTCATTTAACAGACCAAAATAGACGGTGTTAGCCAAAAGGACCGACTATGAAAAGTTTTCAAACCACAGGGACAATCCTTGAGGTTTTTGAAAGTTAGGGACTAAACTTGATATCTTCTGAAACCACAGGGACCATTTATGAAGTTTTGTCAAAAAATAAGTTGAGTGACTTTTTAAACCAGATGTGGAAACATCATAGAGCTACAGTGTCATTTTGCTATTTTTTAAATACATATCTAATAATAAATGCATGAACTACATAAGTTCTAGATTTCACATAGGTTGAAAGTACATGATCTCTATTATATAATATTTTTTTACAATTAACCGGATTTATATAGTGATTATCATATTCTCTTGAATCTATTTATTCAATTAACAAGCTATGATGATTATAAAAATGTCAAAGGGGATTTGTTATACTTACTGTTGTTTGATGCATCTTCATTTGAATCAGTGAAGCAGTATTTATACTGTAATTGTTGCTGTTGAGTTGCCACTTTCTACCTGAACTTTTGTATACACATATGCAATAGGAAATTATGAATATATGTATCATTTCTAAAAAGATTAAATTACAAAAAGTAGCAATGTTTTTTGTTTGTTTGTTTATTATAGTATCTTACTTTCATTTCTTCTTGTTACACTCTTGTACTTTGAAAATCTACATAGTTATGCCAATTTCATAATAATAAAAAAACAAATTGCATTTTTATTTTTAAGGTAACTTTTTCTCTATATAATGTTTCAAAGTACAATGGTGAAATAGGAAGAAATGAAAGGACTATAGTATAGTACAAGAAAATAAAAGTATGATGTTGTAATATGCAAATACAGGAAAGTAGATTCTATATCTTCCATATAGCCATTTCACAAAAAATTCCATCACATCTAACCTAAGTCAGAAAGACTTTAATATGTGAATAGTATCGTTGTTTTCTTTAATGTGCATAGTGTACCAATACAATCATTTCATAGGCTTGGATTGAATGTTTTAAATCTAAAAATTTATATGCTCATGACGTGTTAATAACAATTGCTTTTAGTTATAGACTAATTATTTCATTGAATAAAGAATACATGGGTCACTAGTAGAAAAATAACTTTCCATGACAGACGAACAATGATATACATACTTTATATCATCTAATGTAATAATTCTTTAGATTTATGACAGAGATAAATGTCCGTCGTGAAATAATGTCGTATTTTCTTAATACTCATGACTTACATGAATGTATGTCATCTTTTTGTGTCATGAAATAAAACTAAAAAAACACGGAATACTCTTTTCTCATTTTGTCCGTCGTGAAATGATGTCGTATTTTCTTAATATTCATGTCTTTGAATTTTTTTTTCGTCGTCTTATTTTTGGCTTTAGATGAAGGTCGCGTTTTGCCGTTTTCCATTCAGCTTCAAAAACTCCCTAATCTCTCGCCTATCTAGAAAACCCTTTGAATTTGACCATCAAATTCATCTGTTTCATCCGCCGGCGCTGATGGCTTTTGGATCACGCCAATGAATCTCAAATCTCTCATTTATAATGCAATAACATCAACCTGTGATACCACATAGGTCTCGTTTACAAATGATGCGTCCTCCGCCGCTGGAACCCTAGCTTCCGTCCGCCTATCGCCATCGAAGGTCTGCTTCGGTCAAACCCTAGCTTCCGTCCATGAAACTTCTTCGCTAGTTAACGACAACATCACTAGCCGTTCTCCCCTCTTCCACCGTTACCGGCAGTACACGCTGACACGCCTAGGTCGTCGTGCGGTCAAAAATAAGAAAAACCTAACACACACACACTAGCATAGTGGTAGTCAGGGTCGATCTGCAGGAGCTTCGTGGTTAGACCAGATGACAGATTACCAACTTGTAGTGTCACGCTACAGTCGGAGGACCTAGTTTCTAAGTTCTCAACTACCCAAAAGCAATAACCAAACAAAGTCAAGCCAAGCATAAGATAAACTCAACTCAAACAAGCCTAGTTACTTTCTGAAATCAGAAGTACATCTCTGAATCAGAAGCAATCAAAGGCATCCAAAACATCCAAACAAAACAAGGTATAACCTACACCAATAGCTACAGCCCAACTGAACGGTTACTGGCCAAAGTTCAATACCTAAGGCTAACCTAGTTGGCTACTGATTTCAGCAAGGGAAACAGTCCCAAACAAGGTCAAAATAACATCCAAACACAACCCAAACAAACACAATCAAACACAAGCATCAAAACACCGAAAAACTAAGATTAATTGTAACAAAATGATTTTCATTAACCAAAACTGAATTCCAGTGGTCCAATACAGTAACCAATGATGTAAAACAGAAAACTAAAGTGCTCAAAGTCAGTGGTTGTCACTCCCAAAGACCTTAGCTACAAATGCTACTTACTACCAAAAGGAAATTAAATTATAAAACCTGAAATGCTAAAAGATGGTTGCTGAAAACGAATTCTTGGAGTCAAAGAGCATCTACGGTCGATTCTTCAACAGGGTTTTGCTCGGGTTTTCGGCTGTAAATGCCTCAATTTATAGTTGAAATTTACCGTAGCCGCGCCGCGCATATGAGGATCCCGCGGCGCGCGTACTTATCAGATCCCGTTTTCTCGGCCTTTGAATTTGGTTCACCGCCTTTGACCCGCGTCGTGCGTTGTTAATTCCCGCGGCGCGCGTACGTATTTCCTTGATTTTTCATTCATTTCCAAACTTCTTCAATTTGCACGCTTTTAGTCCCTGTTTTCATTCTTTTCTTCCAAACAAGTCCTGGCATGAAAAATTAGAATACCACGATATGTCTGATATAATTTCATCAATAATAGGGCTCAACAACGCCTAAAATACTTGATATCACTAGGCGTTGTCAAACACCCCACACTTGTGCCTTGCTTGTCCCCAACCAAGAGAGTTTTTAATAAATTCTAACTAAGACTCAAACAATTTTTGACTGTATTTAGTTTCAAAGCTTATTGCCCCATGAGTTAGAGTGGAATAGTTCGCGAAAACATAATTGAATTGTTCTTTGGAACTCATGGCTTTCTAGGGAACCCTTGATTACGAACTTTCTGTACACAATGAAGTGTACTTACTCATTCAGATTCTAAAGGCCATTAAGGAATTGTCCATGACTTTCGATGTTGTCCGTGTAGCGAGCTTTCGGAAATACCATCTCAGACCAGACGATCTTATGTGGCAAGGTGCATAAGCCCCACCCATTTTAGACCTACCGGCTCGAACAACAAAGGCCACAGATTGACATTTCCTTCCTAAATTCCAATCCTAAAACAACTCAATCTTCTAAACTCATAAAACTCAACTTATTTGACTAACTAATAGCATGATCACAAATAAACAGTATTTCTTGAAAAATACTAATGCTATCACAATCACAAACCATTCGTTTCAAAATTACAATTTAGTAAAAATTTTGAAAAAGTTGCTAAAAATTTGAAAATTGATCATTTCTGCAAAAATTTCAAAAATACTACTCTTTCGACCGTCCACTCCCCACACTTAAAACCGTACAACGTCCCGGTTGTACAAAAATTATTTTTAGAACAAGGGAGAAAAGAGTTACCCCTTTTGGACAGTAGATTGCTTGGTTGGTACTTAGTATCACAGGTATAATTGCGAACAAACAGAATTCTTGATTTCCGCACTCCGGAGTTGTAGCGCTACAGTGAACACGCCGGTGGTCAAGACAAGTGGAGGGGGCACGGTGACCCCACACTTATCTGAGACAACTCCTTCTCATTTGGCATAACATGCATGACTCAACAAAACATTAAAAGCAAACATAACAAATATAAACAAACAAAATATAAAGGTGTGTCATAGATTCAGTACATATATCCCAAAAATAAAAGAAAAGAAAAGAAAAAATACATCAACTACCACCTGGTGGCCTGGAGGATCCAGCCTCGTGATCGTGGGCTCTGGCTGGGAATGGTCGGGGGTGCTGACCCTGCGCTGATGCGATCTGTAGAAGTACCTCCCCGATCCACTCAAGCTGGTCCTCCATCCTCGTGACTCTGACCTCTAGTCGGTGGATGGCCGCTGAGTCCTCCTGCGGCTGCGGCTCTGCTGGTACTGCTGGCTTTGGTCTCCGCCGTCTCCTTCCGGGCTGAGCGTATGCCGGCTGGGGGTCCTGGAGTGGCTCTGTCGGTGCCCGAATGAACTGGCCCGGGCGCTGCTGTTCGATCAGCCTCATCTTCTCCAGAGCTCGCGCCGTAGTGCGAGATGGAGGTAAAGCGGTCAAGGAGGCAGCAACGGGGCGGTGAGGATCCTGTATGAACGGGCCAGGCGGGTGATGAAATACCCCCGGGCCAATGGACTGCTGGCGGAGGCTCCCGTCGAATGGGTGGATAGTGCGACTGCGAGGGCGTAAGGAAGGTGGATGAACCTGGAGGGGTTAAGGAGAGCCCAAAAGAACGTCATGTCCTCCCCAGACACCTTCTCGCCCCCTCCCGCTGCATAATGGAGGTGGAGACGATGCGGTGCATGAGGTGGTGGAGTGGGTCGCGGAGGTGGCTCTCCCGGGAGGTCCCTGCCTCATAGATGGCGTTGGACAGTGGTGCCCAAACCTCCATGTTGCCAGGCCTCTCCGGCTGGCCCTGAATTCACGCCCCAAAAAACTGTGTGAAGTGGCGGTGCTGAAGATCCGCCGTGGTGTATAAACCCACTCGCCTCCCGAACTCCCGGAGGTTGCACTCCCTCTGTGCACCTCCCAAACGGAACCGTACAATCCTGGAACGTGGGTCCGACGCCCGAGGTGCGTACTGGATAGTAGATAAGAACTCCAGTAGCAGCTCGGTGTAGACTATATCATCCTCGGTGGCCATGATCCTGTCCCAGCCCCGACACGTGAATGAAGCCTCCCTATGAGTCCAAGTGCGATGTAGGAATGGCTCGATCGCACCCCAAAGTCCGGCGTCCCTCAAAATATCCCTATCAATGACCGTCGCCTCGAGAACCCGGCGACCAATCAGTGTGTCTCTCCTCGAACTGTACTCTACTGAACTGGCAGGTCCCTCTGGGAACTGAAGGAAAGCGTGATCTAGCCTAAACATCATCTGCACAAAAAGACACGGAGCCACGATTTTTTTTTGCATTTTTAGTCCTTTCTTCCCCGCCGCACCGCGGCGCGGCCCAAGAGCAAGGGCGCGTCGCGGCGAGCGGCTGTTTGCAAATCCCAAATCTATTTCGCATTTTAACCTGTTTAAACTCGATCCAAACATACCACAAGGTAGCCTAAGTGCCGACTAACTCATCTAGGGTAGCTATTTGGCAAAACAAACACCCTATGAGTCAGCATTGGTGATTCTAAGTTTTGAACTTTTTGGATAAATCACTAAAATTAGCTACCTAATTGCTAGTTTTAACAAGTAATAGGTACTTAGAATCGCGTACCTTGATAGCAGAAACGAAATGAGCAAGAAAAATTGCGAGAAAATTTCGTCGATCAGAGCTCCGAGTCGTGGTGTGTGTGAATAGTGCCGCGGCTTACCTTAATATAGAAGAAAACCGACTGATCATTTCCCGTGTCGCGCCATTGCACATCCCACAGCGCGCGTGTCACCAAATCAACCCCTGCGCATCGGGTTGGTTTCCGACCCCGCGTCGCGCAATTAAGAAACCCGCGGCGCGGTCAACAAAATTTTAAATTTCATCACACGACCCCACACTTGCCTTAGACCACTAATACCTGCAATTAATAATAATATTTTTCTAATTATTCCTAAGAAATATAGAACCTAACCTATGACACGATGGGTTGCCTCCCAACAAGCGCTAAGTTTAACGTCTTCAGCCAGACGTACTATTCCTACTATAGCTACGGTGGATCGTACGCCATTTGTTTCTGCTGCATTTCTACTTCCACTGTCCTTTCGTTGCCCCATTGCTTCTCAAACTTTCCTGGGTCGAATGGCTTGTCGGTCCTTCTGCTGCTGCCCAGTTGCTGCTTTCTAATTAACTCCCGTGAATGCTTGGACATAGCTTTGAACCTCCAAGCTCGGTCCTTCCTTCTATATCTCTTCAAAATCATTGGCTTGACGTGAAGGGCACCCAGTGTCGCTTCCGGTAGTTGTTTCACACCTCGGTTGCTAATGTCTCGCATGCTATCTTCAGGTTGCAATTTTGGTTTGCAGTACCAATAAAAATTTTCCAATCGAATGGAATCGGAAGGCAACATATCAGGATGCTTCCATATGTCCTCATCGATAGTATTGATTACATCTAATTTTCCATTCATGAATGGATCATGAGTGGCGATAAAATCATGTGTTTTATTTTCAAATATTAACTCGTCAGTATCAACTTCTTGGTCATCGTCCAACAGGTGGATCGGAACCAAGAGTGAGTGACTTATTTGATCTAATGGTGGTACAAAGTCATCCATCATCAGATCATTACTTTCAAATTTCTCAAAATTTTCAAAAATTTCAGGAATTGTTGGGCTGGGTCTGTACTGTCACTTACAGCCTCCTCCTCAACATCCTCATCAACCAAATTATCTGGTGATGGTATGGATTCACTCATCACCAGCTCAATATTATCAACATTTTCAAAAACATCAAAAGTTGTTGAGTCAGAGGTAGCATTGTCACCTATAACCTCTTCCTCAACAACATTCTCGACCCTCTTAGTGGTCTCTTGACTTTCCCACGGTGTATGCCCTTCCATCACATATTCAGGTGATGCAAGTTCACACACATTAATATTGGTATAAAAATCACTCGCCTTCGGTTCTGGCGAAGGTGGTGAACATTTCTAACTTTCCTCTAACCTATCTAAAGAAGCTTGCAATCTTACAAGAGCATCAGCCTGGTCCTTCTGCTCTTGGTAAGTGTTATACCAGAGTACCCAAAGTTGGGCCCAAGTTTCAGAAATGTGAGGTTGAGATGACTCCTCGGTCCGCCATCCATTGTCATTGAATGATCCATTGTAGCCATCATCCTCGTAATAGGTGTTGGCCGGATTTTCATAATACTCATAATACTGATCTGGGTACATGTAATCACCTATTATAAGGATGTACACATACCAAAAATCAGCAAATCAAACATCAAAAATCAGAAGCTAAGTCCTACAGATCACCTAATCTAAGCGCACAGCTCCACGGCAACGATGCCAAAATTTGACATGCCTAGGTCGTCGTGCGGTCAAAAATAAGAAAAACCTAACACACACACTAGCACAGTGGTAGTCAGGGTCGATTCGCAGGAGCTTCGTGGTTAGACCAGATGACAGATTACCAACTTGTAGTGTCACGCTACAGTCGGAGGACCTAGTTTCTAAGTTCTCAACTACCCAAAAGCAATAACCAAACAAAGTCAAGCCAAGCATAAGCTAAACTCAACTCAAACAAGCCTAGTTACTTTCTGAAGTCAGAAGTACATCTCTGAATCAGAAGCAATCAAAGGCATCCAAAACATCCAAACAAAACAAGGTATAACCTACACCAATAGCTACAGCCTAACTGAACAGTTACTGGCGAAAGTTCAATACCTAAGGCTAACCTAGTGGGCTACTGATTTCAGCAAGGGAAACAGTCCCAAACAAGGTCAAAATAACATCCAAACACAACCCAAACAAACACAATCAAACACAAGCATCAAAACACCGAAAAACTAAGATTAATTGTAACAAAATGATTTTCATTAACCAAAACTGAATTCCAGTGGTCCAATACAGTAACCAATGATGTAAAACAGAAAACTAAAGTGCTCAAAGTCAGTGGTTGTCACTCCCAAAGACCTTAGCTACAAATGCTACTTACTACCAAAAGGAAATTAAATTATAAAACCTGAAATGCCAAAAGATGGTTGCTGAAAACGAATTCTTGGAGTCAAAGAGCATCTACGGTCGATTCTTCAATAGGGTTTTGCTCGGGTTTTCGGCTGTAAATGCCTCTATTTATAGTTGAAATTTACCGCAGCCTTTGAATTTGGTTCACCGCCTTTGACCCGCGTCGTGCGTTGTTAATTCCCGCGGTGCGCGTACGTATTTCCTTGATTTTTCATTCCTTTCCAAACTTCTCCAATTTACACGCTTTTAGTCCCTGTTTTCATTCTTTTCTTCCAAACAAGTCCTGGCACGAAAAGTGAGAATACAACGATATGTCTGATATAATTTCATCAATAATATGGCTCAACAACGCCTAAAATACTTGATATCACTAGGCGTTGTCACACGCAATGATTGAATCACGGATCTCCGCCTACCTATGCTGCTTTCAAACCAACATCACAGGCTTTGCTCAACCTCTAGCTCCACAACAACGTTCTTCAAGGTCACAGTCGTTGATGTTATTTCCCGGACTTTCAATCTCTCCGATTCAGGTTCATTTTTTTCTTTCTTAACCCTAATTGCTTTTAATTTCTCAATTTGACAATCAATTTGAGATATCTGCTTCATTTTTGTTCCGATCATATCATTCTAATTGTCTACCATTCTCATTCTTATTGTCTGCCCGTTTTGCCATTAACATTTTTGTAGACTAATGTGCAATTTAACTTGATTGTGTATTAGGTACATTGCTATACCAGTTATACCAAGTTTTCTATGTTTTTTTAACCTACATGACATCTGCATCTTCTTGATTCTTGGTATTAAGAAAGATAATGATGCACTGTTTGCACTTTTCTTCTTTCTTTTTTGTTTATTCATATCTTATGTGTGCATCTTTTGCTAATGATCTCCAAAATTTTATTCATGTGTTAGTCACCTATTTGAAGCCATACAAAGGGAGATGAAGGCTACAGTCTACTTGCACATGAATTGTATTTTTATTATGTTGGACCATTAGAGCCCAGAGCCCAAGTGTAAACCGATATATTCTGGGATTTGGCGGTTTGGGTTCACAGGTTCAAGGATTTGGGATTAGAAGGCATACAAAGGTATACTTGGTCATTATTCAAATCGGGTTAAATTAAAGTACATATGATAACTAAACCTGCATTTGGCATGTTTAGATAAAAACATCTTTGTTTTTATTATTTGGAAGTCGCCTAATTAATCAACAAATCGATTTTGAAGGTGAAAATGGAAAATAATTTATGATTGGTCCATCGTATCTTCAAAAATGATTTTGTGAAATGACTTATGGTGGGAGTTTTGGGCAATTGAAAATGTAGTTTTGTTTAATGAATTAGAATATGGCATTAAGAGGACAAGTTTTGAACACAAACTATTACCCGTCAAGTCCAATACTTTTATATAGCAAGACCAAAAAAACGCTGAATCTTAAGTAGAGGGTGCGTGAATAGTTATGCTACCTTTTATCATCTAAAATCCGTCTCCTTCAATTATGAATGTGGGAACAGAGCAGAGACGGTCAATTGTATGTTATTGGCTTCATCTATGGTTAAAAAATTTCTATTAATTGATCGATTTTCGTAGTACTGACTATAGAGTTCTGGTCGTTTACCAGGTTAAAAAAAATCTTATTGAAATGTAGTCTTTGTGGTAAATTGTGAGCAGGTCTGGAGATAAGAAAACCTCATGTGACATTCCCTAAAGATCAAATCAGTTCAATACAGGAAGGAAACAAGGAAACAGGCTCAATCTGGAAAAAGTGGCGTGGTTGGGAATAGTCATATAACTGTTAAGATTTGGAAAACGTGGTGCACCAAAGACATCAACAATTAGCAATGCACTTTCGTTTATTTATGTGTTATAAAATTCTACTTTGTATTTGACACCCAATACTTTTTTTGTAATGAATTTTCTTTGTATATATTATATTTTTATACCATGACACGTTAAATGTAATTTAGTTTGAATATTAGTACATTTGAATATATATATATATATATATATATATATATATATATATATATATATATATATAAATATATATATATATATATATATATATATATATATATATATATATATATATATATATATATATATATAATGTCTATCGTCATTTTATGTAGTAAAATAGCTGTCAAAATTTTTAAAAAAATGTCAAAATTTACGACGTACAAATAGATTGTCGAAAATGTATGTCATTAATGTTTGTCGTAAATTTACTACAGAAAAATATCTGTCATCTTGAACCGAGAGGCCTTTGGAAGGAGGTTATTAAGTTCTTTATGGCGATCACAGTGGTATTGGTGAATATCTTCCCTTGTAGGCTTTGAAGGAGCTTGTGGGGAAGAATTTGCTAGCTAAATCTGGACGTTTCCAACTTCAATATTGATCTTCAGGCCCCGTTTCTCAAATATTAGGGGCTGTAGGTGAACTGGAGAGTAGAGTGGAACTGGACGTTAGGGATGATGGTACATATTCTGGTTTTGTCTCTTAATAAA
This sequence comes from Cichorium intybus, assembly GCA_023525715.1. Classification (NCBI taxonomy): domain Eukaryota; kingdom Viridiplantae; phylum Streptophyta; class Magnoliopsida; order Asterales; family Asteraceae; genus Cichorium; species Cichorium intybus. The sequence goes on along the minus strand of CM042017.1, from coordinate 20,875,169 downwards.
TTAATTGATAATAGTTTGCTGGTTCATTCTTCCAAGGAGATGAAATGGCTGACTATGTTATGATTGAAAAAGAGAAAGATGGATAGAGGAAGGATCATCTTATTATCATCATCTAATTATTACAAGTAAAGAAGAACTTTATATACAACGAATCTAACAACCTTTCTAAACAAATTCTTAACTAACTTCTAACTGAAAGTCACCTGAGATGCACATGACATGAACTAAGCTAACACTCCCCCCTCAAGCTGGAGGATATGGAGAAAGATCGAGCTTGGAAATAGCTTGGACATGTCTTGAACTTGGTAAAATCTTTGTGAAAACATCTACTAACTGATCATTAGTGGAGACATGAGACAAATGAATTAAACCATCTTGAAGTTTTTATCACACAAAATGACAATCTAGCTCGATGTGTTTAGTTCTCTCATGAAACACAAGATTATTAACAATGTAAATAGCTGCTTGATTATCTAATTTAAGAGGAATTTGAGTAATATCAGCAACATGCAATTCTGTTAACAATCTACTTAACCACGCCAATTCAGAACAGACTCTCCTCATTGATCTATACTCCGGTTAAGCTGAAGATAAGGAAATACTGACTTGCTTCTTTGACTTCCAAGAGATTGGATTTCCTCCAAAACAAATAAAATAGCCACTAACAGATTTTCTTGTGATTGGACATGCAGCCCGGTTTGAGTCACAATAAGCTTCAAGAGAACTATCTTTGGAATTGTTAAGACAAATTCCTTGAGTAGAAGCGCCTTTAATATACTTTATAACATCTAAAGCAACCTGATAATGAGCTTGTGATGGAGTTTGATTGACTTGACATAAATGTGGAACTGAATAGGACAAATCAGGTAGAGTATGAAGTAGAAAATTCAATTTCCCAATAAGTTGCCTGTATACAATAGGATCAGATAACGACTATTCTATCTGTGGAAACAACTTAAGACCATATGGTAAAGGAGATGTGGCAATATGTGACTCCATCATTGAGTAATCATTTAACAAATCCACAATAAACTTGTGTCGATGAATCACCACTCCACCATTGATATTATTGAATTCTAGCCCAAGAAAGAAGTGAACCAAACCTAAGTCGTTGATCTTAAACTTATCATCAAGGAATTCTTTCAAATCAAAAAATTCTGTGTTGTTATTGCCTGTAATTAATATGCCATTAACATATATAGCTACAAGACGATGTTGTCAGAACCAGTTTTTAGAAACAAAGAAAATGGTCATTAAGAGAACGATTATAGCTTTTGGACTGTAAAGCAACGTATAGTTTGACATACCATTGTCTAGAAGCCAGCTTAAGACCATAGAGAGATTTTTTTAATCGACAAACATGTGAAGGAGAGCTAACAGGAAGACCTAGAGGTGGTTTCATATACACTTCTTCATGGAGATCACCATGAAGGAATGAATTATTAACGTCAAACTGTTGAATGTTCCACCCTCTTTTACAACAAGTGAGACAATGGTTCTGACTGTGTTGAATTTAACCACTGGGAGAAGGTTTCACGGTAATCAATACCAAGCTTCTGTGTAAATCCCTTAGCAACTAATCATGCTTTATGTCTTTCAACTATACCATCAGCTTGATATTTTGTTTATACACCCATCGACAAAATATTAACTTTATACATTTGGATAAGTTGATAACTTCCCAGGTATTATTGACCGTTAAAGCATCAAATTCCTTTTGTATAACCTCCTCCCATGTCGGATTGTCCTTGGCTTCATTATAAAAGGCAGGTTCTGGAATATAGGTAGAATTTTGAAAAGCAAAAGCATTTACAGAAGTAGTGTGATCAATGACGGAAGTGAAAGAATTATGAATGCATAAATTGGTTAAAGTGTGAGGACATTCAAACTCATTAGGTTCAGAAACAATATTATTGTAAATATAGTCCTGAATATGAGATGGAGGATTAATGATTCTAATGGTGAGAGGTTGGTATATGATTATTAGTGGGTTGTATAGAAGAAGCTGAATTTTCAGGAGTATAAATGGGATTTGAGGCACAAGAAAGATTATCATCAGAATTGGGTATGTAGGAGGATTCATCAAGTGAGGGCATTTTGGTCATTGTCTTGAGAGGAAATTCATCCTCAAAAAAGCGAACATCCCTGGATGTAAGAGTTTGATTTGTATCAATATTAAGCAATTTGTATGCTTGTTTATTTGAAGGATAACCTATTAACATACAATCAGATGGGACAAGATGCAATTGCTAGAGTTTATTCATTCACATATGCCCAAATTGATTATGCTACAATAAAGCATTTGACTCAATGAAAGAAGCATTACAATTTTTGAAAACAGAAAAACTAAAACTGTAAGATAAACTTTTTTGTATTTCATGATGATCAAGAACATAGATCGTTTATGCGTTTCCCAAAGATATCGAGAGCAAGATCACTCTTCGATAAAGGGTCATACAACAAACATGCATCATTAGTGAAAAGAATAAAGGTTTTCAACTGACATGATAACTTGGAAACAGAAATGAGATTATATCGAAAACAAGGAACATACAAAACATCTTGTAAGGTGGTAGATTCATGAAGTTGGACATCACCAATAAATGAAACAGGAGTATTAGTTCCATTAGGAAGACCAATCAAGTGAGGTTTGTTAATTTTCGTAAAGACAAAAACAATGACTGATTAGAACACATATGATCAGTTTTCCCATAGTCAATAACATGTGATAAAGGTGTTTTCAATAGAGAAGCAATTTTATAAACGTTTGCTACGAAACTTTTGAATGAAAATGGTTTATCTTCGCGAAGAAGAGCTCCATGATTAATGGTGGAGTTTATAAGACTGTCACTTCTGGTTGATCGAATGTTATTGTTGTTGAGAATTTCCAAAAGATGTTGATATTGTTCTTGAGAGATCGATGAATTAGATTTTTTTTGAGTAAATGGCATTTTGAGCAGTTGATTTGATGACATCTTTATTATTTAAACTCTTTGTGAACTTAAAATTTGCAGTAAATCCATGTAACCTGTAACATTTAGACTTCGTATGTCCGGTTTCTTATAGTGATTGCCGATCAATCCTCCTTTCTATATTGGATGATGATTGTTAGAAGCTTGCATGGCAATTGAATCAGAAATAGAAATAGATGACGACGTATGAATGTCTCATTGACGTTCTTCTTGAATCAAAAGGGAATATGCAGTAGAAAGTGAAGGCAAGGGCTTCATCATTTAGATCTGCCCTGGTATGACCTTATATGACTCATGAAGTCCCATTAAAAGTTGAATCAAGTGTTGATATTCAAGGAATTTGCGAATTTTGGTAGAAGGTCCACACGAACAATCCGGTAGATCTTGAATAATTTTTAATTCGTTCCCAACTTTTGATAATTTGGTAAAGTAAGCAGCAAAATCGCCTGATCCTTGTGAAATTGAGTATAATTGTTGTTGTACTTGATAGATCAAGGCTCCATCAGACTCAACATACCGTTGATTAAGTTCGAACCAAATCTCTTTAGTCATTTGCAAAAACAAAACACTGTCAGCGATGCTTTTTTGTAGTGAGTTAAGACTCCAACTAATCACCATTGAATTTACTCTAAACCAGGTAGCATAATTTTCAGTTGTAGAGGCTGGTTGCTCAATCATGCCATCAACGAATCCTAATTTGTTCTTTGATTACCATAGATCGTTTCCATGCAAAAAAACAACACCACTGAACACATTTGAGACTAAAATAGCACTTGGATCATCAGATGAAACAAGAAAATATGGATTTAATGATCGTTAACTTGCGAACCAATTGAGAATTGACTTGGTTGAGGTCGAGACATCTTGAAGAGAAAAAATTAGAAGAAAATAGAAAGGAGCTGGATCGATTTCATTGCTCTGATACCATGTTATGATTGAAATAGAGAAACATGGATAGAGGAAAGATCATCTTATTATCATTATCTAATTATTACAAGTAAAGATGGACTTTATGTACAATGAATCTAACAACCTTTCTAAACAGATTCTTAACTAACTTCACTGAAAGTCACGTGAGATGCACATGACATGAACTAAGCTAACAGAATACCGTCCCCAGTAAGGGGAATATCTCTTTATGGAGGTTGAGGCTTGGTCATCCTCCTACTACGATGCACCTGGAAAGGGGGTGGTGATTTTCTGTTCGCTTTGTCAGATCACCAGAGACAGAAAATCATTTGGTCCTGGGATGCTCTACTGCTGTTGAGGTGAGATCGATCCTTCTTAGGTGGCGGTCTGCTGTCCCCCTCTTGGCTGCATCGGTAGTTAAATGGTGTGATAAGGCGGATGACACCAGGTTATCTCAAGGTAGGTGTCAGTGTCACGGTGATTTTGAATAAGATTTTTCCTGGTTGTTGTTCAAAAAAGAAACTCATGGAGAAAACATCTAATGAAAATAAAACATCAAGCATCTCAATTCGTAACGTAAGTTAATACATAAATGGATGATTTAACGGTAGCATGAGCCGGGATATTGTCATTCAGAAAGAGTTAGGCAGAAGATGATAAAGAACAAAAAAAACAAAAAGAAAACACGGCAAATATATTCGTGTTCAAATTGCTATGTACAAATCTATAACATAACCTAGGAAAACGATAGAAAGAAGACAATGAACAAAAAACAAAAATAAATACGGTGAAATAAACCTGATCTTCAATTTTTAATTTATATTCTAAATAATAATTGAAGAAGACAACTGGCTAGAGAGTGATCAATAACCGAATCAGGAGAGTTACGATCGTTTTCATGCGTAGCCTTTCACGAATTCAACAAAAACGACAAAAAGGAATTAGTTTACTTAATTATGCAAGCAACGACAAAATAGTTGGAGTCTAAAATGACACTACTTAAAGAAATGATAAATCCTATGTCGAAGAAGACTTCGGTTTTGCTTCTTCGCATGTTTGCCTATAAAATAGGCAGATGTTTATGTATTAATTGCATACTGCCAACAGAATAGAAAAACGAGGGAGTAAGCTTCCATGGGTTCTATACAAAAGAAGCCACATGCCTTGTGCATACCAGCCCCAGCACAAGGCCATATTAACCCTATGCTCAAAGTTGCTAAAATCCTCCATTCCAAAGGATTTCATATCACCTTCGTTAACACCGAGTTCAACCATCAACGCCTACTTAAATCTCAGGGCCCAGACGACCTACATGCCTTGCCTTCCTTCTGCTTTGAAAGCATTCCTGATGGCCTTCCACCGCCACAGAACCCTGATGCCACCCAAGATGTTCCATCTTTGTGCAAGTCCGTCGATGAAACATGTCTGGGTCCGTTTAAAAGTCTGCTTACCAAACTAAATGCTTCATCTTCACCGGTAACTTGCATAGTGGCTGACGTCCTTATGGGCTTCACCCTTGACGCCGCCAGGGAATTTGATATCTTCGAGATACTCCTATGGACTAGTGGTCTTGGTTCTTTAATATGTCTTAATGAGTATCCTAATCTTTTAAAGAGAGGTTTGGTGCCAAATAAAGGTAATATTATACACTCAATTATTGTTCGCGCACATTTAAATATTTTATAAGCATATTCTTTGGACGTCAAATATATGTATGTTGTATCTTGTATGCATGTATACATACATATATACATTCGTTCATATTTATACACATTGTTTTTGCTAATTTGAAGTTAATTTCATCATATTTTTTTACAGAATCGAGTGTTCTAGTAGACGGGTATTTAGATACCATTATAGATTGTCTGCCAACCATGTCTGGTATACGTCTAAAAGACCTGGTTTCATTCTTTAGAAATACCAGCCCAGGTGACGAATACATGGTTCAGTTTTTGTGTTTACAAGTAGAGAGAGCAAAAAGTGCTTCTGCCATTATCTTCAACACCTTCCATGAACTAGAGCGTGACCATTTGGACATGCTTTCCTCAGTATTTCCTCCATGTTATGAAATTGGTCCATTGCATTTACTAGAGAAGAAAGTTGTCGATGAATCTGTAGCATCCCTTAAATCAAATCTTTGGAAAGAAGATGACAAATGCTTGCAATGGCTAGAAGCTAAACCAGCATCGTCAGTTATTTATGTGAATTTCGGTAGCATCGCAGTGATGACACATCAACACCTAGTCGAGTTTTGTTGGGGACTCGCAAAGAGCAATTATTCATTCTTATGGATAATACGCCCAGACCTTGTTGTTGGCGACTCTGCCGTACTTCCACCAGAGTTTTTGGCAGAGATAAACAATAGAGGGATGTTGACTGGTTGGTGCCCGCAAGAACAAGTTCTAAGTCACCCATCAATCGGAGGTTTTTTAACACATAGTGGATGGAATTCGACACTTGAAAGTATTTCAAGTGGTGTCCCAATGATTTGTTGGCCATTTTTTGGGGATCAACAAACCAATTGTTGGACATGTTGCAACAAGTGGGAGGTTGCCATGGAGATTGACTATGATGTAAAGAGAGAAGAAGTTGCAGATCTTGTCATTGAGTTGATGAATGGAGAAAGGGGGAACAAGTTGAGGAAGAATGCAATCGACTTGAAGCACAATGCTAAAAAAGCATCAACCTCTCCTTTTGGTTCATCCATTGTTAATTTGGAGAAAGTGATTCATCTGCTACAAACATCTCCGAAATAAATCATTGTCTATTTAAAATGCATATGTGTGTTTATCATATTCTACTAAGGACCATTTGTTTGCTCAAAGTGATCAATGTTATGTAATTCCATTATCTTGCTTTAAAGTTGGATAATGAAACCATTGATGTTCTTAGTGTTGATGTGGCAATTCTTTGAAGACAAAGAAAGACCAGCGTTGGGAAGTAAAACCGATTGAAGGGAAAGTGTTGAAGGAACCGGAGGATAAATGGCTGGGAGTTGGCAGGAGGTTACCCTTCACACCGCCAATGTAAGAAAATGTAATATGTAATTGGCCCAATCAGCGTATGGTAGGTTGTAACGCAAAATGTATAATTCTAATTAGGGGGGAGCAAACGAACCAACGAACCGAACCCGACCCCAAGAACCGAGGTACCGAACCCGACTTTGCTAACCGAGTATACAATAGGTCGGTTCTCGGTCTAAGGGGGGCTTTAATCGGTTTTGGGTCGGGTATTTGATTGAGTATGGGGTTAAGAGCCGAGCGGAAGTTAAAGAGTCAAATTAAGCGCAAATCATAAAACCAGTCCACTAATGAGTATGTCCTATATGGAATCCGGCTCGGTACCTACCCATTCGGGTCCAAAACCCGAACCGACAACACCCTCGTTTCTTTTCAGTTCCAAACCCAAAATTACCTGACCGATACATTACCCTAACCGAGGACCAAGACTTCTACATCGGTCGGTTTTTGGTTCCCTTCAACACTTCAAATCGGGTTCTGTCTGTGTCCGTGTCCATGTCCGTGTCCGGGTCGGGCCGATTCTGGACCCAAGCGTACCCCTAGTTCTAATAGCATTTGAATATTTTTTTAGAAAGTCATTGAGAATATACATATATGAGATAATTCAGCTAAGACAAACTTTGTAGAATCAGGTTAGGACTATAATTTTTTTTTTTTTTTTGCATTGAATCAATTAAATCCAACTTTTTCTTACTCAAAGAAACTTGATTCAGAAATCAATTAGACAGAGAAATCAATAAATCAGTAGATTCAGAAACCAATTAGACACATTTTATTTCGAAAACAACACCACCCCACAAATGGAAAAAAATAAATCATCAGGAAAAGTTTTCAATGTCATTCCATTAAGTTCGAGTGTGGTGCGGTTTGTTGCAGGTTTTGGCTAAAACCATAACGAAAAGTGTATAGATTAGTTTCAGATTCTTAAAACTGCACCCATCGGTTTTTGGGTTTGGTGTGGTTTGTGATTTTAACTACGGTTAGGTTTCTATATGGTTCAACTTGGTTTATAAACCGCAGTAGCTATAGTAAAGTTTTTGTATTGGGATGATTTTAAAACCGCAAAACCGATGTATTATAGTCATATTTTTTTGGGAATTATAATAAGTTGAACATAAATGTAAACCGATTGTCGGTGGCTAAAACTATAGAAATGTCAAACGTATTTAAAAAGACTTAAAATAATATTTCAGTGACAAAATATACACATCGTAGGTCTTGAAACTAAACATTCATCTATGTTAGGGATTTAGCTTGACAATGAAATGTTTCTTTGTTGACTTTTTTAGTCACTTGTATTAAAAAAAACATAAAAACAATAATATACTTTATTTACATTAAATATGTATTATATATTATTTATATATTTGAAAGATCATATAGTGCGGGTTTTGGTATGTTGTTTTTACGAATGGTGCAGTGTGGTTTTTTCGATGTAGTATATAACTCAAAACCGCAATACACTGCAAATAATCGGTTTTTACAAAATAGGAAATCACACCATTGGTTACTCACTCGATTTTGGTTTTTTGTGTGAGAACCCGCAAAAGTTGTAAAAGGGTAAAACGGTCTTTTGACATATTATAAGATCATTATGTAAAATAATATGTATCTGTGAGATAATAATATAAGAAACAAGAGTTTATGTGAAATTTGGAGTTTTACCGCGTGAATAGTGAAATTTGACCAAAAAGGGCAAAATAGTCATTTGACATAGAAATGACCAAAATGTCAAGAAAATGTTAAGTTAGTAGTTAATATAACTTGGTTTGTAAAGATGTGAGCTTTTGGACCACTTTTGAACAAAAGAGAGAAGTTAGGGGCTAAAGTGCAAATATTTTATAAATATTATATATATAAATATATGAGAGGTATTCTCTCATTATTGAGAACTCAGTAGAAGTTTACAGAAGAATCGAGAGAGAGCGAGAGAGAACAAGAGAAGAGAAGGATTTCTGGAAGTTCTTGCAAGAAATTGAAGTTGGAATTGAAGGTTCCCAAGTAAACAAGGTAAGAACTTCTACTATTCATCATCTTCTTGAAATGAACTTCTGGAAACATTTCATGAACTTCAAAAATCGAATTTTTCCAGAAGTTCATTTCCATCAAATCATACTAAAACATCAAGTGGATACACTTAAATTGTAAAGAGTTATTGAAATTGTGAAATTTTTGCTCAAGAACCCTAATTCACGGGTTTACATGATCAAGACTAGTTTTTATGGTTTTGTTGGGTCCAAATGATCACTTAGGATGTATTAAGACACTCCTAAGTGGTTAATTCCAAAAAGATGGATTTTTAGTGAAAATTATAAAAAATGGGTTTTCAAGGAATTGGAATTGGAATCAGTGATTCCATGGGTTAAAACCTGATGTAAAGTAAGGGTTTTAGTCATGGAATGATGGTCAAACGATTAAGTTAAGTATTAAGCACTTAATAGGTGAAAATAGAGGTCTGCAGCTCAAAAATCAGACTGAAAACCAAGTCTGCAGACAAGGCACGAGTCGTGCCCCTTTTGTACTAGCAAAAGCACGAGTCGTGCTTCATGAAATAGCAAGGTACTTTATGCACGAGTCGTGCAACCCATAGAGCAAAAAGAGCACGAGTCGTGCTCTTTGCGGGCAGCAATCTGTCCAATTTTGAGATTTGAACTCGTTGCTAGACATGTCCGTTTGGTCTATAATTCATACAATAGGCTTAAAATGGTATGAAACCACATGGAAAATTGTTAAATTCAGAATACGACCTCGCGGCCGAAAAGTCACTGTAGCATGCAGTGGCTAAATCTCAAGTTAATGTCAAATTTTGATTTTTGAGATTTGAGCTAGGCTTATCCGATTAACTTCAAATATTGAACATATGTCTATTATGGCCTAAGATTTCATGGAAAAGTGTCGGAACCGAAATACGACCTCCCGTGGGTACTGTAGTAAGATACGTGTATCTCGGGAAAATTGTAAAATTAGTTATTGAAGGTTATACACTTGTTATGACATGAAGTTGTGTCATATAAGACCCTAGAACTGTAGAGTCAGTTGTATTATGTATTTATATACGTGATACTTGTGTAGGTGGTGCTTCAAACATTGTTGAGCACGGAAAAGGGAAAGGTGTACGAGAAGCCTAGTGACCTATAGCTACACCAAGGTGAGTTTATGTGGACTTTTTGTACATAGCAAAATGATATTTTCAGAAAAGAGATTTCCATATACTTTTGAATACTAAACTTGGAAACAGTTTTCAAATTAGCTCTATACAAGGGCTAAGTGTTTTAAGTAGATTTTAAAGAAGTATAGCTTGTAAAGTATTTTGAAAGTAGCTCCATGTGTGAGCTAAAGCTATTAAAGTTAGTTTTAAAAGTATTTTTGATTAAGAGTTAAGAAGTTCATGAGTTTGAGTCTCTTATAAATTGTGTCCCTCTTTGACCAATTTGAGATGTAATGAAGAAAGTAAAGAGATAAGACCTAAAGTAAAGAAAGTAATAAGAGTCAGTTGTCCGGACTAGGATCACCCACATAATCGGGAGATCTGAAGACACTACTGAGGTGGTACCTCTCGTCGCGAAGTAGTTGTCTAGCATAGCATAACCTTGTGATTGGATCTGTTCCAAGTCACGAAGGGGAGACAGAGATAGCATAACCTTGCGGGCAAATCTGTTCTGTCCCGTGAAGGGAGTTAGTAGAATGAATTCAACTAAACTAATTCATGAGTTTCAGTTGGTCACAAGTAAATGAGAAAAGAAGCAGTTTTAAGAAAGAAAGCAGTTTTAAAGAAAGAAATCAGTTTTAAGGAAGAAAACAGTTTGAGAAAAGAAGCAGTTTTTAAGAAAGTGTTTAGAGATTTGTTATGAAAATAAGTTTTAAGCAGTTTACTTGTTTATAATTCAAGTTTTGAGCAGAAAAGTTTTGGGTCTAAAACCCATATTACTTACGAGACTTTATGTCTCACGTATTATTTTTTTTAAATGCTATGTACTTAGGTGAAAGGAGCAGGAGTTGAAGTTGGGACCAGTGTAAGATACAGATAAGTTTAAATTATGGTTTCTGTATTCAGTCTGTAATACCCCTTGAGAATAAATTTGGAAAAAAAAAATTTAAGTGACTTTTTGATAGTCACGAATTGTAAGATATTTTGTAATATAAACTGTACTAAACTACGGTTTGAGAAAGGGGTGTTACAGTTTTGGTATCAGAGCCATAGTTTAAGCGAATTAGGTTGGAATACCATCCTAGGCTTAAACTAGCAAGAGTAGTAGTAAGGTGCCTTAGTAATATAGAGGTACACTTAGACTTATAGAAGTTATAGAGTGAGTATGACTGCTATAAAAGTGCAGTCAAGATAAGGAGATAATATGCTACCGCTTACGAAATACTATATAGAAATATGTATTAAACAGAAATTTTGTTTATATAGCAATGGAAGGAGGAAGACAGACACCATCAGCTGATAGGGGTGAGGGCAGTCACACTTCTTCAAGAGGAAGTGGACCCGGACATGTTATTCGAAATGATGGGGCTGAGCCAAACCCACCACCACAACCTGTCACTATGGAAGCTATTCAGTATCTGATCAATAATTTACGAAATGAGCTGAAGCAAGATGTGAATAACATCATCGATAGCCGATTGGGTGAACCCAGTGCCCATTCTTCACAGGAAGTCTCAAAAAAGACGACCGAAGAAGAAGCTAGTGGAGAAAACAGGAAGAAGGAGAAGGGCTGTTCCTTTAAGTCCTTTATGGCTTGTAAACCGCTAGAGTACCACGGCAGTTTTGAGCCAAAGGTGACAATGAGGTGGATTCGAGAAATCGAACAGGTGATGCAAGCTAGCAAGTGTGGTGAAAAAGACCAAGTCAACTATGCGTCCCGACAACTGAAAGACGATGCTTTAGTATGGTGGAACACCAAGTACGAAAGTTTGGGAACACACATTATTTATGGTTGGTCATGGGCTGAATTTATCTCATGTCTCAAGGATAAATTCTGTCCCACAAGAGATTTGGAGAAGATGAACGAAGATTTCCGGATAATAAAGAAAGGAGACTCGTCGATTGACGAATATACGAAGAGGTTTTGTGACATGCTGCCTTTTGTGGGGGAATCCTACCCCTCTGAGCGGTCCCGAATTATTCGTTATGTTCGGGGATTACCATGGAATTATGAGCTGGAAGTGAAGAAAGCTGAAACTTTAGACGGTGCTATAATTGCTGCCAGAAATGTGGAAGATGTGGGAAAGCGTCGAAATGATGAAAGACCTAGTTTCAGTGACAAAAGGAAGACAGTTAGTAGCAGCGGGAATTCAAAGAAGAAAGGGAAAACAAGCCTGAGTCAGACTCGATAGGGGAATGTAAGGAAGTGTGAGAAGTGTGGAAGAGAACACAGTGGCGAGTGCCGTGCGGGATCTAATGCATGTTTCAACTGTGGCGGATTCGGTCACAAAATGAAAGATTGCAAGGCAAAGAAAGCAAGCGAGGTGGAGTGTTTTTCATGTCACCGGATTGGGCATTACAGTTCCAACTGCCCAAACAAGGGAGGAGAGACCATGGTGTCCACAGCTCAGAAGAAGACGGAACCACAGAAGGTGAAGACTCGATCCTTTCGGATCACCAGAGGAGGCAAGGGAGACGCACGATGTTGTCTCAGGTATACTACTGATCAACTTGACACCTGCATATGTGTTGTTTGATTCTGGTTCTACGTATTCGTTCGTGTCCCATGAATTCGGAGCCAGACTGAGAGTACCATTAGAATTACTAGATATGATTTTCGAAGTGGAAGTGGCTGATGGGAAGTTTGTTGAGGTTCAGCACATGTACCGAGACTGTGAACTTGATATCAATGGCAAGAAGTTTCGACTTAATCATCTTCCCATTGGAATTAAGTCCTTTGATGTGATAATTGGGATGGATTGGCTTGGTGCCAATGACGCGAAGATAGCATGTGGGCAGAAGAGGGTGTCTGTTAAAACCCTAGGAGCTAAAGTGTACGTGTATGGAGAAAGAAGAAAGCATGTGCCAAGTCTCATTAGTGTGGCAAAAGCCCGAAGATGTATCAGGAAAGGGTGTGTATCTTTCCTGGCTTATGTGATGAATGAAGATAAAGTAAAGCAGACGTACAAAGACATAGAAGTAGTAAAAGAATTTCCAGAAGTTTTCCCATATGAGTTACCAGGTTTGCCACCAGAAAGGAAAGTTGAATTCCTGATAGATCTTGTTTTGGGAGCGTCCCTAGTAGCACGAGCACCGTATCGGTTAGCACCAACAGAGATGTAGGAATTAATGTCCTAGTTGCAGGAGTTACTAGATAAAGGCTTTATCAGGCCTAGTTCTTCTCCATGTGGTGCTCAATTCTATTTGTAAAGAAGAAAGATGGATCAATGTGTATGTGCATTGATTACAGAGAATTGAACAAGATTACTATCAAGAACCGTTACCCGTTGCCCAGAATAGACGATTTGTTCGGTCAGTTACAAGGTGCAGATTATTTTTCAAAGATTGATTTGAGATCCGGATATCACCAAGTCAGGGTGAAGGAGAGTGATGTGGAGAAGACAGCGTTCCATACTCGATACGGCATTACGAGTTCCTGGTGATGCCATTCGGTCTTACCAATGCACCAGCGGTTTTTATGGACTTAATGAATCGGTTCTGTAAACCATTCTTAGACCGATTTGTTATAGTGTTCATCGATGACATACTGATATACTCAAAGAATAGAGAAGAGCATGCGAGCCACCTACAGATAGTGCTTGAGACTTTGAAGCGAGAACAACTGTATGCAAAGTTCTCCAAGTGCGAGTTTTGGATGCGAGAAGTGCAATTCCTTGGACATGTAGTTTCTATCCAGGGTATAAAAGTTGACCCGTCAAAGGTTGAAGCAGTGATGAAATGGGAGCCACCCAAAATGCCAACAAAAGTCAGAAGTTTTCTCGGACTTGCCGGGTATTACCGGAGATTTATTCAAGATTTCTCCCGTATAGCAGTGCCACTTACATGACTAACCCGGAAAGAAGAGAAATTCAGATGGCAAGAAGAACAAGAAAGAGCCTTTGTTACATTAAAAGAGAAGTTGTGTAACGCACCTGTCCTTACGTTACCAGATGGGACAGAAGATTTCGAAGTGTACAGCGATGCCTCGTATCGGGGGCTTGGCTGTGTGTTGATGCAGAGAGGGAAGGTTATAGCATACGCTTCCAGACAGTTGAAAGACCCAGAAACAAAGTACACAACCCATGATTTAGAGCTTGCAGCGATCGTATTTGCCTTGAAGATTTGGAGACATTACTTGTATGGTACAAAGTGCAAGCTATTCACTGATCACAAGAGTTTGCAGTATGTGTTCACTCAAAAAGAGTTGAACATGAGACAGAGAAGATGGCTAGAGTTAATCAGTGACTATGATTGCGAAATTGTATACCATCCAGGTAAAGCAAATGTAATAGCAGATGCATTGAGTAGAAAAGTTCCTGAGAAAAGAATCAAAGCAAGATCGATGCGTATAGAGCTAGTGTCCAGTATTATAGAGCAGATTAAAGTAGCTCAACAGAAAGTTGAAGACAGTGGAGATTGGAAAGATGAGAAACTAGGGAAAGACATGCAATTTGAAACCAACAGTCAAGGATTGAAGACTTTTAGAAACCGCATCTGGGTACCAAAAGTAGGAGGTTTGAGAAAGCTGATTTTAGAAGAGTCGCATAAGTCAAAGTATTCCGTACATCCAGGTAGTACCAAGACTTATCAAGATCTGAAAAGACAGTACTGGTGGCCTGGAATGAAGAAGAGAATAGCTAAATATATCTCCAAGTGTGTCATCTGTGCACAAGTCAAGGCGGAACATCAAGTCCCGCATGGAGATGCCCATTCCTTGCACATTACAGCAGGGAAATAGGAAGATGTTACCATGGATTTCATTATGGGGTTACCAAGAACGAGAAGAGGTTATGATTGTATATGGGTTATAGTAGACCGGTTGACCAAGAGTGCACTGTTTCTAGCCATAAGAGAAACTACTCCATTGGAGAAGTTAACCCAGTTGTACATAGATGAAATGTTAAGAAGATATGGTGCACCGTTGTCCATCGTGTCAGATAGAGACCCCAGATTTACCTCTAACTTTTGGAGAGCTTTACAAGAGAAAATAGGGACGAAAATTCAGCTAAGCACATCATATCATCCTCAAACAGACGGTCAGAGTGAGCGAACGATTCAGACAGTAGAAGACATGCTACGATCATGCATGATGGATTTTGGAGGCAGTTGGGATGAACACATGCCTTTAGTGGAGTTTGCATATAACAACAGCTATCATTCTAGCATCAAAATGCCACCCTTCGAGGCATTTTATGGTAGGAAGTGTAGAACCCCTTTATGCTGGCTAGAGGCGGGTGAGACTAAACTTACAGGACCAGAGATTGTTAGAGTGACCAATGAGAAGATTGGAGTGATTCAAGCTAACATGAAAGCAGCACAAGACCGACAGAAGAGTTACTCCAATCTAAAGAAACGGCCTTATGATCTGCAAGAAGGTGACTTAGTGATGATAAAAGTGTCGCCATGGAAGGGCGTAGTCAGATTTGGCAAGAGAGGAAAGCTGAGTCCAAGATACATTGGACCTTTTCGAATTCTGAAGAGGGTTGGGTTACAAGCGTTCAAGCTGGAGTTACCGCCAGAACTCAGTGGAATACATGATACCTTTCATGTATGCTACCTGAAAAAGTATTTTGGAAAAGAAGAGCTAGTTATACCTTATACAGACTTAAGGGTGGAGACTCCTAGCAGATTGACTGAAGAACCCGAAGCGATTCTAGAAATGTAGACCAAGAAGCTAAGGAATAAGGAGATTGACCTTGTACTAGTCAAGTGGAAGCATCCGTTAGGGTCAAACCTGACTTGGGAGACATTGGAAGAAATGAAGAGAAGATATCCAGATTTCACAGATTACGAAAAGATTCCGAGGACGGAATCCGCTTAAGGAGGGGTAACTGTAAGAACCCGCAAAAGTTGTAAAAGGGTAAAACGGTCTTTTGACATATTATAAGATCATTATGTAAAATAATATGTATCTGTGATATAATAATATAAGAAACAAGAGTTTATGTGAAATTTGGAGTTTTACCGCGTGAATAGTGAAATTTGACCAAAAAGGGCAAAATAGTCATTTGACATAGAAATGACCAAAATGTCAAGAAAATGTTAAGTTAGTAGTTAATATAACTTGGTTTGTAAAGATGTGAGCTTTTGGACCACTTTTGAACAAAAGAGAGAAGTTAGGGGCTAAAGTGCAAATGTTTTATAAATATTATATATATAAATATATGAGAGTTATTCTCTCATTATTGAGAACTCAGTAGAAGTTTACAGAAGAATCGAGAGAAAGCGAGAGAGAACAAGAGAAGAGAAGGATTTCTGGAAGTTCTTGCAAGAAATTGAAGTTGGAATTGAAGGTTCCCAAGTAAACAAGGTAAGAACTTCTACTATTCATCATCTTCTTGGAGTGGAATCTAGAAAAATTCGATTTATGAAGTTCATGAAATGTTTCCAGAAGTTCATTTCCATCAAATCATACTAAAACATCAAGTAGATACACTTAAATTGTAAAGAGTTATTGAAATTGTGAAATTTTTGCTCACATGATCAAGACTAGTTTTTATGGTTTTGTTGGGTCCAAATGATCACTTAGGATGTATTAAGACACTCCTAAGTGGTTAATTCCAAAAAGATTGATTTTTAGTGAAAATTATAAAAAATGGGTTTTCAAGGAATTGGAATTGGAATCAGTGATTCCATGGGTTAAAACCTGATGTAAAGTAAGGGTTTTAGTCATGGAATGATGGTCAAACGATTAAGTTAAGTATTAAGCACTTAATAGGTGAAAATAGAGGTCTGCAGCTCAAAAATCGGACTGAAAACCAAGTCTGCAGACAAGGCACGAGTCGTGCCCCTTTTGTACTAGCAAAAGCACGAGTCGTGCTTCATGAAATAGCAAGGTACTTTATGCACGAGTCGTGCAACCCATAGAGCAAAAAGAGCACGAGTCGTGCTCTTTGCGGGCAGCAATCTGTCCAATTTTGAGATTTGAACTCGTTGCTAGACATGTCCGTTTGGTCTATAATTCATACAATAGGCATAAATGGTATGAAATGTAACACCACTTTTGGGTTCGGTACGTATGTTGACCTTCTTGTTAATAATTGTGTTATACGTAGTGAAAAATAAGGGGGTTAAAGTGTAAAAACCCAAACTTTGTTATATATATAAGGGTATAATGATATTTTTTGTAATTTGAGGGGCCAAAAGTGTCAAATAGGCAAACTTATACATCTAAATATGGGAAAAACGGGAATTTCATTCCCAATTGAACATTTGAACTTCTTGAAAGGTGAGAGAGTTCTAAGGGTTTAAGAACCCTTTTCAAATGTTGTGATTTCCGTTTTTTTTAAGAGTTCATTACGGTGTTCGCACGATCCCCGACGATTGAACCGTTGGATCGCCATGATTTTTGGACTGGAGGTTCAGGAGATATATTGGAAGGCTTTGACCGGAGGATTTGTAATTCTAACCACAGGAAGTCGAGTTATAGTCCTTCGATCGGAACTGCAGATTTGAGAGGTGAGAAACGTGATTCGGCCTCTAACATAGCTCAAATATGCATTTTCCACAGACTGGTACGTTTTTGGCAGATTTAAGATGTATTTGATAGGTAATCTTGCAAATATCATAGTAAATTGTAGAAAAATCATTTGGGGCTGATATTGGTGTCTCTGGAAAGCTAAAAAGGAGTAGCTTGCTATAAAATTGGAATAGTTGCATATAAATGTTGTTATATTGATTAAAAACTGATCATGAACAGGGGGAAATTTGAGGGTAAAAAGGGAATAATTTCTATGAAAATTGATATTGAAGTTATTTCCATCAAGCTCATGATTTAGGTTTTCAAGAGGGTATATATATATGATTTATAAATATGGTTGAAAACCTAATTTAGGTTTATATTTGTCAAGTGTCGGGACGACACCGTGT
The DNA here is from genome assembly GCA_023525715.1 of Cichorium intybus. Lineage (NCBI taxonomy): Eukaryota > Viridiplantae > Streptophyta > Magnoliopsida > Asterales > Asteraceae > Cichorium > Cichorium intybus. The sequence continues at coordinate 20,857,251 of CM042017.1, read as the reverse complement.
TGTACGAGCAACGGAGCTACTTGACCCGGTTTATATCGAGGTGAGTAACTTTACATAGCATTGTGAGATTTATAATGCGTATGATGCATTGCATGTGTGTGTTATATGATTGGGTGCGTATATTACATAGATGATTACGTGAAAACCTCGTAAGTAGGTAACCCGCAGACGAGTACTCGTTGGTAGACTGTATTGGTAGCTGGTTAAATATTTAGTTGATATTAGTTGTGCGGACGAATACGTGGGTATTAAGTGGTGATAATTATGGATATTCTATCATATCGTGGGTGGTGATCATGTAGTTGTATGTGGATGTTGAGTTGATGTGGGAGTGGTGGTGTCGTGAGGTTGGTTACAGAGCTTTGTAGTTGGGTGTTAGCTGTTAAGCGTTTATGGCTTATTGTTGGTTGTTGGAGCCCTTGCGGCTCGATGTTGTTTATACTGTGGGGCCACTTGTACTTATGGTTGAGACCACTCATTTTGTGGGGCTACTTGTACTTGTGGTTGGGACCACTTATACTGTGGGGCTACTTGTACTTGTGGTTGGGAGCACTTATTTCATAGGGCCACTGGTACTTGTGGTTGTGACCACCTATTTTGTAGGGCCACATTACTAGCACATGTGGTTGGGACCACTTACTTTGTGGGGCCACATATATAGTATTTGTGGTTGGGACCACATATATGTTGTGACGACCTTATGAGCAGTAATTGTGGTGGGACCACATATATGTGTTGTGATGGCCTTATGGGCCGGCAGTTCTATCACAAACACTGTGGGATGTCCGGTGAGTCCCATATGCAGTTGGGTGTCTGGTGAGTCTTCGTGACTCGATACCGCGGGGGTCGAGGAGGGGACGGATAGCTGAGTTGTAGATGTTGTGGATAACAGGGAGTTGTGATGTGATGTGGTGAATATGTGGTTGTATTAATGGTTGCATAATGAGTACCTTGCATCCATGATGTATATGTCGTGAGTGTATGAGATTACATAACGTGTACCTTGTAGTCTTAGTAGGTTGACTTAGTTTGTTAGAGGTTGTTAACGTGCCGGTAGTGCAGTGACCCGAGTGTATGTTATGTAAATGTTATTCACTAAGCTTTATAGCTTACCCTTTTATGTTGTGGTGTTTTTGCAGGTTTAGGTGTTACGTGGCGCTCGGCTTGGATCGTGGGACGATTCCTGGTGATATCAGTTTTGTAGCTCCAGCTCACAGGGATATTTAGTTGTAAATTATTGTATCTTGTAGTTGGAATTAAGAAAATTTTTGGATACCCCCGTGCTGCAAGCTGGGCGTTACATGAAACCACATGGAAAATTGTTAAATTCAGAATACGACCTCGCGGCCGAAAAGTCACTGTAGCATGCAGTGGCTAAATCTCAAGTTAATGTCAAATTTTGATTTTTGATATTTGAGCTAGGCTTATCCGATTAACTTCAAATTTTGAACATAGGTCTATTATGGCCTAAGATTTCATGGAAAAGTGTCGGAACCGAAATACGACCTCCCGTGGGTACTGTAGTAACATACGTGTATCTCCGGAAAATTGTAAAATTAGTTATTGAAGGTTATACACTTGTTATGACCTGAAGTTGTGTCATATGAGACCCTAGAACTGTAGAGTCAGTTGTATTATGTATTTATATACGTGATACTTGTGTAGGTGGTGCTTCAAACATTGTTGAGCACGGAAAAGGGAAAGGTGTACGAGAAGCCTAGTGACCTATAGCTACACCAAGGTGAGTTTATGTGGACTTTTTGTACATAGCAAAATGATATTTTCAGAAAAGATATTTCCATATACTTTTGAATACTAAAGTTGGAAACAGTTTTCAAAGTAGCTCTATACAAGGGCTAAGTGTTTTAAGCAGATTTTAAAGAAGTATAGCTTGTAAAGTATTTTGAAAGTAGCTCCATGTGTGAGCTAAAGCTATTAAAGTTAGTTTTAAAAGTATTTTTGATTAAGAGTTAAGAAGTTCATGAGTTTGAGTCTATTATAAATTGTGTCCCACTTTGACCAATTTGAGATGTAATGAAGAAAGTAAAGAGATAAGACCTAAAGTAAAGAAAGTAATAAGAGTCAGTTGTCCGGACTAAGATCACCCACATAATCGAGAGATCTGAAGACACTACTGGGGTGGTACCTCCCGTCGCGAAGTAGTTGTCTAGCTTAGCATAACCTTGTGATTGGATCTGTTCCAAGTCACGAAGGGGAGACAGAGATAGCATAACCTTGCGGGCAGATCTGTTCTGTCCCGCGAAGGGGAGTTAGTAGAATGAATTCAACTAAACTAATTCATGAGTTTTAGTTGGTCACAAGTAAATGAGAAAAGAAGCAGTTTTAAGAAAAGAAAGCAGTTTTAAAGAAAGAAATCAGTTTTAAGGAAGAAAACAGTTTGAGAAAATAAGCAGTTTTTAAGAAAGAAAGTGTTTTGAGATTTGTTATGAAAATAAGTTTTAAGCAGTTTACTTGTTTATAATTCAAGTTTTGAGCAGAAAAGTTTTGGGTCTAAAACCCATATTACTCATGAGACTTTATGTCTCACGTATTATTTTTTTTAAATGCTATGTACTTAGGTGAAATGAGCAGGAGTTGAAGTTGGGACCAGTGTAAGATACATATAAGTTTAAATTATGGTTTCTGTATTCAGTCTGTAATACCCCTTGAGAATAAATTTGGAAAAAAAAATTAAGTGACTTTTTGATAGTCACGAATTGCAAGATATTTTGTAATATAAACTGTACTAAACTACGGTTTGAGAAATGAGTGTTACATTTCGGTTTCGATTTTTCGAGTTTTCGGTCTTTTCGGTTTGTTGTTCGGTTTTCGCTCACACCTACCTTCCATAAATGAAACCATTATGTGTCTTTAAACCAAATATCTTTAACCAAAATCAAAACGTTCAATGCCCTCCTAAAATTGAAGCATTAAAATGCCCTCCCACTTCTTCTTCTTTTTCCTTGAGTGAAAATCCTACTTCTTTGAGATTTAAATAGTTAAAGTTTGTGGATTCCATGTTCCTAAGTAATGGGAGTAATTAACAAAAAGCATAACTAATTATGGTTTTAAGTGACATAGAAATGGCACTAAAGATGAAGGAAAGGTAGAAATATCAACGTTTTGGGGAGAGAAACGACGGTGAGGTTTCATGTGCGTCACAGAAAAATCGAATGGCGGTGTAGGTGTTCACCTGTGTCGTACAAAAATCGAACTTTTATCAAATGGCGGTGTAGGTGTTCACCTGTGTCGTACAAAAATCGAACTTTTATCGGTAGTAGAGGGTAAGACTTGTTAGCATAATAAGTATTTGTTTATTTTTTGTGTTGGCATTTTATTTAGCCATTTAGCTCGGTTAACCCTAGATGACTTTCTATTACAATTGTATTGTCTTTCCCTTTTATTGTACTTACTTTTATATTTAATAATAAACCCTAGTCATTTCTCTCCATATTAGTTTATGTGGTATCATAGCTCTATTCGATACATGCTTTTTGATTCAATGATCGCAGAAGACTTTTTAACTACCACCGGTTGTGTGGATCTCATATTTTTTAGGTATGTATGTCTCCGGATTTTGTTAGTATTTGATTATCCTTGTTGTTATCATCCATTTGGTATTCGTTTGTATCCATCGTTGTTGGTATTTTTTGGTATCTACTGCAAGTATTGGTTTGTTTTTATTCCTATCCATACGGCTGGTAGAGATGATTCTCTTCGGTATGTTAGTACTCAACTTGATGACAAAAATTATGCATATTGGAGTTATGTGATGAACTTGCTGCGTGGGAAACATATTTGGGGCTATGTTATTGGTACATTAGGTAAACCTAGTGATGAGAAGGTCGCCAACTGTGACACTTTATTTGATACATATGAGAAATATAATTCCAAGATTATAACTTGGATAAACAATTTTGTAATTCACACATTGGCGCCCAATTGGCAAAGTATGATTCATCTAAGAAGTTTAGTATCACTTGAGTATACTATATACTCAATCTAATTTTGCTAGGTAGGACTAGTTAGAAATAGATATTCGAGCACTCCAATACAATACTATAAATCTTCAGTATTTCTATGATGCTATGTCTAACATGTGGGATCAGATGGCCCTTACAAAATTCATTGAGTTAAAGTCATTCAGTCCCTACATTTCTAGGAGAGAAGAGTAGTGTTTGGTCCAATTTCTCATGGCATTACGATCTAATTCGGAAGGTTTACTTGGAACAATCATTGATCGTACAACACATCCCAATGGTTGACTCGGTTGTTCAGGATTTTATTTGTATAAGTGTAAATTGAGCTCCAAGGTGCCTTTAAATACCAAATAATGTGTTTCAATGCATTGAAGTGTGGCTGACGAGATGCATGTATGAATAAGCATATTTATTTTGTGACATATGCAATATCAGGTCGTGAGAACATGAGGTGTTGGAGTGCACCCGTTAAGCTCATATATAAGGAAGGGTATTTGACCAGTTCACCGGCCATGGCACTTAATTTGGAATTAGTTTCAACGGGCATTGTGACCCGTTTACATTGTTGCATGTAGGCCCATTTAATGTTTTCCTCAACATATTTGCGTTGACTTAGGATCATACTATTAGGATGGCGTGTGATAGATATACCTAAAATATAGGTAAGTAGACTTACGTCGATCATGTTAAACTCAACCTTAAGAGAATTGGTAATGCTAGATTTGAGAGTGGATGTGGAGGGAGTGAGAACTATGGTATCCATATATAAGTGAAGATAGGCAAGTTGTTGACCACGAGAATAGATAAAGAGCGACAAGCCACTTTTATTTCAAGATAAGTCAAGTTTGATAATGTGTTGTGCAAACCGTTAGTACCATGCCCGTGAGGCTTGTTTTAGTCGGTATAAGGACTCATAAACTTTGCAAACATAGTTTGGATATTATGATGGATCGTAGAAACATGGGTTTTGGTTCATTTATAAGGTTTCATCGATTGTGCTATGAAGGAAGGTATTCCTTACATCCAACCAGTAGATTGGTCAATCATGACCCATGGTGATTTGTAGCCGGTTTAATCACAATCTGATCCAACCTTTTGTGATTTTCCGTTCACCACTATATGGACTTTGTACCTTTCAAGTTTACCATCGACATGTAGCAAAATAACCGTAACATCAAATGATATTAGTATTATATGGTTGCGGGACCAAATTATAAGTATTTTGTCTAAACAACGCATTATACTCGGTGATCATGGTGTTTTCCAGTTTTGGTCAAGTAAAGTAACTTTAGAATCGGAATGTATATGAGAGATAGGTTGGTTTTGAAGAAAGAATAAGGGGTTAGGTACGTTTTACGATCCCATCTTTTGATCTAGTTTACTTTGGTTGAGATGATGTGGAGAGAGGAGGTGATTGTGTAGCATAAGTATCCCCTATGATTGGAGGGTTACCAAAACGAATACACACGGGATAGATCGTGGGTTGAGTTTATGGAGATACATGTGTTGGGATAAACATAAGCATCAAAATGTTTGAAGGTGGGGAGAGTTACAAGCATTTTTATTCTTGGAATTTCAATTCCTTGAACAAATAACATGGCATAAACAAGAACCAGAAATTTGTGTCTAAAACATTCAATCATATTATTCAAATAATCAAAAGAGTACACCTTTCAACATTTGATATTACAAGAACGAAAATCACAAACAGAGACGATGTTACGTAAGCCAATACCAGTGCCACCGTTTTGCGTACATCTTTGCCGGTATCTGCCGGAAAACATATAAAACATTTTTCCGACTCAGCGCCTGATTCTGACGTACGGAAATTCCAACTATGAATCAAATGAATAGCAGATCCTCCTCCATTAGCGGAAGAGAAACCCACATACATAGATCCATTCAATTTCTTTGAAAGATCGATTGGCAATGCGAGAATGGGACTTTCCGGTTTGATCTTGGTATCCCCGACCCAAATCTGGATGACATTTTCTGGGCTTCTGTATTCAATCCAAGCGTTAATCTGTTTCCCACTCTTCAAGTCGATCCCATTCGTCGTTAAATCAACAGAAGCTACAGAAGAAATGGAATCCAAATCAATCCCGACATGGTTGTTGTTGATATCGCCAAGACCCTCGTCAAATTTGGTATCGAATTCAACAGCCAAGAATGAAGAATCAAGTGATTTCGGTAATCCAATAGACCCAATTGAATCTGGCAAGGAGTTTAAATCCGACGTGATTAAGAACGCAATACCTTCGCCTGAGAGACAGGGAGGCGGCGGAGGGATGATTGTGAATGAGAACTGGGTGTAGAAAGAGACGGTGGAATTGAGGGAAGTTTTGAGAAATCGAATTGGGTACCTGTAGAAAACTCTTCCAAAGTTTGAATATGGTGGATTTGAGATACAGTCGTTGAAATACTGAGTGAGGGCGATGGAGTTGTGATTGATGTTTGCAGTACCGAAAAGGTTGAAGTTTAATGGCGGAGAAGAAGGTGACGAAGAAGTGAGGTTGAAGAAGATGAAGAGAAAATAGAGAAATAGAGGCTTAATAACCATTTTGTGAAGGAATCAAGAAGATGCCGTGAAGATTGATGGAGTGAGAAAGATGATGCAAAAAGTATGAAGCCTGGGGAATGAAACAGAAATAGCCGCCATTTTCCAGAAGCAGTTTTGAAGAAGAGCAAGAAGGTGAGCCCAGAAGTGATGAAGATTTTAGAGGGAAAAGAAAAAGAAGAAAAAAAATATAAAGAATAATGATCATAAAAAAATATGTTCTAAAATTAAATAATAAACCAAAAACTTTATGATTATACCGTTTCCATTGTATTTGAAAGTATGTTATTATTAAAATAATTTTAAGTGTGCCTTTCTTTACAATATATGATTAATATCATATATGACCATCAAAATTTAACCATTTTTTCCATTTTATACTAAAACTTCTACTATTATGTTAAAATTAAAGCATTCGTTTGAAAGGTTCTTAAAAAAAAACTATGGTCATATCCATGATCGCTTCCATCAGTGAGATTAATTTTTACCATCTTGGAATGAAAGTAGCTTATCCTAAAGCTTTTGTGATTGAGATAAAAAAAGACAAAATTACACTGTAGCCCATCAAACTCTTGACTTGTGGTTTAAAATGTCCTTCATGTTATTTTTTGGTCTTTAAGGGGCATGAAGTTGAAATTTTCCTGTTAAAAAAAGACTTGGACTTGTAATCAAAGGGGTAAACCGGTTACCCCTTGCCTAGTCACCAATATTGTGTTGATGTGGACAAAAAAGTCAAAGTCAAAGTTCAAAACTAATGAACAACATTTACTATTGGTTTCCAGGCATCGATGTGTTCCTTCGACCATGTACCAGACGCCATGAAGCTATAATCATTAGCTAACAAATTCGGGAATCAAACATCATAAAACTTAAAATCAATTTCGAACACAAGAAAACATTTACTGGGTTTCATTTAATCTTGTGCTTCATAAATTTACTGGGTTTCATTTTCCTCATTTCTTATCTAAATTTACTGGGTTTCATTTAATCTTGTGCTTCATAAAATGAAACGCAGAAAATTAAATGAAAATCGAAGGAATTAAACAGTTGAAGCTGTAATCATTAGCTAACAAATTCGGGAATCAAACATCATAAAACTTAAAATCAATTTCGAACACAAGAAAACAGGAAACCGTCACAAAATTCAGCCAATCTCAAAGTTATAATTTCGAATCTATCATAACCCATCAAGCATATAAACAAAATTCTGCCTTTAACGAATCAAACATGGGAAGAGCAACGGTAAGTAAAAGTGGAAATGGTTTGCTCTTACTTGATCTCGAGGGATAACCTTGTACCTCTGTTTTCTTCGTTTTCGATCCTTTGAAGAACCGAAACAACCAAGAAAACAACCCATTAGAAATCAACTTCTGAGTCTCCCTGCTGAGATTTCTTCTGGGTACTTGAAATTGTTAGACGTTCTCCATTATTACAAAGGGGGAGAGAGAAACAAACGGTCGAGTTTTGTTGTTGTTTTGTAAGAGCGGTGGGTAGACTAGGGTTTATGTTATTCAAAAGATGGAAATGACCGTTGGTTTGGGGGGATTGATGAGCGTTGTGGTGGTGTGGGGTCTGTCATCACCAGCCGCTTATCTTGATTAAAGAATTTGAATTGGTTTCCATGTTATAGCAAGATTACAGGAACTGCCACAGAGAGAAAGACAAACTTACTTGAAGTTAATGGCGATGAGCATTTAACAGGGGAAGGACTTCTATACTATACATACATGTAGACACCGGCTATTACAAGTCCAAGTCTTTTTTTAACAGGTAAATTTCAACTTCATGCCCCTTAAAGACCAAAAAATAACATGAGGGACCTTTTAAACCAGAAGTCAAGAGTTGGATGGGCTACAGTGTAATTTTGCCATAAAAAATTAGCAAATACAACGAAACCACTCAAAATTGCAATAGAACCCTATTTTTAAAACCTTCATCGAGAGAAAGCGCCTCAAAATTACCTAAACTGCAGCATGAGTTAAACATTGTATGCATAAGAGTCCTTACTCCTTAGGGACCAAAAATGAAACATAATATGAATTTATCATGGCAAATGTAATGTAGCTCCACTCATCGGTCAATCTTTTTAGTTATTTTGAGTAATCCAGTTCTTTAAATTTTGTAGGATCTGAAGATAGAGACACCAGGTATATGTGTTTTAATTTTTTTGTTAGAAAGTGGATTTTGCCATCGAATTATTTTCAGTACTTTCCAATAATATGGTAGCTCCTTTCATTGATGTGTTTAGTACTAATGTATTGATCGTTAATCACTTGACTGTAGGGTCTTCGTTTCGAAATCACAAGATAAATTTCCCAATCCTGTTACATGTGGTTTTTTATGTTTCTAAGTGTTATCCTCTAACCATATAAAGAAATATTATTTTCTATATGACAAAACACAATTTCAATGTATAGTTTCTTCACAAAGTTCTATGTTTGTTGGATAAACTTAAATATATGTATAATTCCGTTATCTACTCCATCGAACCGATCACAATATATGTACAGAAATCATTCCATTGAACCGATCATAATATATATACAGAAGAATCCCTAAAAATTAGAAACAACAATCTAAAATATACCGAAAGTGGACGAACACTCAAACTGTTTCTGAAATCGATGAAGAGCTAACGAGGTAGGCCTTTAATTATAATATTTGCATACTGTAAGGCTGATGGTATGTGTGGCACGCGTATGTGACCACGAGGGACTTTTTTACCAACAAAGTAGATATCCATTTCGATGTGTTTAGTTTGTGGGTGTTGTGGGATTCCCAAACATGTATAAAACATTATTGCAATAGATGAGTGTGGCTCGTTTTAGAGGAATTCAGCAACAACGTTTGCTACTGCACGGGTTTCAGCTTATGATGCAGGATATATAGATGACTTGGCACAGACCTACACGAAGAAATTAGAGGAGAATAAACGAGGCCAGCCAAAAGAGGCCCAACTTAAAACAGACGTAACTTTTGATTTGTTAGGAGTTTGGGGGAGTGCAATATAGCGTCGAAAAGCTATCGTCGGTTCGGGTCTCTTGGCAAACATCATAGGCGGTTTGGCCGCCAGTCGAACCTAAAATCCCACTGTTTCCGTAATCTTAAAATTTTATCCTTAGTTAAATGCTTAATTAGTGGAATTTTATGTTAGTTCTAGTTTTCCAAAATTTGGCCAACTTTCCAAATTAGCAGCTCCATATATAAAGGGGTTTTGTAACCTTTGTAAAACATCTAAAATTAAATAATACAATCCCTTTGAAATACTTACTAGTTTTTTTCTTTTGTTTTGCGTCAGCTTATGCACTCAATCGAGATAAAGTCGATGTTGACGTTTAGCTGACCACGTAATGAGATTATCGACAAGGAACACATAATATCCATACATAGAATGTTAGTCTGGAAATTTGGCCCAATCAACATCTGTGTATGATACTATCTACGAGGAAAATGATGTAGTAAACTGAGTCAAGTGTTCCTTGAAGTTATCGGATGATGCACTGCAATCAATACATTGAAGTGAGGTACCAAAGGTGCATGTAGAGAAATATGTTAGAAAACACAAGCCATATATGGTCAGGTGAAGCATAGATATTGCGAATCTCATGCCAAGCTTTGATATAAATATGGGTCACCTATATGTGGGCGAGTTTGGAGTTTGTGTCAGCAAGAGTAGTTGTATTTTTGAAATTTTGCATATTTACACATTTAATAATTTTCTCCACATACTTCTATTGGTTAAGAAACATGGTATGGCGGTGTTATGCAGTCAGGATGCCTAAAAAATACGTAAGTGGGCCCAAATCTGTCATTTATAGCTCCTGTTATATGTCTCGATGATCTTTCATTTTAGAGTGAGAGATGATGTAGTTAGGACAATGTCGTCTATATATAACAGAAGGTAGGCAGATTCACAATTAGGTTTAAGAATGAAAACTGACATGTCGGATTTGTTACATTCAAAAATCGAGGGTGAAAAGGTGGTTAGCTACTCGTTAATACCAAACTCTTGGGCATGTTTGAGCCCATATAGAGATTTATGTAGCCAACATACGTGATGCAAATGTGTTATTCATGGAACCTCAGTCCTCAGTGGTTTATGTATGCTGCGTAAGAATGCATTGTTCACATCAAGTTGATGAATATCCCAATTATGATTCAAAGCGGACCGACTACCATATGAACTGTTGTGGGTTTTACCAAGGGACTAAATGTTTCATCGTAATCATCACTGAGTTCTTGCAATATGTCATTAATGACTAAGTGGGCTTTGCGTCGTTCGAGAGATCCATCCAAACAACATTTATGGCAAAAAAGGTCCAATAGTACATGATGATGTTTGTATCCCATGGGTGTGAAACAAGCTCCCAAGTGTCCTGTTTGATCAACCATGCTAACCTATTTTTATGCTTTTTGTAGGTCTTATTTAACTTTTATTGACCTTTATTGAAAAACTCAACCCAATTGTTAATACACGTGACTTTTGTAAATTATTTGGTTGGTGTAAAGAATTGTTAAATTGGTCACTTGCTAATATAATTGTTTTTTTAAGTATAGTGATTGTTGTGTTTTAGCCACATAAGCTGTCATGTCAACACATAAATCATGGAGTAAATTACAGTTTTGGTCTTTGTGGTTTATTGACTACGTAGTCTTAACTACATCATCTCTCACTCTAAAATGAAAGATCATCGAGACATAGAGCAAGAGCTAAAAAATGACAAATTTGGGCCCACGTAAGCTGCCATGTCACTCTAACTCCAAGTATTTGGAATTGCACGTGCCTATCTCTATGGTTTGAAATATGCACGCATGAGGTCCCTAGTCTAGATAAAATGACCTTATTCTGGTTTCCTATTTCTTTTTCTTTTTCTTTGTATTATTTTAATATTAATATATTAAAAAATAAAATAAAAACCCCACCCCACCCCCACATCTATCTCTCTCTCTCTCTCTCTCTCTCTCTTCCGGTAACAAATAACTCCAACATCCAAAGACGCACAAATGGGAGCTTAAGAAAAAATTTCGTCCATTGTTTTTACGAGATTGGTCCAATCTTACAGAATACATCTTCTAGTTATATTTATTCACTAATTAAGTCTATTATTCTATCTCATATAAGCTTTCAAATATTAATTTTAAACATGCGTTTCTTTATGGAAATCGACAGAAAATAAGAGCATGAATTGCTTAAGACTTTGGGGCCAATTTAATGGCTTTCCGTTTTCTAGTGATTGGGATAGTGATTTCCGAACTCTGGTTCCACACCTCCGCCCCTCCCCTGCTCTAACTCTATTCCAGCTCGTCATGATAAAACCCTTGTTTTCCCTTCCAATCCTCTCCTTAAAACTTTATGGCAGCCCTCCAATCAATTCATCTCCCACCTTTCTCATTTCCTAAATAAACAGCTACTTAGATTCTTCAAGCCCCAATGCAATTTCTATGAATAAATTGCAGAAGAGGACCAATATGTTAGAAATGGGGATGAACAATGGCTTGGATCTCTGAAAATCGTGTTAGAATCACTTTCAAATCAAAGTATTTTGATGGTACAATCAAATCTTTGATTGGATAAGATTCAGAGTGTTCTAGATCAGAGAAATGTGTGAAATATTATGTTTTTCGTACCCTATAAATGACCAAAAACGACTATAAAACTTGTCAAAAAACTGTCACTGGGCTCGAAACACGACCCATGTTATCCTGACACGGCCCGTGTTTTATTGCAACATTGTTTCTGTCCCAAAACTGACATTTTACACGGCCCGTGTTATCCTGACACGACCCGTGTTATTTTCCAAAATTGCTTCTGTAATCCTGACACGGCCCGTGGTTATCCTAACACGGCCCGTGTCAGGATGATTTTTGGAAAATGTTAGTTTTTAACAGTTTTTTACTTTGTATCTTGACAAATTCAAACAAGTGTGTACTCCACACCTTCCTTACTTGTTTAATGTTTGTTAAGATCACATTTGGTCAACAAAATTAATCCATTACACTTAAATACATATTGGTAATTTCATAAATCACCAACAAACCTCCCCCATTTAAGTGTAACCTTGATTAACTTAAATAAAACATAACTATAACAAACTGATGCATAAATGAAATATCGTGACGATTGAATTTCACATTAGTGTATTACACATTCCAAATATTCGAATATCAGGGTGTCACTAAGGATTGAACCCTTTCTATTCATAGTGAATACATGAATATAATAACACACACCAGTTTACATTCTCATAAGTTCTAACTTGACACTATTTTTACTAGCTTATGTCCTATCCTTCAATAAGCATATCAAAGCTAAGTCCCAAGCTTCTTGAAGCAGCTAAACTTCATGCTTATATAGGTAGTTCTTTTATTCTTGCACCTGCATATGCAATTTTTCAAAGAACTATTAAGAAAATAAATTTCAACCTCCTTCACTTGCAGTACTGAACACATACCTTGGGATGATATAAACAATAATGTGTTCCAATCTTCAAATATTAAGCTTTCCACATTGAATTCAGCATCTAATGTTCAATTAGATGAGAATTGGGTATCTCAATATCAAAGATTTTTAGGTGGACTTCAAACCCATCCCTACAGCCGCCTTGTGCACAAGATCTCTCGCTAACCCTTTGGTTAGATGATCGGCTAAATTTAACTGAGTCCTTACAAACTCCACAGATATCACACCATTCGTTATGAGTTCACGAATCATACTATGTCTAACATCTAAATGTCTAGACTTCCCATTATACACTTGACTATAAACCTTAGCCAAAGTTGCAGCACTATCACACCTGATAGAAATGGTAGATATCGGTTTAGGCCATAATGGAATTTCATAAATTAAATTCCTGAGCCACTCTGCTTCTTTGCCAGCAGCAACCAATGTTATGAATTCAGATTCCATGGTTGAACTTGTAATACAAGTCTGTGTCTTGGATGCCCAAGAAATATGTAAGAACCCGCGAAAAAGTCAAAAAGGGTAAAACTGTCATTTGTCACGTTGTATGACTATTACGTGTAATAATATGTATTAAAATAATGAGAAATAAAAGTTTATGAGAAATTTGAAATGTTGCCACGTGAATAGTAAAATTTGACCAAAAAGGGCAAATTGGTCATTTGACACGAAAATGACCAAAAATGTTAAGAAAATGTAAAGTTGGAAGTAATGAAGCATAAATGGTAAAGTTATGACCTTTGGACCATTTTTGAAGAGAAGTTAGTAACCAAAGGACCTAAATGTAAAGTTTATTTATAAATAAGATATATATATATATATATATATATATATATATATATATATATATATATATATATATATCTAGTAGTTATTATACCCATTATTTGAAGGATTAAGAACATTCCTCCAGAGGATTCCAGAGAGCACGAGAGACGGCAAGAAAGAGCAAAGAAGAAGAGAAAGATCAAAGGAATTGCCAAGGAAATCAAGAGGGGAATTGGAATTGGTGATTCCATAGTTAAAAGAGGTAAGATTTCATCTTCTTTAACCTAGGTTTTTGGGTATATGCTTGAATTGGTTCTTGAATGAAATTGAAACTGCAATTGCAGTTATAAATCATGTGGGTTAAGTAGCTAATGTTTCCAATAAGTCATTAGTTAAGAACTTAACTCAAAAACATGGAAGTAAGTTGCTATAAAGGAGAATTTTCAAGTTTGGTCAAGAACTTCAATTCTTGTATATGATGGATTCAATCGATTTTAATAGCTTAAAACTTGTTATTAGTCAAGGGTTTTGGTCCTAGAACAAACCCCATACGATTAAGAACTGAAATAAGGGCTTAATAGGTGAAAACTGCGTGCTACAGTGCACAAATCGCGACTGATCAGGACACTGCCCAGGCGCCAGGCGCAGTGCGCCCAGGACCAGGGCGGGGTGCGCCCAGGCGCAGTGCGCCTTCAGACAGGGACCAAAATTGTTAGAAATTTCAAATATTCCAAACGCTAGAAACCATAGCTAGACATGTCCGATTGACCTGAAATTTTAGCCATAACCCTAAAATGGTATAAGAACATGTTGGGAATGGTCAAATCCGCAATCCGACATTGCGGAAAAGTCACTGTAGCGGCAGTGGCTAAAATCACTATTCACGTTAAAACTTGATTTTGGAATTTGAGCTAGACTTGTCCAATGAACTCCAAATTTGAAACACAAGTATAATATGGAATAAGATTTCATGGAAAAGAGTCGGAACTGAAATACGACCCCTCGGGATTACTGTAGCAATATACGCGTATCTCGGGGAAAACGATAAAACGAGTGTATTAATGGTTATACATTTATTATAACCTGGAGTTATGTCATATGAGGCTTTAGCATTTTAAAGTTAATTATATTGAGTATTTATATATACTATTTGTATAGGTGGTGCTTCAAATGTTATTGAGCACGGGAAGGGAAAAGCCGTACGTGACGCTTAGTAAACCGTAATAGAATCAAGGTGAGTTTTATGAGGATTTCTATAGTGCATAGCAAAATGTTATTTTCTGAAAAGTAAGATTTCCAAATGTTTATAAATACTAAAATTTGGAAAATAGTTTTGAAAGAAGCTCTATACAATGGCTTAGTGTTTTGAACAGATTTTTGAAGTATCATTTGCAAGTATTTTTGCAAGAAGTTCCTTATGGGAACTAAGATGTCGAAAGCAGTTTTTGAAAGTATTTTTAGTAAAGAGTCATAAAATGTTTGAGTAAGAGTTGTTTACAAATTGTGTCCCATTTTGACCAAATTTGAGATGAAATGAAGTAAGAATTTAAGAAAGGAAGAAGTATGAGCCAGTTGTCTGGACTAGGATCACCCACATAATCGGGGGATCAGAAGACACTACTGGGATGGTACCTCCCGTCGCGAAGTAGTTGTCTAGCTTAGTATACCCTTGTGCTTGAATTCGTTCCAAGTCACAAAGGGAAGACAGAATGAGCATAACCGAGTGGGCAGATCTGTTCTGTCCCGCGAGGGGAGCTAGTTGAATGAATTAATTAACTTAATTCATAAGTTTCAGTTGGTCACAAGAAAATGAGAAAGAAAGCAGTTTTATGAAAGAAAGTCTTTTAGAGTTTGAAAGTAAAGAAGAAAAGATATTTTGAGATTTATGAAATAAATCAGTTTTGAGCAGTGTACTTTTGATATTTCAAGTTTGAGCAGAATGTCTCACGTACTACTTGTTTTAAATGCTATGTACTTAGGTGAGTGGAGCAGGTGCTAGGTTACTTATTGTGCCTTGAAGCTGGGACTGCGTAAATTACAGATAAGTTTAAATTATGGTTTCTGTATTGAGTCTGTAATACCCTTTCAGTATAAAGTTTTTAATAAAAAAAAATTAGTGACTTTTAGTAGTCACATGTTATAAAATGTTTGTATTAAAATTTATGGAAAATATGGTTTGAGAAAGGGGTGTTACAAAATAGCACCTCCTCCTAGAAGGAATACCCAACCACTTGTGGAGGAGTGATCCTCCAAATTGTTAATCCAACTAGCATCTGAATAACCTTCTAACACCGAAGGGTATCCACTGTATGTCAAACCATAATCCATGGTTCCTTTCAAATACTTGAATACTCTATTTATGGCTTGCCAATGATGTGAACTAGGATTGCTAGTATACCTACTGAGCTTTCCTACGGCATAAGCAATATCAGGCCTAGTGCTAATCATGGCGTACATAAGACAACCAATAGCCCTTGAGTATTCTAGTTGAGACACAGGAGATCCTTTATTAGGTAGAAGCTTAAGACTAGGATCTATAGGAGTGCTAACAGGAGAACAATTCTCAAAGTTGAACTTTTTCAATATCTTCTCAATACAATGAGATTGAGTGATTGAAATACCATTGTTTCCACGCTTGATTCTTATACCAAGAATCACATCCGCCTCCCCCATGTCTTTCATGTCAAAACTAGATGATAAGAATTTCTTGGTTTTGTCAACTTCATCTTGACTAGTACCAAAAATCAACATATCATCTACATATAGACAAATTATAACTCCTTTTCCAGAAGTATCAAATTTGCTATATACACACTTGTCAGCTTGGTTTAATGCAAAACCATTAGACAAGATCACATCATCAAATTTTTGATGCCATTGTTTTGGTGCTTGTTTCAAACCATATAATGATTTCTTTAACTTGCAAACCTTGCTTTCATGTCCAGGCATCACAAACCCTTCAGGTTGTTTCATGTAAATCTCCTCATCTAATTCACCATTCAAGAATGCAGTTTTCACATCCATTTGATGAATTACAAGATTATGTATTGCTGCAAGAGCCAACAATAATCTAATAGTAGATATTCTAGCCACAGGAGCATAAGTATCAAAGAAGTCAATACCTTCTTTTTGCCTAAAGCCTTGGATAACCAATCTGGCTTTATACTTATCTATTGTGCCATCCACTTTCATTTTCCTTTTGAGGATCCATTTACATCCTAATGCCTTGCATCCAGGAGGTAAGTCAACCAATACCCAAGTATTGTTATGCATGATAGAATATATTTCATCCTGAATAGCTTCTTTCCAGAAATGAACATCTCTTGAAGCTATAGCTTCACGAAATGTCTTTGGATCCTCCTCAATAATATAACAATATTGATGTTCAGAGATGGTCTCATCTCTTGTTCCTTCAACTAAATAAAGTTGAAAATCAAATCCAAAAGACTTAGCTTTTCTTGTCCTAGTACTCCTCCTAGGTTCAGGTACAGAACTTGTACCAACAGAGAGGTTTTCTCTTTGAGTTGTGTTCTTGCTAGAAGATTGCTGAATCAAGTCCCTTGGTCTAGGTATAGAAGTAAATCTCTCTTCATCAAATATAGAATCTCTTGACTCTATAACAGTGTTCATAGACACCGAGTCATTAGATTCTATAACATAGAATCTATATGCCTTGGAATGCTTAGCATACCCAATGAAGATACAATCTATACCCTTTTCTCCCAAGTTTTTCCTTTTTGGTTCAGTGAGTCTTACAACAACTCTACAACCCCAAACCTTGAGATAACTCAAATTTGGCACCTTTTTATGCCAAAGTTCATAAGGACTAGCCTTACTCTTTTTGTTTGGAGTTCAGTTCAAAATATAACAGGCTGTTAACATAGCCTCACCCCAAAATCCTTCCTAAGACTAGAATAGGACAACATGGAATTAACAATTTCCTTCAAGGTCCTATTCTTCCTTTCAGCTACACCATTTTGTTGTGGTGTATAAGGAGCAGTGGTTTGGTGTATTATTCTGGTAGATTCAAAATAAACCGGATCATAATATTCACCACCCATATCCGTACGCAAAACCTTTATTAACTCATTCTTATGTAGTTCTACTTGTTGTTTATAAATTTTAAATTTATCAAGAGCTTCATCTTTAGAATGCAACAAATAGACATAACAATATCTAGATGCATCATCAATAAAAGTAACAACATACTTTTTGTTTCCTAGGGAAGGTGTTGCATGGAAATCACACAAGTCACTATGTATGAGTTCCAACACCTTGCTTTCCCTAACAACATCTTTGAAAGGTTGTCTAGTGATTTTAGTCAACATACAAGTTTTACATTTCTCAATATTCATATCAAAAGCAGGAATCATACTCATTTTAGACATGTCTTTTAATCTCTTGTAATGAATATGTCCTAGTCTAGCATGCCATAATTGTGATTTATTCAAACTATTGCTAGTACTAGTTGAAGCCATACAAATCGAATTATCATAAGAAGGATAATTAAGATTAAGCCTAATCATACCATTACATACATATCCAAATCCCACAACAGTACCATGTCTTGACAAGATATACTTGTCACTTTCTAATACTTGTTTATAACCACACTTAGTTAATACAATTTCAGATAAGAGGTTCTTTCGAATCCCCGGTACATACAATACATTGTCTAAAGATAAACATTTTCCAGATGTAAAATTAAGTAAAACAGATCCTAGTCCCTTGATTGGTTCGGTAGCAACATTTCACATCTTTACAACAGGTCCATCTTCAATTGGTTGATAGTCTTTAAACCAACGAAGATCCTTGCAAACATGACTTGTTGCACCCGAATCAACCCACCATGCAACATCATCATCCTGCACATAGAATGCTTCAGAAATCACAGAAACATAATTCTGCACATATTTAAGATTTTGAATAAAATCAGATTTCTGACCTTGTTGCTTGTCCAGATCCTTAGATCAACTTGGACCCACATCCTTGTCCTTGTTCACCTTACGGAGGCGACAATCTTTCTTGAGATGACCCGGTTTGTTACAACCCCAACAAACCAACTTAGCCTTTTTGTTTGAAGACTTGTCATCTTTCCCTTTAAACTTCCTTTTACCTTTAAACTTATTGGAATTCTTAGATCCCTCTCCTTCCACCATGTTCACAGAAGAAGAACCAATTTGGTCCTTGCCTTTAGGATTGTTATCGAGTTCTTGAGTCTTTAACGACTCCTCAATTCGTAAATGGCTTCCAAGTTGAACCAAAGTCAACTCTTCCTTCTTGTGTTTTAAAGTGTGTTTAAAATCTTTCCAGGATGGGGGCAATTTGTCAATGATGACAGCCACAGAAATGGCTTCATCCATCTTCAAATTGTGTTGAGCAAATTGTCCCAAAATCCTTAACATTTCATGGTATTGTTCCATCACAGGCCTGGAATCAATCATTTTGTATCCCATGAAATTGCTTACAAGAAACTTCTTACTAGAAGCATCTTCAGCCATGTACTTGGATTCCAACGAATTCCATAGTTCTTTTGCAGATTCAACATTTTGATAAACATCAAACAGAGAATCAGACATACCATTGAGAATGTGACCACGACATATATAATTATCGTTCTCCCACTTTGATCTCCTTCTTATTGCCTCCAGGGGTTCATCTTCAACAACTTCAGGCATGGGAGTACTTAGAACATACACCACTTTGAGGGTTGTGAGAAGAAAGTGCATCTTCTTTTGCCATCTCCTGAAATATTGGCCTTCAAACTTGGTTAACTTGTCAAATTTGCTTGTCATATCTTTCACAGAAGTTTCATTTGCCATTGTTGCAGAAAATACTTTGATTTTTGTTAGAAATGGGGATGAACAATGGCTTGGATCTCTGAAAATCGTGTTAGAATCACTTTCAAATCAAAGTATTTTGATGGTACAATCAAATCTTTGATTGGATAAGATTCAGAGTGCTCTAGATCAGAGAAATGTGTAAAAGATTATGTTTTTCGTACCCTAGAAATGACCAAAAACGGCTATAAAACCTGTCAAAAAACTGTCACTGGGCTCGAAACACGGCCTGTGTTATCCTGACACGGCCCGTGTTTCATTGCAACATTGTTTCTGTCCCAAAACTGACATTTTACACGGCCCGTGTTATCCTGACACGGCCCGTGTTATTTTCCAAAATTGCTTCTGTAATCCTGACACGGCCCGTGTTATCCTAACACAGCCCGTGTCAGGATGATTTTTGGAAAATGTTAGTTTTTAACAGTTTTTTACTTTGAATCTTGACAAATTCAAACAAGTGTGTACTCCACACCTTCCTTACTTGTTTAATGTTTGTTAAGATCACATTTGGTCAACAAAATTAATCCATTACACTTAAATACATATTGGTAATTTCATAAATCACCAACACAATATGCCATATTTTCATTCAAATCGACATTTTTTCTCTCGATTGTGCACTGTTGTTCCATCAATTGAAGATGAATAATGGAAACGAGGTGGTGGGAAAGATTTCGAAAGCTAATGATTGTGGGTTTTTTGGGAGACATTGATACCGAGAGACAACTAGAGTTCGTCTATTTCAAAGTTCATCCATTCACATTTTCGTACAAGATACTTGA
Organism: Cichorium intybus; assembly: GCA_023525715.1. Lineage (NCBI taxonomy): Eukaryota > Viridiplantae > Streptophyta > Magnoliopsida > Asterales > Asteraceae > Cichorium > Cichorium intybus. Next base: position 20,836,864 of record CM042017.1, on the reverse strand, counting down.
ATCTAACCAACAATTCTGAGAATTACCTAATTGTTTTTTATCGCATTTCTCTACAAATTGGGTGGTGATAGTTGGTCGTTTTGATCCTAATCCGTTTGACGAAGGAAATGAAGTTAATCCATTTTCTGTAAGTCGTAAATTTGTTCGAATCAACTTATTGGGGGTGGCTTATTGATTGAGATCCTTTTCTGGGGGGTTTAGTTCGGAGACGCACCACCAAACCCGACACCACCGATGTGACAATGACAGTGAATGCAAAGATGAGAAGCAGCTTTATGTGGAACTTGAGTGGGTCGTTAACCCTGATGATAAGTAGCTGGAGTAGATATGTTTATTGTGGTAGGAAAAAGTATGTGGATGGCGGTTGAATGATTTGGGGATTTTGGAGGTCTTGTTGTAATTTACAAGAGAGAGGGAGAGAGAGAGACCTGGGGGTGGGGTTTTTATTTTATTTTTTAATTTATTAATTTTTAAAAGAATACAAATAAAAAGAAATATGAAATGTAATAAGGTCATTTTACTTGGACTAGGGAACCGTAATTTACTCTAAGACCTGCAAAATTGTGATTCCAAATACTTGGACTTGGAATAATACATTACACAAACCACAGGGACCAAAACTGTAATTTACTCTAAATCCTGCAAAACTGGCTTTAATAGGTAAAATTGGTCGGGATAAAACTTTTTTCTAAAATTCAATGGTTTTTCTGAAATACTTGAAAATTGATAGCTAAACCGTATTTTTAGAAAAATACATTGTTTATGTTATTAGACATTCTTGTAATTAGAAAACTTTTAGGCTTTTTTTTTTAATTCGAGATCTATTTTCCCTCCAAACTCTTTGTATTTCTATTTCATTTCCCCAGATTGATACTTTTCGAACCAATTCTGTCTCCCTCACTCTTCACTGCATCTTCTTGATTCTTTCAAAATATGGTTATCAAGAAACTCATATTCCTCCATTTTATCTTCATCTCTTTCACCCTCACTCCGTCATCACCTTCTTCCCCGCCATTAAACTTCACCATTTTCGGCACCGCCATAGTCAATGGCACCTCCATTATCCTCACCCAACACCTTAAAACCTGTATCTCACCTCCACCATATCCAAACTTCGGAAGAGTTTTCTACGAACAACCTATTCCATATCTTGATTCATCTGTCAATTCCACCTTCTCTTTCCACACGAGTTTCTCATTCACCATCATCCCTCCGCCGTATCCCTGTCTCTCAGGAGAAGGTATTGCGTTCTTGATCATGTCGGATACCAACTCCTTGCCTCCTTCAATTGGTTGCATGGGTTTACCTAAATCACTCATCCAGAATTCAAATGATTCTTGGTTCTTGGCGGTTGAATTTGATACCAGGTTTCACAAGACTCTTCGCGATATCAACGATAACCATGTTGGGATCGATTTGGATTCCATTTTTTCTATAGCTTCAGTCGATTTAATGAAGAACGGTATCGACTTGAAGAACGGGAAACAAATTACTGCATGGATTGAATACAGAAACCTCGAGAAGGTCATCCGGATCTGGGTCGGATACACCCAGACGAAACCAGAATGTCCCATTCTCGTAGCCCCAATTGATCTTTCAAAGAGATTCAATGGGTCTGTGTATGTTGGTTTTTCTGCTGCTAATGGAAGAGGATCTGCTGTTCATTCGATCGATAGGTGGCACTTTAATACTTCGGAGTCTGTGTCTTCAAAAATCAACAACTGTTTGGTATGTTTCCCTGTAGAAGATGCAACTGGGTTACAAGGTTTTCGTCAAAAATCCAAATTCGTTCTTGACATAGTTATCCAATGGTCGGTTTACCATATGATTTGGAAGAAATTGGAGCCACACTTCAACCCACGAGCCCGTAACCGCCACCACATATATGTTAACCGGCGCATTGGGGATGTTGATAAACGTGACTATGTAATAGCTTTGATGATGTTCGTTCGTGCTATGTTGTAAAACATAGAAAACACATGTAGGTTGAAAATATTTGTGAAAAGTATGATGAAATGATAAAAGGTATATTCGTTTGAACTCTCTTATTGAATTTTGTTGGTGGTGATAGTTTGTTGTATTGGTATTCCTTCCAAATTAGATATGATGGTTGTGCGTACGTGGGTTTTTTCATCTAACTGATTGTAAATTGCTATATAGTGTTCTGCTCGATTTGTTTATGCAAAGTCGCTTTGACGGTTTAGAAGAATTGTTTTTGTCTATAGTGACTTTGATTGTTGTTGCCTTGTTGGCATGAAAATCTTAATGATACATAAAGATGGTTGATACATAAATCTTAATGAAAATCCGAAATGATTGTTGTTGCCTTGTTGGCAGCGGAACAGTGAAAACAGATTCGAGACGGACAGTGCGAGATTGAGACCGACTATGGTCTTTGTGGTTGCGATAGGTCACTAAAGTTTTTTTTCCGAATTAGTCACTGAAGTTTTTTCTTTTTGCGCAATAGGTCACTGAAGTTGCATTTACATGTTAAATAGGTCATGACATTAACGTGAAAACCAGTTAGTTTTAATGTCGGGGACCTATTTAGCACGTAAAATTCAACTTTAATGACCTATTGTGCAAAAAAAAAAAAACTTTAGTGACCAATTCAGATAAAACACAAAACTTGGTTGTGCTAGAGTGACAATAACCCTTTTTATTTTGGTGATACCCGTTTTCTATAGGCTAAAATTTGCTTCTGTAATTTAAATATTTAATATGTTATGTGTAACCTAAATTAAAAAAATACACTTCTAATAAAAAATATTAATACATAAACTGAACAATAACATATGTTAGCTTCAAACTTAAAACACTATTAAAAATTTCATCTCAATCCTTCTCATTATAACTTTCATCATCTTTATTGGTATCATTAACATTCGATGATGGAATTGTCTTGGCATCAAATATGATGCCTATATCAAGTTCATGGTCTCGACTTCTACTTGTCTAATAACAACTCATTATTGAATGGTGGATCTCGTTCTGGACTTGTAAACACTTTTATATGCATATCGTTTAGATGCATTTGCTTCAATTTCCAAGTGTGTCCCTGTCTTGGTAAAATTTTCAATAGCTTTGCAATCTAATACATTTTGAAAATGTCCCTGCTTCTCCATGGAAATTCAAGAGCAATCACAAAGTTTACCTAAGTAGCATTAGAATTTGTGGACTTTTGAAATGTTGAATTCTCACTTTTAGATCGAGATATTGTTTTCATGAGTTCGGACAATGGAATCTTTTTGAGCTAGAATATATAACCCTCTCAATCCAAATATATCCTTGAACCACTTGTTAGCATTCAAATTGAATTCCTCCATTAAAGAATTTCATCATTCTTCACATCAAATATCCTCAATCTTAGAGTTTCATATTAAGAAATTGAATACTTGTTTGTTTCTAAATGCTTATATAATCCCCAACTGGCCTATGCTTTAAAAACCAATATACATGTTGATACAAAAAACTACTTTTTTATATATAATTATGAATGTATTAGTGCATGTATATACATGCATGGATATCGACTTTATTTTATTTAAAAAGGAAAAAAATATAATAACATTTATAACTTTTTATATTCTACTAAATGATAGACTTGTTGATATATAAAAAAACTAAAAACTTTTTATGAATGCATCCATACATGTATATGAATGCATAACATATGCATGTATCATTCATCCATATGAATGATTTAATGCATATATATACATCAATGCAGATACATATTATTTTTATGTTCTAAAATATGGTATACATGTTGATATATGTAAAACTAAAAAATGTTACGCATGCATATGAATGCATGCTTGCATATTGACTTTATTTTATTAAAAAAAAACACGCAAATATAAACACATTTATACCTTTCTATGATCTATATAATGATAAATATGTTTATATAAATAACAAATATTTTTTATGAATGTATTATTAATGTATGCATATGCATCAATGTATCCATATGAATACATCAATGCATATACACATCGATATAATTATGAAAATAGAATTGTGTTCTTTTCATCCATGCATCCATATGAATATATGGATGCGTGTTACATGTTGATATAATCTCAAATATGTCACCATGCCGTTATTTTTCTTTTAAATGTTCGTATAATTACAAAAATATTATCGCCTCTTTTTAAACCTTTTTACAACATGTATAACTTAGAAGTATCCTCACCGTTTTAAGAAAAAAAATTAATCTCCGGATGAACTCTATTATCAAATGGAATGTCAAAGATTCTCCTTGATTTTATAAGTCGTATAGAGCAAATATAAATACACACATAAGCCAATCGGGCCGAGATACATGGACTACATGGGCTAATATATGGGCTAATACAAACTAGACAATATATATGTACATTAACATCCCCCCTCAGTTTTATCGGGAGGAAATTGTCGAACGTTTAGAACGAAACAGAAATCAGAAAATAAACTCATCGGGAGACCTTTGTGAAAATGTCGGCATACTGAGCGGAAGACGGGACGTGTAGAACACGAATGTGACTGAGAGCCAATTTGACCCTGACAAAGTGTATGTTTATCTCTTTGTGGTTGGCTCTATCACAGTATACTAGAGTGGGTTTCATCATGGGACGGCACGATACTCGGCTTTGGTGACATGCAACGACGTTGGCGACAAGACGATACTCGGCTTCGATGTTGGATCTAGATATGGTAGCCTGAGGTTGTCTCCAAGAAAAAAAGAGTACCCTAAGGTGGAGTGATGTGTAGTTGGCCATCCCCCCTCCCCGAGTTAATATTGGAGTAGGAGACCAAGGACGTGGCTGGGGAGGCATGTATCTGGAGACTGTGATCTAGAGTGCCTCGTAAGTACCCCAAGGATCCGCTTAAGGGCATGAAGGTGCGACTCTCTCGGTTCATGCTTACAGAGACATATATGTTGAACTTCAAAGGTGATATCAGGTCTCGTGAAGGTAAGGTACTGAAGCGCACCAACCAGACTGTGAAAGAGAGTGGGGTCTGATACTGGAGGGCCGGTAGAATCCAGTTTGTGAACTAGTTCAGCTGGGGTGTGACAGATATTGTAGTTCATCATGTTGGCCCAGACAAGAATCGCATATGCATACTTTTGTTGTGACAAGAATAAACCCGCAGGAGAAAGAACAGCAGAGATAAAAAAGTAATTTAGTGGCCCAAGGTCGTTTATGGCAAACTCGTGGCTAAGTTTGGCTGTGATATGCTGTAAGAGAGCTGTAGAGGAAGCGGTTAGAATAATGTCATCAACATAAAGTAACAAGTATGATGTTTCTTAATCTAAGTGTAGAATAAAGAGTGAAGTTTGTGTGACTATGCTGAAAGCCGACAGTAAGCGTATGTTGAGAAAACCGATGGTACCGGACCCTGTTTTAAGTTGTATAGTGATCGATGAAGGTGGCAGACATGATCGGGAAAACGGTTGTCCCAAAAGATAGGTGGGTGGTGCATATATATATTGTATCCTATAGACGGACGTGAAGAAAGGCATTCTTGACATCAAGTTGATGTATGGACCAATGTTGTTATACCGCAATGCTGAGAACGGTGTGAATGGTTTCCGGTTTAACAACTGGACTGAAACTTTCATCATAGTCTATTTCCTGGTGTTGGCTGTGGTCGTTTGCTACAAGTTTGGCCTTGTATCGAGAGAGAGTGCCATCTACATTAAACTTATGACAAAATAGCCACATAGATCTGACAGTATTGACCCTAGCGGTCAAGGAAGTAGGGTCCAATTCTCGTTCTTGATAAGAGCATCATACTCATCATGCATAGCCTGACGCGGGTTAGAGTCCTCAGTAGCCTATAGGTGGGACCGGGGGACAGGAGAAAGGGTGGAAATATGAAGGTTAAGTTTGTTGACTGGTTTGACAATACCACTTTTGGAGTGTGTGGTCATGTGGTGGATAGGGTCGGGTTTGGGTCGGTTTGGGGTATGATCGGCGGTGGTAAGTTGGTGGTATCGGTTTGAGAGGGGACAGGGAGAGGAGTGTTTTTAGCGATGGGTGTGGGCGCCTTGTGAGCACCAAATGGTCGCGAGAGAGGGGTGGATAGTGGGTCGTGGGAGGTGGCAAAGTGATAGTGATTGTAAAGTAGAGGAGCATCAGGTATGTCATCAAGGAAATTATAGGATGGAGGATCATTGCGGGTGACATATTCGAACGGGAAGGTGTTTTCATCAAATATGACATGTCAGGAGATGATGATATTGCGGGTCGATAAGTCATGGCATTGATAACCACGGTGATAAGTTAGGTATCCAAGGAAAATGCAGGGTGAGGAGCGAGGGGCTAATTTATGGGAGGTGGTGAGATGAGGAAAGCACAGACACCCAAAAACTCATAAGTGAGTGTATGTGGGATGAGTCTTATGGAGGTGGAATGTTGGTATTTTGTTGTTAATGGTGGAGGTGGGAAGTATGTTAAGGAGATGGGTAGCCATATGAAGGGCTTCCACCCAATAAGTGGGTGGAAGATGAGCATGAAATAGAAGAGTCTGTATGATGTTGTTTATTGTGTGTAACATACATTTCGATTTTCCATTTTGTTGTGAGGTGTGAGGGCACGAGAAGCGGAATTGGATGTCGTGAGTGGGGAAATGATCAAGAAATTGTTTGTTCTTGTATTCACCCCTGTTGTCACATTGAAAAGATTTAATGGTTGTGTTGGATTGGTTCTTGATGTATTTTGTGAATTCTAGAAATTTGGAGTAAACATCCGAATTTTGTTTCATGGGGTATAGCCAAAGGTAGTGGTTGTAGTGGTCAAGAAACATAACATAATATTTTAAACCACTAACACTGGAAATGGGGGAAGTCCAGACATCATAATGAACAAACCAATAGAATCAGAACTAGCAATAGGAAGTTTGATGTGTTTTCCATGTTGACATGTGTGGCACAAACCAATAGAGGTATTTTTATTACATCGAAGTAAATTATTGGAAATTAAAAATTGAAAAACATGCGCACTGGGACAACCGAGGCATTGGTGCCAAACGGATGAGCTTGCAGAAATGAGGACTTGGCGCATCCTGTAATCATTGACAGTAAAACCAAATTCGTCAAATTCGATAGAACATTTATTATGACGAGTAAATTTGTGAACGGAGATAAGGTTTTTAGTAATGGAATGACTAATGAGAACATTGTGAAGATAAAATGGTCGATGTGGTTTAGAAAGAGGAAATATGGTGTGTCCGGTCACGACTACAGGTATTTTGGACCCGTCCCCAACTAGGATATGGCGTGAAATATTATTATCAAGACGGAAACGAATGATACATTGGTTGTTGTGGACGTGATTCGTAGCCCCCATGTCCATAACCCATTCCCCCGGTTGTTGAAGAGACATGGATGAGAACATTTGCGTTAATGCCATGGGTTCCTCGATACTGGGCCAAGCCTATGAAGCTACTACAGCGGGTGAGGAGGGCTATTGGGCTGAGCTTGTTGCTGAGTAATGGACCTGTGTTGCTGAATATGGGCTAGCAGGAGGTCGGCCAAGAAGTCCGACCGGTGAAGTGGACTGTATCGCTGAATAAGGGCCATTTTGATGACCATTTTAACGAGAAGTTTGTGGGCCGGCCCACTGAAAAGGAGAAGCGTCTCATGCCTCATGGGCGCCAATTTGTTTGGGTCGGTGGGTGGGATAAACACCCACCCGTACTGTGCGTGCGTGTTGTGCGAGCCGCTATTGCCACTATTTCCCGGTGGTGGACGGCCGTCCTGCTGCTGTCGGCGGTTGGGCCGCTGCCGGTGGTCCGATCGGCGATGGTTATTCCAGTTGCTATCCTAAGAAAACTTCTGTTTTTAAAAGGAAAAGATAAACTAGAATGCTTTTGCAGCATTTATCCTTATTAATAATACAGATAAACTTGAATGGTTACGCTAAGATTTTCATCATCCCTATCGTGACTTGGCGATACGTCTATAAATACAACACGTCGTTTTCCGTCGAAAGTCGTCTTATTCAATACAAAAATATATTCAGATCGTATCTTCTTCAACTACCAATGGAATCCGTGTCGTCGTTCTCGGATTTTCCAAGCAGTTGGACTGATGATTCTCTCAAGAACTGCCGTCAAATCTGTCCGGTAGTTCAGACTCATCTAAGAAAGGTTTGTCTAAACTGTCTTCTGCGGAATCTGATTGATCTGGCGTAGTATAAATCTTATGCGTTTTGTAATTGAAGGTCTCTTACTATCGAAGCACGTATAAAAAAAAGACCAAATCACATTGTCTCTTGTCTTTGGCATTACTATTAACTCATAGGAAACACCAAGAACTTGTTTAGTTGTTCATAATTGTTTTCTTTTAATTTTGAAGTGTTTTTATGCTGGCAATGCAGGTTTACGTCTTACTATGTTGCTCCCTAATAGCATTTTCAATCGGGGCTTATCTTCACATCTTATTGAACATTGGAGGGTTTCTCGCCACCTTGGCAGCATTGGGATGCATGTCTTTGTCTCTCACCACTCGTCCATATGATCAAGTGGTAGGTTTCACATTAGTCTTTGACTGCATATTCTTTAAGTTTATACTTATTTTGATAGCATTTATGTTCACCAACATTCGCAGCCAAAAAGGGTCTCACTGCTAATAGCATTTTCTCTTCTCCAAGGAGTCTGCATTGGTCCTGGAATCAAATCAGCCATGGATTTTGACCCAAGGTTCGTTCTTTTTCCTTTTATTGTTATATCCCTGAACATACACTGTTATATATACACATTCATGTTTCTTGATATATTTTTTTATTGGTTATGCAGCAATTGTGTTAGCGCATTAATGGGAGCTACCATCGCAGTTGCTTGTTTCTCAGGTCTTGCCATGGTAGCAAGTCGCACAGAGTATCTTTATCTTGGAGGTCTTATCTCCTATGGTGTTTCAATCCTCTTCTGGTTATATTTTGGCGGTTCTGTTGCTCGTTTCCAATTTAAGGTAAAAAGTTCACTACTGATTCATTGTTTTTGAAGTTTTTCTTACCGATTTGTGTTAATTGTGTTTGAACCAATTTGCAGCCTTATTTTGAATTACTGGTGTTTGTTGGGTGCATGGTGCTTGATACCCAGAACATAATTGAGAAGGCTCATCTTGGAGATTGGAATTATGTGAAGCATGCCTTCACACTTTATACTGTTTTAGTTGCTGTTTTTGTTCCCTCAAATTTTTTCTGATTCCGTTGCTGTTTTTGTTCGTATTTTTTGTGTGAGTTTCGATTCCATTTGAATTCTTAATTTTCTTAAGTTATTGCGGATAGGGTTTATAATGTGGTGATCGATGTTATATATATGTAATTAATACTTTCGTGTGGTACGTAGATTATTTTTAACATTAGCCATGTGTATGTTAAGTCTATGTTACTTAGAGACTTAATATAATATCTGGTTATCGTTTCTCTAACAAAAAGCTATAGTCATTGATAGTGGTTTGTAGGGATTACATCGAGCTACTTTTGTCATGAAGGTTTTTTGGCCTCTTGATCATCGGGTGTGAAAAGGGCATTTTATATGGGATAATCATAAGAAATCACAAATATGAGAGGCCAGGTCTTGGTCTTCGAATGACTATTTTTCACAAAATAATGAAATAAACCATTTTTAAGATTATTTTCGGTTTTGCAAATGGTTTGCCAAATGTTTGTAGTATTTGTTGCAAAGTATTTTGTGAAGTCCGCTAATAAAATTTTCATTTTAGAAAACCACTATTTTTATGTGATAATCCGGAATCATCTTTTTGCTATCTAAATTTTTTTATATAAAAGGACATTAGTTTAATACCTCGCATCGGGCATTGAAAATCAATGGACCGGCACTTCATGTACACCTAAAATGGCGGTAGCAAACATTTTTTTTTTTTTTTTGATAAATTTTCTTTTTCCAAAACATGTTATATTTCAAATAGCACATTCTTTTCGAGCAACAAACATTGCAAGACAGCATTCTTCTCTTACTTCAATCCTGTAATTTTTTCCTTTGTGACATGGGTTTTTTTTTGCTGCTGTGACACGCGGGTTGCTTTTCAGATCCGGGTCCTTTTTTCGGATCTCTTTGCATTGGCTTTCGTGTATTCTTTTTCCTTCTTTTATTCTTTCACTGATTGCATACACATTGTGTCGAATTTCCGTCCACCGCTCCACAGCTTCACAGGTTCCTCCAACACAATCACTTCATTCGGAGGCACCATCACTGCCCTTTATTGACCGCCGTCCCTAACCCTCGTTACGCTCCTAACGATCGTACAAGTGAAGGGCATCGATTGGAAAACTACACTCCCGCATTCCATTCTGTTTTGCAAGAAATCAACCACGCCGAAGGTTGTCGGCTATCGGGCGGAGGAATTAGTCGGCAATCCGAACTCTGTGATGAAATCGACTTCAGAAACCTGTTCTTAAAGTTGTATCGAACCTCGGTGGTGAGTTTTCGAGTGTTAGGAAGGCTGCACCCATCGATTTCGTAGTTCTTTGATTAGATATTGATTTGGCATCATTGTGTGGAAGCATAATTATTGTGAATGGATTTAAACCCCCAGGTTGGGAGAGATGAAGCCAAGTCAAGGAGGCGCAATGAAAAATTGAAAGTAATCCTTTGGTTTTTGTGGAAGTTTACCTTATGGCCCATATATGAAATTAAAAGAAAAAAAGCATGGACGCTTCACCATTATCCAACCCCTAGTTACAACAAATCATCAATGTAAGATTTACTCTGAATTTATATTGATTTCGTATCCGTCTATTTATTTATGTACCATAATCTGTTGTTTACAGATATCCAAGAATGAATCAGCCCAAAATCAATTGTCGAGTGGGAAAATATGAGGTTGGAAGAACGATTGATGAGGGAACTTTTACAAAAGTGAAGTTTGCTAGGAATTCTAAGACTTGTGAACCTGTGGCTATCAAGATCCTTGACAAAGTAAAAGCTGTTAAACATAAAATGGTTGTAGCTAATATAAACAATTACTTCCGGGTATGTTTGAATTTCAGTCTAATTGAGGTTTTTCGCGTGGTTTCTTTTGATTACTTTTTTGTAAGGTTTGTAGTTAAAGTTCCTATTCCTAAGCCTATTGATGTTCAATCAAAGCCTAATCTGGTTCAAGATAATGTCTAATCTGCAGGTATAATCCAACCTTTCTATATAAACTCTTGATCTTTTTTTTAGGAAACAAATTGCAGTTTGCAAATTTTGGTTCACCGGAACAACATGGGTTTGCTAGAAACAGGCTATGGTTGTTAGACGATGATCCTTCTCCTTTACCTCCAGCTAACAATCAAGTAATTTCAAGACTTGCTATGATCTGTGAGGAATTGTGCTATCAAAAGACAATTAAATAAGTTTTATAACGTGATACTAATCATAGAGAATTAGATTGGATTAAGACTAATGTCAATGGGACAATTATTTTAAAACTTATAAATTGACATGTTTAAGGGGAAAGATTGTTGGTTGAAGAAGCAGATTCCCAACCACCACACAAACTAGATGAGAACATGTGGAAAAATCGGGAGCATATTGAAGAAATTATTTTCTTGCTTGAAACCTCTCATTGGCCAAAATCTGTGAGATGCCAAAATTTCCCAAATTTTATCTCACCTTTTAGCTTCTAAGATTAAAATACCCTACATGTTTTACAGGGATTAAGCAAGAAATAACAATGTCCATTCATTTGTTTATTATAACATCCTCTCTCTATCTTTTCTATCTATATTTCAGTTGTCAAATATCTTTCCTTTTATTAACATTCTATACTTTATACTTGAGAAAAGAAACTAAAGTTTGTATTTTTTATTGCTGATGGCAGCTTCAAAAACAGTCACACCAGAAAACATTTAGCTTGCTGGAGTTCTTAAAAATATGAAAGATAAGTTTGAAATTGCATTACAGCTTGTGGAATCCTTCCAGTCCAAAAATTCCAGTAATGTAACACCCAGTTTCTCATATTGAGGACACACTGATAATTTAATCAAAATAACTATCCTTTAGGTGCAATCCTCAAAGATGCACCTCGTGTATGCTCCTGCCTAGCCTTAGATGTAGCATAACAACTCATTTTCATTACTCAAATGAAGAAAAATCTTAACTACACTCAATATTCATCACAATCAAGGAACTTGTATCACTTAACAAGTTATAATCAAAGGATAGCAATAATATCAAAATTGTAGCTTTCAATTTCATCACTTAAACACGTGTAACCCTAGAAATGCAACAATCAACATTTCTTTAGCTTGGGTCTCGAATTAGAACTCACATACACAGCCTAATCCAAATAAACTCACTCTAATTCGTGCTAGTTGAAGGTGGCTCATCAAAATCACAAGGAACCATTTCAAATTCAATGATTCAACCGTTGGAATAGGATAAAAATCAAGGAGGATTACCTTTCAAGCTCAAAGGATAAATCTCTAGCTTCAATTCGTGATCAATAAGCCTTAATCTCGACTTTGGAAGGTTGGAATCAAGTTTTTAGGGTTTTGGAAGGGTTTTGATCGAAGTGGAAATAACCCAAAATGAAAAGAAATCGTGTTTTAAAACAGATCTGTGTCGATTACACGACCCGTGTAAAACTTACACGGCCCGTGTAACTCACGGTATGAATTTAGAGTTTGGTCTGCAGAACTACACGACCCGTGTCAATATTACACGACTCGTGCTGTACATTTTAGTTTTAGTCTACAGGTTTACACGACCCGTGTCAAAATGACACGACCCGTGTAATTTACGGTATGCTCAAAACATTCACAAGGAACTCCTACACGACCCGTGTAACTCCTACACGACCCGTGTAACCTCTTTTTAGCATTTTTCAACTTCAATTTCCTTCCAAATGAAATTCTAACTACCCAAACTCATGCAATAATCTAACTAATCTTAATTACACCAAGATTAACTCAAAAATCTCTAGATTTTAATAACACGGTATTACAAGTACTTACCCCTTCAAAAGATTCCGTCCTCGGAATCTCTTAAAATAAAAAGGGATATTTTGACCGCATCTCCTCTTCAGCTTCCCAAGTGACATCTGATCCTCTATGATGTCGCCATTGCACTTTCACCAATCCCACTTCTTTATTTCGCAATTTCCTAACTTTCTTTTCTAGAATTTGCTCCGGCATCTCTTGATATCTTAATTTCTCATCTAGTTGAACTTCAGCCAAGGGTACCCGAGTGGATTGGTCATGCAATGTTTTTCTAAGGTGTGACACATGGAAAACATTGTGGATACCCCGTAACTCCTCTGGAAGCTCAAGCTGTTGGAAAGCATGGTTCATGTAGTTAGTTTCAAAAACTAGAGTTTGCAACGGAAGCATAAAATCATGATCACGAATTCCATTTTCAAGAGGATCATGCTACATGCATGTAGAGATAATATGAAAAACAAACATAGATTAAGTTCAAAGATCATAACCTTTTGTTCTTGGGTTTGGTTTGGATGATTTTGATAGCTAGGAATCAAATTAGAATCCCTCTATAGTTGATCCACCACAAGCTTGAACACACTTAAATGCTAGTTCCACAACTTGCAAGATGAAAACCCTTTTCTTCTCTTTTCTACTTCTTAGCAAAAAACGTTTTTGCTTAGTCTTTTTGGGAGAATCATTGGCTGAATTTTAAGATGCAAAAGATGTGTACTAACTCAAACAATGATCGGCCATTTTAACCCACCAAAAGGAGAAAGCACATGCATTAGTTGGAAAGGAAAGACCCATGTGATTTCAATAATCAAAAGCTAGCATCTTCCACTAGTTTAACAACTCATGCATGTTGTTATGTCTCCCATCATGGCTTAAAATATGGATGATCATGTGTAGTGCTAGTTAGTTTTTATTATTTATAAAACTTATATAATTATAAGTTTATAAATAATACATCTTCTTATTTCTTAAATGGGATAACATTTAACCCTTATCTAAGTATTATAAATAAACCATCTAAATATACAATCTTAATTGTATAATTATATATATACATATATATATATATATATATATATCTATATATATATATATATATATAACAATATATATATATATATATATATTATTTAATTTACTAATTAAATTAAATAAAAGGCTTACTTATAAATCAATTAAATCGTTTAACAATTTAAACAATCTAATTGTTTCACTTAACTAATTCATCACATATGAATTACTAATCAACCTTTAATTTTGTAGTTATTATTATTTACCTCAAATAATAACCTACAAGATTAAATTGCAAGTTTAGTATCATTTGATGTTAAATCAAATTTAACGTTCTAAATGATCAATTGGTGTCAAACTTGTTGTTGGTGTGACCCTATAGGATCATGTATTTATTAGTAATATCATTTTATGATCATCCTTGAGCATATAGAACTAACAATCTCCCACTTGCACAAGGTTGCATCACAGAATGATATAGACAGTGGTAAACGTCTAGCAACATTTTACTGCCCCCAATAACACATGACATTGTGCCATTCAACAACATTCAATTCTTCAGAAAACACGAGGCTCTAATTGATGTATAAGGTTATCTATCAATTATCCCTTTGTCACAGACATCATGTTGAACATGAGACATGGATCTTAATCATTCTCATTTTATGTTCAACTTTCAAATAGGCGCCTTAGATGTCTAACTCTCAACACATAAGAGGAACAAATCCCGTCTTGACTACATACGCCCCTCATATAGTTAGTACTATGCATGAGTATGGCCTTTATGGTTGTCTGTATTTCAAGAACAACAGTGAACCATATCAAAGCATAGTACACTCTACACTTGAGTCCCAAATATGTATCTCAGGTCAAAGGATACAATGATAATACCTTTATTCAAGAATCACTTATGATGATGATCCATGGAGTGATCTTGAAACGGGTCAAGTCCAATACTTGTTCACTAACAAGTACCTATGAATTTGGTTGCAACCTTTTGCTACTTTTACCCATAAAAGTCAACCAATCCAATTCATATTAGTCTTACTTCATAATTGCTCCCACAACTATGATCGACTATGGACGTTTAGAATAATCAAATTATTCAAGGATTAAACATGCTAATAAAACACAAAATTATGAATGAAACATCATGTCACATATATTACATAATTCTTGTCGTTTAAATAAGTTCATATTCATAAAACATTAAACACAAATCAAATCCATTCATTAGAAAAACGGAGTCCTATACCCTTAGCATGACTTTCATGCTTAGTTTGGGGTAAAGGTTTCGTGAATGGGTCTGCCAAATTTTGATCTGTATGAACCTTGTGAATACTAATTTCACCATTCTTAACTTCATGTCTAATGTAGTTATACCTTCGGTGAATGTGTTTGGTTTTTTTGATGCAATCTAGGTTCCTTTGCTTGAGCTATAGCACCTAGATTGTCACAGAAGATTTCTATAGGGTCCCGAATGGAAGGAACAACCCCTAGATCTTCTATGAACTTTCTCATCCAGACAGCTTCTTGAGCAGCTTCCGAAGCAGCAACATATTCAGATTCTGTAGTGGATTGTGCAATCACTTCTTGTTTGGAACTCTTCCAAGACACGGCTCCTCCATTTAAAATAAAGACATACCCAGATTGAGATTTCGAATCATCCCTATCTGTTTGGAAGCTTGCGTCAGTGTAACCCTTTACCTTTAAGCTTTCTTCCAAACCGCCGTAAACTAAGAACATATCTTTAGTTCTTCTCAAGTACTTAAGAATGTTCTTTACAGCAGTCCAGTGGGATTCTCCTGGGTTCTGTTGATACCTACTAGTCATACTTAAGGCACATGAGACGTCGGGCCTAGTGCATAACATGGTATACATGATGGACCCAATTGCCGAAGCATATGGGACATGTTTCATCCTTTCAAGTTCAGTCCTAGACTTTGGGCACTGAGACTTGCTTAGGATGGTGCCATGAGGCATTGGCAAGAATCCTCTTTTGGAGTCTTGCATCTTGAATATTTTCAAGATTTTATCAATATATACACTTTGGCTAAGACCAATAAGTCTCTTAGATATATCTCTATAGATCTTTATGCCTAATACATAAGCAGCTTCCCCTAGATCCTTCATTGAGAAACAACTCTCAAGGAACGCTTTGACACCTTTTAAGGTTGGGATGTCATTTCCAAATAAAAGTATGTCATCTACATACAATACTAGGATTATGACAATGCTCCCACTAGCTTTCTTGTAAACACAGGAGTCATCCTCATTTTTGATGAATCCAAAACTCGTAATCTTTTCATCAAAACGGATGTTCCATGTTCGAGACGCTTGCTTTAATCCATAGATAGATCTTTTAAGCTTGCACACTTTGTTTGGATGCTTGGGATCGACAAAACCTTCAGGTTGTTCCATATAGACATCTTCCAATAAGTATCCATTAAGGAAAGCGGTCTTGACATCCATTTGCCATATCTCATAATCATAGTATGCGGCTATGGCAAAAAGTATCCTAATCGACTTGATCATTGCCACTGGAGAAAAGGTCCCATCATAGTCAATACCATGAGTCTGTGAGTATCCTTTAGCGACAAGTCTAGCCTTAAAAGTGTGAACATTTCCATCCACGTCGATTTTCTTCTTGAAAACCCATTTGTTCCCAACAGTCTTACAATTGGTAGGAAGATTAACCAAGTTCCAAACTTGATTATCGTGCATGGATTGCATCTCACTGTTCATGGCATCAAGCCATTTATCAGATTCAGGATCTGATATTGCACTCTGATAGTTGACGGGTTCATCAGAATCTATCGTATAACATTCCTCTTCCATCATAAGGTAACCATACCTTTCTGGTTCAATTCGAACCCTACCAGATTTGCGAACACCTTGTGTTACAATTTGTTCCTGATCAACCGTTTGTTCAGGTTCAACAATTTCTTGTTGAATGCTAGATTCAACTTCTTGTGTATCAGGTTGTGGTTCCTGAAGTTCCTCAAGTTCCACAAACCTCCCACTAGCCTCTTCCGTCAGAAACTTGTTTTCTAGGAATTCAGCTTTTCGAGAAATAAATATCTTATTCTCGATGGGATTGTAGAAATAGTATCCAAGACAATCTTTCGGATACCCTACAAAGATACATTTAGTTGAACGGGGTTCTAATTTGTTTGAAGCTTCTTGTCTAACATAAGCTTCGCAACCCCATACCTTGAGATAGGATAAAGATGGAACCCTTCCATGCCATATCTCATAAGGTTTTTTATCTACCTTTTTAGTAGGTGCCATATTTAGGAGACGAGCAGCTGTTTGTAAAGCATAACCCCAAAATGATAAAGGTAGAGTACTTCTACTCATCATGGATCGAACCATATCCAATAGTGTTCGGTTCCGCCTCTCAGACACACCATTATGTTGTGGTGTTCCAGGTGGAGTAAGTTGTGAAACAATTCCACAAGTCTTAAGATGATCCATAAAGTTTGTACTTAAGTACTCACCTCCTCTATCAGAACGAAGAACTTTAATTGTTTTGTTGAGTTGATTTTCCACTTCACTTTGAAACGTTTTGAACATTTCAAACGCCTCATGTTTATGTTTAATCAAATAAACATATCCAAAACGACTAAAGTCGTCAGTGAAGGTGATGAAATATCTTTCACCATATCTAGTCATTGGCTTGAAAGGACCACATACATCCGTATGTATGATTCCTAACAAGTCCTTTGCTCTCTCATTGGTTCCGGAGAAAGGAGCTTTAGTCATCTTGCCATGTAAACAAGATTCACATATATCAAATGAGTCATTCTCATTTGCCTTCAAAAGTCCACTCTTTTGAAGTTGGGATATGCGATTCTTGTTTATATGCCCAAGGCGACAATTCCATAGATAGGTTTGACTCAAATCATATTTGGGTTTCTTGGTGAAAGTATGGTATAAAGAGCTATGGTTAGTCTTTTCATCAAGGTTTACTTCATAAATTCCATTTAAAGGCCTTGCCTCAAAATAGAATACATTATTTTTGTAAACACAAATATCATCATTATTAAAGGAAAGATCAAATCCACATTGTCTTAATTTAACAACTGAAATAATATTCCTAGTCAAGCTAGGAACATAGTAAACATTCATCAATGTCATACACAAGCCATTAGGTAGTAATAAATCGAAACTTCCAATTGAATCCACTGCAACTCTTGCATTGTTTCCAACCCGAAGTACTACCTCATTAGCCTTCAGTCGCTTACTCCTTTTGAACCCCTGTAACATATTACATATGTGAGTTCCACAACCAGTATCAAATACCCATGTGTTAGGAGATAAATTATAAAGTTCTAGGTCTATCACATAGATACCTGAAGTGCCTTCACCGGCCTTCTTCTTCTTCAACTCCGCAAGATAGGTAGGGCAATTTCTCTTCCAATGCCCAGCTTTGCCACATTCAAAGCATGTTTCATCTTTGGCAACCTTTGCCTTCTTCTTGGGCGGATGGGAAGGTTGGACAACTTTCTTGCCCTTACCTTTGAAAGCTTTTGCTTTCCCTTTGCCCTTGGAGTTGGTGGGGTGTTCTGGTCTAGTTCTCTTTGTTCCACCTTCCTTGATCATGAGAACTTGAGTGGTTTTCTTAGGCAGATTCTTTTCCGCGGTAATTAGCATCCCATGTAATTCCGGGATAGTCTTGTTGAAACCATTCATGTTAAAATTCATGACAAAAGGATCAAAGGACTTTGTCAAGGAGTTAAGGATCATATCCGTTGCTAGCTCTTCGGGCATCACAACTCCAAGACGTGCCAAATGATCAATGTGACTCTTCATTTTGAGCACATAAGAGCTTACCGACTGCCCATCCTCCATCTTGCAAGCATGGAAAGCTCGAACTGTTTCGAACCCTTCCGTTCTTGCAAGTTGTTGGAACATTTCCTTTAGTTGATGAATCATGTCATAGGCTGAATGATTCTCCAAATCCTTCTGAAGGTCGGGAATCATGGTTGCCAACATGAGACATGATGCATCGATGGAATCATCCATCTTTTTAAGCCATGCATCGTGTGCGGGCTTAGGAATGGCAGGGGGCTCTTCTGGAAGTGGTTCATTGAGAACATATTCTTTCTTTTCTTGTTTGAGAACAATTCTCACACTACGGTGCCAATCCAAGAAGTTGGTATGGTTAAGTTTTTCTCCTTCAAGGAGAGACCGTAGTGAGGTTTTGTTAGGAGCCGAGTGTGTGTTGTTTGGTGCCATCTACAAAATTTTAGCAAGGTTCTATTTAGTAAATTATGATATTAAGTCCTTAATAATTAATACCCTTTCTTGTTTCATAAACATTAATTAATTAAGGTCTAGAATCCAAGTTGCATCACGAATAAGTGGTTAGGTATCCTTTATCCCGCCTATTCGAATCAACAAGGTAGGTAACGGTTTACCAATTATATCCAAATATAATTTCTAGAGTTATGGGATCCCATTATAACATTTATAAGTTTGGCATGTTTGATCCCATCTATGCCTTGGATTTCTAATGCTTAGGTGACCTTTATCACAAGAGATTTCCAAACGAATCATCCTACTTAAACGGACGTGTAGTTTTGACAACTATTAATGGTTAGGTTTCCTTTATCCCATCAATATTGCAAAACTACTTCTTGTATCACAAGAAGACTCCAAGTGGTTAGGTATCCTTTATCCCACAAGGAAATACAAGTGATACATGAGTGTCTTTAAGAAGGACGACATAGATTCGTATTTCATAAGGGATTTGAATGTTTTACAATTCTAATTTTGAAAAAACATATGGTATCATGTAGATTGCATGCATCCAATGAACATGGTACCATTAAATCTTATTTTGTTAATTGGTTCCTAAATCATAAAATCTCCATTTTATTGATTCTTTGTTTGTGGTCAAGATTACAATTAATATCCAATATTAAGTTTGATTTTGATCACATATATTAGAACCAATTTATAATCCTAAATAATTACCATTATTACTTAGGGTTGGAGTTTGTAAGAGTTTATAAAATCTCCATTTTATTTCTTGTTTCAATCATTTTCAAAACTTGACTTAATAGGTTTTAAACAAAACCCATTTTAATAAAACCCATTTTATCACATCTTATGTTTTAAATGTCAACTATTGAAAATACAAACTCCTTGATGATTATGTTTAATTATCTAGGTTGTCTAGCATGCAAAATCTTATTTTCATCCACAACATAACATAATAAAACATTCAAACATCACAAGCATGCATGGGTGCATAAACACAAGCCAACTAGTTTGATATTTCATGTGAGCCACACATGAAATATCAAGTCAAACCTAGGGACAAAAAGAGTGACAAAAACTCAACCAAATGATTTGCGCTTTGGCTACAATTTTGCCAAGCTTCTTATATCATCAAATGATACTTGAACTACCATTTCTTGACACCATTGAGTGACATGTGATTTTTCTATGGAGCCTTCAAAATTTTCGAAATTCAGGGGCAGCAGGAAGAAAAAATGTGTTTTTTGTTGCATTTTTCAATTCATTCTTGGCCATATTGATGCTAATACTTGTTGAAACTTAATGTATATACTAGATATTAAAGTTACCAACAATTATATCATCAAATGACCAAGAGATGAATTTATAAAACACTTCAAAACATTTTTTCAAATCTGGACAGCAGCTCTTCAGAAAGTGCTGCTGTTGGGTGCAATCTTTTCTTACTTCCTTCTCTTGTTACATTTTGTGAATGAAAAAAAAAATACAACTATTCTAACAATTACAAAATGAATAAAAGGAAGTAAATAACTAATTATTATTACAAACCATTTGAATAAATGAATAGATTACAACCATATCGAACACAAACACAAAACATGCATCATATGGTCCTTGGCTTGTTTATGCACCATTTTATCACATAAAATCATAAGAAAATCAACACTTTGTTTTTCTAAGGCAACAATTTATGTAACCAAAAACATGCATACATAAGATATAGTTGGTTACATAAAATCATAGATAATCTACTTGCATGTTGCCAAAGAAGCCATGCATGAAACTTTCATTTAAGAAGATGAACATTCATGGCTTCCAAAAACCAAGTTTATCCAAATAAACTTATTATCTAAACATGCAATATAGCCCTGGCTCTGATACCAATTGTTGGAAAGCATGGTTCATGTAGTTAGTTTCAAAAACTAGAGTTTGCAACGGAAGCATAAAATCATGATCACGAATTCCATTTTCAAGAGGATCATGCTACATGCATGTAGAGATAATATGAAAAACAAACATAGATTAAGTTCAAAGATCATAACCTTTTGTTCTTGGGTTTGGTTTGGATGATTTTGATAGCTAGGAATCAAATTAGAATCCCTCTATAGTTGATCCACCACAAGCTTGAACACACTTAAATGCTAGTTCCACAACTTGCAAGATGAAAACCCTTTTCTTCTCTTTTCTACTTCTTAGCAAAAAACGTTTTTGCTTAGTCTTTTTGGGAGAATCATTGGCTGAATTTTAAGATGCAAAAGATGTGTACTAACTCAAACAATGATCGGCCATTTTAACCCACCAAAAGGAGAAAGCACATGCATTAGTTGGAAAGGAAAGACCCATGTGATTTCAATAATCAAAAGCTAGCATCTTCCACTAGTTTAACAACTCATGCATGTTGTTATGTCTCCCATCATGGCTTAAAATATGGATGATCATGTGTAGTGCTAGTTAGTTTTTATTATTTATAAAACTTATATAATTATAAGTTTATAAATAATACATCTTCTTATTTCTTAAATGGGATAACATTTAACCCTTATCTAAGTATTATAAATAAACCATCTAAATATACAATCTTAATTGTATAATTATATATATACATATATATATATATATATATATATCTATATATATATATATATATATAACAATATATATATATATATATATATTATTTAATTTACTAATTAAATTAAATAAAAGGCTTACTTATAAATCAATTAAATCGTTTAACAATTTAAACAATCTAATTGTTTCACTTAACTAATTCATCACATATGAATTACTAATCAACCTTTAATTTTGTAGTTATTATTATTTACCTCAAATAATAACCTACAAGATTAAATTGCAAGTTTAGTATCATTTGATGTTAAATCAAATTTAACGTTCTAAATGATCAATTGGTGTCAAACTTGTTGTTGGTGTGACCCTATAGGATCATGTATTTATTAGTAATATCATTTTATGATCATCCTTGAGCATATAGAACTAACACAAGCTTATACGCAACCGCTCCAATTCTCTCCAAAACTCGAAAGGGTCCGATAAAGCGTGGGCTCAACTTACCTCTCTTGCCAAATCGAATTATTCCCTTCCATGGGGACACTTTCAACATTACCATGTCCCCAACATTGAACTCTAACAACTTTCTTCTTCTATCTGCATATTGCTTTTGGCGGTTTTGGGCTACCCGCATATGCTCATGAATGCTTTGTATTTTCTCTTCGGTTTCAGCTATAATTTCTGGTCCCGCCAATGGTTTCTCTCCAGTTTCAGTCCAACAAGTCGGGGTCCGACACGGTGCACCGTATAAAGCTTCAAAAGGTGCCATCAGTATACTGGAGTGGTAAGTGTTGTTATAGGCAAACTCTACCAAAGGCAGATGATCTTCCCAACTGCCTCCAAAATCAATGATGCAGGCTCGTAACATATCTTCAAGTGTTTGTATCGTTCTTTCCGACTGTCCATCTGTCTGGGGATGATACGCAGTACTCAATAAGGCTTTTGTACCAAAATGCTTTTGGAAACTCTGCCAGAAATGGGAATTGAACCGACTATCTCTATCAGAAATTATTGAAGTTGGCACTCCATGTCGTCTCACCACTTCTCTCGTATATATCTCAGCTAGCTTTGACACTTGGTAATCTTCTCGGATTGGAATAAAATGAGCCGACTTTGTTAACCTGTCAACAATCACCCATATAGAATCATATCCTCGAGGAGTCCGAGGCAACTTTGTGATGAAGTCCATGGTGATCTCATCCTATTTCTTCTTTGGTACTGGCAATGGCTGCACTGCTCCATAAGGCTTTTGATGATTAGCTTTTACCTGAAGACATGTCAAACAGTTCTCTACAAATCGTCCCACATCTCGCTTCATACCCGGCCACCAGTAGTACGGTTTTAAGGTATGATACATTCGTGTACTACCAGGGTGAACCGAATACCTAGTACAGTGAGCATCCTCTAGCAATAATTGTCTCGCCTCGCCATGTCTCGGAACCCAAACTCGCCCTTGGAAAGTCTTGATTCCTTGTGCATTTTCCACAAGTTTCTCTACATAACCAATCATCCTTTCTTTCTTCAAGTCATTGGCTTCGACTTGGCATCTACGTATCAACTCTGGTAATCGACTCACAATCCCCATTCGAGCCGATACGACTCGAATAGGCGACTCTTTATGGCTTAGTGCATCCGCCACCACATTGGCTTTACCAGGATGGTAAAGTATTTCACAATCATAATCTTTTAGTAGATCCATCCACCGTACTTGCCTCATGTTTAACTCTTTCTGATCAAACAGGTATTTCAGACTTTTATGATCTGTATAGATCTGAAATCGCACTCCATAAAGATAATGTCGCCAGATTTTTAATGCAAAAATTACTGCCGCCAACTCTAAATCATGTACTGGGTAAGCTTTTTCATGTGGTTTCAGTTGTCGAGAGGCATACGCTATCACTCGCCCTTTTTGCATCAACACGCATCCAAGACCACTTAAGGAGGCATCGCTGTAAAGAACAAAATCCTCCCCTCCTTGCGGTAAAGCCAACACTGGAGCTTTGCATAAGCCATCTCGTAGTTGTTCAAAGGCTGATTGTTGTGCCTCAGTCCAACTAAATTTCTCCGTCTTCTTGGTCAATTTGGTTAAGGGCATAGCTATACGAGAAAAGTTTTCTACAAATCGTCGATAATAGCCTGCTAACCCCAAGAAACTACGAACCTCCATTGGACTCTTTGGCGGCTCCCAACTCATTACGGCTTCGATCTTTGTTGGATCTACCTTTATACCGTCTTCATTTATCACATGGCCAAGAAATTGAATCTCCCGTAACCAGAACTCGCATTTTGAAAATTTTGCATATAATTTCTCGTCTCGAAGAAGATCTAGCATTTGTTGCAAATGAAATCTGTGCTCATCTCGACTCTTTGAATAAATCAGGATGTCGTCGATAAACACAATTATGAATTTATCAAGAAAGGGACGACAAACCCGATTCATCAAATCCATAAAAACAGCAGGAGCATTAGTCAAACCGAATGGCATGACTAAGAACTCGTAATTGCCATACCTCGTACGAAAAGCTGTCTTCGGAATATCAGCTTCTTGTACTCTCAATTGATGATAGCCGGATCTCAAATCAATCTTTGAAAAATACGTGGCCCCATGCAGTTGATCAAATAAGTCATCGATCCTCGGCAACGGGTAACGATTCTTTATAGTGACCTTGTTGAGCTCCCGATAATCTATACACATTCTCATAGATCCATCTTTCTTTTTCACAAAGAGTATAGGCGCACCCCACGGAGACGAACTCGGACGTATAAATCCAAGTTCCAATAACTCTTGCAACTGTCTCTTTAATTCTTCCATCTCATATGGTGCTAATCGATAAGGTGGTCGAGCTACCGGCTTCGCCCCGGTATGACATCGATCACAAATTCAACTTGTCTACTTGGTGGTACGCCTGGAAGATTTTCGGGAAATACATCGGGATAATCACAAACCACTTCTACTTCTTCTATTTTGGAATATTTTGACTCAGCACTAATCACATGTGCCATAATCAATTCACCCCCTCTTTCTATATATCTCCTAGCTGTGGCAAGTGACACTATCGGTGCTTTTCGGGAACGTCGTTCACCTCGTATCAAAATTCGAGAACCACTCGGTGTCTTTATGGAAAGTGTTTTCTCATGACAATCCATTTGACCTCTATTATCATCCATCCAATCCATCCCGACTATCACATCAAACTCATGATTAGTGATCGGCTTCAGATCTATAGGGTACGCAATCCCATAGATTTCAAGCCGACACTGTTTATAATGACTCTTTACAAAAACACATCTCCCATCTGCTACATCTACTATTATTTTCTCATATAATTCAGCTAATGGATTATCTAGTTTAGAAGCAAAAGACTCTGATATAAAAGACACAGATGCACCCGAATCAAAAAGTACTCGTGCTTGAAAAGAGTTCAAGCTAAAGATACCTGTGATAACATCGGTCCGATCTCTAGCCTCGTCGACAGTTAATTGAAAAGCTCGCGTTTTCACATGACCACCACCCCTATCTCTTCGATCATGTCGATCTCGACCTCCTCCTTGACCAGTCTTTTGAAAATCTCTTTATGGCTCAGATTTCATCTTTGGGCAATTTAGACGAATATGCCCGCTCTCCCCACAATTGAAACAAACGGGGCGACTCTCGGTACACTGGCGAGCCATATGTCCCGTCTTTCCACACTGGAAACAAACTGATGGAGGGTTTCGAGAATCACATTCCCCCGTGTGTTTTCGCCTACATTTCTTACAACATCTCTCCTCATTTTTCTTGGGTTCACCACGGAATTGAGAAGCCGTGGTAATAGACCTCTGAGTAATATCTCCAGCTTTACCTTCCCATTTTCTCTTGGATCCTCCAACTTCTCTTTCAGTTCTTCTCTCTTCCTCTTGTCTTTGCAACTCCCTTTCTCTCGATCTTGCTGCCTCTGCAACTTGTTGAAAGGTAGTATATCTAGAACTCGGTAAAAACTCTCGGATCTGGGTTTTTAAACCCCATAAGTAACGATCCATCTTACGCTCCTCGGTATCTACTTGATGTTGTGCAAATCTCGCCTTCTCATTGAAATCCAGTGTGTATTGCTGCACAGTTCTCGACCCTTGCTGTAATTTCAAAAATTCTTCTTCTATTCCTTTCATAGCATTATTTGAACAATAATACTCGGTGAACTTCAATTTGAACTGTTCCCAATTCAAAGTATATGCCAAGCTTTCTCATATCTCCATGTACATATTCTCCCACCAAAATTGTGCATCCTCCTTTAACAAATTCGTTGCAAACTCAACTTTGTCCGCCTCATCACATTTACTTGTGCGGAACATCTTTTCAACGTGCGTCAACCAATTCTTGGCTGCTATGGGATCATCTTTCCCATAGAAATCGTATGGCTTGCACTTCTGGAAAACATCATAAGTACACCTCCTTGTCTTCTCAGGTATTCTAGCTCTACCCGCCTCAATATAGACCTCTTCACGATCCTCCCTATGCTCAGGTTGAACCGGTGGTTGTCCCGAAGGACCTCCAGTTGCAGCCTCCATCTGAGGCCTCAAATAAGTGGGTAGTAATTCTTTAAGTGCTTTGGCTACCTCAGCCACAATCATAGCTTGCATATTACTCTGTGTCTCGGGAGGTCGCTCTCCCTCGGGTTGATGCTCTTTACCCGAATCTCGTGATCCCGATTTATCTCTTGCTGGATCACCTCGCTCTTTTTCTTTTCCAGCACTCATTTTAACTGAAAAAGAAAATCAACTCATTTAGTAATCACCACCATAATACTCAATATGGTGTGTAATCAACTCAATTGTATATCACTATAATACTCAATATAGTGTATAATCAACTCAATTGTATAGCACTATAATACTCAATATAGTGTACAATCAACTCAATTGTATAGCACTATAATACTCAATATAGTGTATAATCAACTCAATTGTATAGCACTATAATACTCAATATAGTGTATAATCAACTCAATTGTATTACACCGCGGAGGATAGCTACTCGGGACTCTTTGGGACTTCTCTATCTCTTTGGTTTAAGTCTAAACCCATCTCAAGGTTTAATTCCCTTAAACCACGGCTCTGATACCAACTTGTAACACCCAGTTTCTCATATTGAGGACACACTGATAATTTAATCAAAATAACTATCCTTTAGGTGCAATCCTCAAAGATGAGTAACAAGTATGACAAGATACTATCAAAAGCATAGTTTAAGTACTTATTTACATACAACAAGTTTCATACTAGTTCTCAAAAACCAAGTGTTTACAAAAGACATAGTCCAACACAAGAAAATAAGTAAGTCCAAGTCCAAAGTCCATATCCCATCCAGCTAACCCTCTGTGATGCGTTTCCCACGATCTGTACTTCCAGAACCTAACACAATTAACATTAACAAACAATATATGAGCTTTGAAAGCTCTGTGAGTAATTAAAGTTTAACTGGACAACAATTGTCCAACATTCCTTTCACAACTTTCTCAATAAACCATCTTGATCCTTAATTTATACTCATAATGAGGTTTATTACTCCAAACACTCATAATTGGTGTTCTCAACCAATTTCAAAACAACTCAAATCATACTTCTTCTGCAATAAACATCAATACCAATCACATAATTCATCTATTAATAACTACTCACCTGTTGTGGAATCGATATGTGGAACTCATGCACCTCGTGTATGCTCCTGCCTAGCCTTAGCTGTAGCATAACAACTCATTTTCATTACTCAAATGAAGAAAAATCTTAACTACACTCAATATTCATCACAATCAAGGAACTTGTATCACTTAAGCAAGTTATAATCAAAGGATAGCAATAATATCAAAATTGTAGCTTTCAATTTCATCACTTAAACACGTGTAACCCTAGAAATGCAACAATCAACATTTCTTTAGCTTGGGTCTCGAATTAGAACTCACATACACAGCCTAATCCAAATAAACTCACTCTAATTCGTGCTAGTTGAAGGTGGCTCATCAAAATCACAAGGAACCATTTCAAATTCAATGATTCAACCGTTGGAATAGGATAAAAATCAAGGAGGATTACCTTTCAAGCTCAAAGGATAAATCTCTAGCTTCAATTCGTGATCAATAAGCCTTAATCTCGACTTTGGAAGGTTGGAATCAAGTTTTTAGGGTTTTGGAAGGGTTTTGATCGAAGTGGAAATAACCCAAAATGAAAAGAAATCGTGTTTTAAAACAGATCTGTGCCGATTACACGACCCGTGTAAAACTTACACGGCCCGTGTAACTTACGGTATGAATTTAGAGTTTGGTCTGCAGAACTACACGACCCGTGTCAATATTACACGACCCGTGCTGTACATTTTAGTTTTAGTCTACAGGTTTACACGACCCGTGTCAAAATGACACGACCCGTGAAATTTACGGTATGCTCAAAACATTCACAAGGAACTCCTACACGACCCGTGTAACCTCTTTTTAGCATTTTTCAACTTCAATTTCCTTCCAAATGAAATTCTAACTACCCAAACTCATGCAATAATCTAACTAATCTTAATTACACCAAGATTAACTCAAAAATCTCTAGATTTTAATAACATGGTATTACAAGTAATATATTCAACACACGTTAAGTTTGAATATTGTTATAAAAAACTTGCTCTCGAACTTTCGTAACTGCAAACGACGGAAATGCCCTTCTTATCCTCATCATCAAAAATAGTCCAATTATAACAATGTCGTTCAAAATTTTCAAAGTATAATACTTTAATAAGAAAAGATATAGAAGTAAAATGCTGTTATAGAAAAAGAAAGTCAAAGTACATTGCCATTTCTTGTATTTTTACACTTAGCGATTAAGTACACTAAATCTAACAACCTACGCAACACTACTTGTCCCCATATGTGATTGTTCTATGATTTACCACCGCTTCACTTGCTAATTTTGTTCCTTCATTTTGTTCCTTTTCAGCTTTTGCAGGCAGGCTTTTCATCACAACGATACAAAAACTTGACATGCATACAATTAGGGCTTCAAGGTAATGCACTTTTATGGTTGTCGTTGTAATGACTCCTTCACTTGGTAATTAATTTTTTTTCTTGGTTTTTTGATTTTGGATACAAAAGTAGCCAGTCGGTTGTAATGTATTACGAGAAAACAAAACCAAGCTTCGTCGATCGTTATTTGCTTCTTTGTTCACCTTGATGTTGTGATGTTTAATTTCGTAAAATCTCTGTTTCAGCTCCTAATCTATGGAATTATTTTATTAATGCTTTTAGGTGTGACTCCAATGGATCTTGGAGAAAACGAGTCTTGAATTTATGTGCATCAGACTTAAAAATCATAACTAATACGAATTCCTCCTACTCAAAATTGAAATCGATGTCGTCATTTTTGTAACACCCCGATTTTTTTTAAAAACATAACAACGCCAAAAGCGCATAAACTTTAAAACACAGTAGCGCCAAAAGCGTATAAACTTTTAAAAACACAATAGCGCTAAAAGCGCATAAACGTTATTCCATCGTGTTTTAAATCATTATGTGACAAAATGTCAACTTTTAAAACTTTTCTCATGACCTCGTGTCATGTCTTAAAAATGTGGTCCCACAAAAACAACTAAGTTCTACAAATTTTTGAACAACTACGGGGGTTACAACTGCATATCAATCTAAACCATAGAAAGCAAGTTAGGATTACAAACCAAGATATCAGCCAAGGTTAGCTCCATCTAAATCTCAATCACCTCGGGTCATCTACTTGCTTCTATCTCTCGTGTCTAAAACCTGGGATACATGGCATAAAATAAATTACGTAAGACGAAAACGTCTCGTGAGCTACATGGGTTTTAGACTCAAAACATTATTGAAAAGATTTTATAATCAATATCAAATATTAGACACATTTCTTTTCGAAATCCTTTTCAAAATAAATCATATAATGACATTTCTTTTCCAAAAACTTCTTTACAATCTAAGTCATATAGTTGACGGTTACTTCCAAAATCCTTTGCAAAAACAACTCATATAAGCTATTTTTTTTATTTCCAAAACTTCTTTAAAAGTTGTTTCATCCAAATACATTTTTGAATAGAAATAAATTCTTTCTCTTTTTCAAGTAACCATAGTCCATGCAAAATGCAAGTATGCAATACATGATTCTCACACAAATGCAGCTTACGGGTTAGCCTACCCGCATCTTAGGTCTAAAAGACCAAGTCACTTTCGTGACAGTAGCTTACGGTTATATACCGCATCTTAAGGTCTAAAAAGACCAAGAGCTTACCAAAATAGGAGAACAAAACTTCCTATAATGGCATCTTAGGAGACTTCTACTTCGCGACGGGAGGTACCATCCCGGTAGAGTCTTGGTGTCCCGTTACGGGGACGTGTCCGGACCTCGCTGACTCATGCAATCACACTCTATGCATGCATAAAACACTATTCTTTTACACAAGAAATCACAATGCCATGGGACGCATGTACAATAATATAAACATTAACAATTTAAATCTTTCATAGCATAGTAGGCTTAAAGTCGAAGCGATCTTCCAATAACAAAATAGGCTTGATGCCAAAACATTCTTTCAAAATCATCAGATAAAACTTTTCATAGTTATAAAATACGTAGAACGATTTGTATATCATTTAATATTCCAAAATCACGTAAAAGCTTTGTCATCAATTTACCATGTACCCATAGTGGGAAAAAGCCACATGTACTCACCTTAGTAGCTAGGTACGTCTAGCTACACTAATCCACTTTCTCTAGCATTTCGTTGCTTCCAAGCATCCTTCATACCTCTATTAATTTAATAGAAGATTAGAACGTATTAGACAAATAAACATATATCATGTGTCTAATCATTCTTGACTGCTACTAGTCATTATCTAATTCTATTCTAATGGTTAAGTATGACTCTTAAAACATAATAACCATTTTGGGTAATTTTACCCTTTTTGTCCCATTTTGACAACTTAGTCCAAAATTCGTTTAAACTCTTGTTTAAGTCATTGTTATATAACCCAACAATGTACTAATAGTGTTTATAACATGTATAAAGCTTCATGGAACCTTTTAATCCATTTTTCGTTTCGGCACTTTTTGACCGTTTTCTCATTTAGGCATCCTACTTTGCCTAAATGTATTTTCTGGGGTTTTTTATGAAATTTTAGTAACTTAATGAACTTAACATGTTTATAAAACAATATCAATGCCTAGATATCAAAACATGTTTCGTTTCGCTCTTTTATTCCATTTTTAGCAATTTTGCCGCTAAAAATTATAAAAGTAAAAATTATTTTTAAGCATTATAATTTTTACATGTTTTGTTGCTAAAACCACCCAACAATACATAAATGTTGATATAAATTCTTTCCATGCCCTCATTAACTCGTATTTGCTTAAAATGTAACTTTTTAGTTTAACCGTTTCCGATTAAGTCATTTTTAGGCTTAACCAAAGCTCAACTTTTATTGACCCAAACTTTCAATTTTCTTCTAATTTATTATAATATCATGACAATGAATCATAGTACTCAAATCTTGAGGTTATTTCTTAAACTTTTTGATTCTTAGGCTTAAAACGGCAAACTTAACTAAAAATAACTCAATTATAGTCTTTTTACGACTAAATGATAATTTATATGATGTTTAACCAAATATTTGTGTCACCAATTCAATGTTACCATCTTCAAGTGTAAACATGTCTCATAAATCATATTTTAACTAGTTTCTTGATCACAAGCATCAATTTTTCATTATTGTCTCATTTAGACTTTATAAAAGTCAAATTTGCTCCTCTTTTTGTCATTTGATTATCACCAAGCTAACTAGTTTCATTTTCTTGATTCATTGGTGTTTCTAGTTCTATACTAATAGCATATCATGAATACAAGTCCAATTTTAACATCAACCATACCTAACCCAACTAATTTGATTTCTAGCCTTGTAGTTTGACTTTGATAGAAAAGTCAAAGCTATCAAATTAAACTAGATTTGTATATTTCAATTGGTTCTTTGATGCATGAATGGTTCCAACAAGTTCATGCTTCTAAACCCATTGCTTTGCCACAATAGCATCAAACTTGAAACTCATACGTATTTGGAACCAAAACAAGATATAAACCATGAAAAATCTCCAAATTCAACATGCATTGAGTATTTTCAAGCTCAATAAGTCTAGAATTCATAAATCAAAACTTTACCTTCCAACACTACTAGAAATTGAACCAATTTTCTGAAATCAGAAGGTGTTCTTGACCATATCCATGGAAATCATGCCTGTAAGAAACCCTCATCAGAAAAACAAGTTCCAAACCCGACATGCATCACCAAATTCCTATGATTTTCAAAAACTTCTTAAACCAATAATCAAAAGCTTACCTTAAATCTGATGCACATCAGAAAAATTGAAGCTTAAGAACTGAAATCGGACCAAAGGACATCTCCCTTGCCATTCCAGTCGTCTGCCGCCAGTAATGATGGCAGCTCCGCCCTAGGTCGGAATCGCACATCAGCAACAGCTACATTGCTGTTTCAATCGACCTCTATCCCATCGCCTGTATACCTCATCTAGTCCATCAGTTTCTTGCTGTGATGCACCAACACGCACACGGGTTGCACACTCACAAATCGGATCTATGTGTGTGCGTGCTTTCCTTTCCCGAATCATTCTCTCAAGCTCGATTTCTGGGCCCCTTTTCCTTTCGAACTGATTTAGGACGAACAAGAGAGCGTGAGTTGTGTGAATCGGCTCCATTCCCGCTTTCCCCTTTCTTTCTCTTTCGACCTCTCTATAGCAATTCGTCATTCTCTCTCTCTCTGATTCACAGGCACACATTCATGAAATCGATTGTGTGTGTGTATGTGTTTGATTTGGACGAACTAATCCCATTCCCGATTTTTCTTGAGATTTGATGGAAGGGAATTGTAATCTGTCAAGCGTTTAATTGACAGAAAATGGATTGGTATTCCGTAATAGAAGTTAGTAATGCTCAAATTTAAACATACAAAATATATTTTGAGTGAATTATAATTTTGGTAGTTTATTTTTGCAATTTTAGTCAATATTTGAGGTTTTTTGTTATGTTTTTGTTTGATTTTGATTAACAAATGTTGCAATCAAACATAATATTAACAACATCAAGAGACTCTTCAGCAACATATAAGCCTTAAATTATCACAGCTTGTAGGTTTGGTTCGATTTTTTAAACATGAAACTGGTAAAAATGCTACAATAACTGCATAGGAAAGTTCAGTTATTGACCCTTTTTGGCTGTTTTGGTTTTTTTGCTGTCTTTTTTTTTTGGTGGGCTCGGACTCAAGGGTACTGGTTCTTTTCTTTGCCTTTTACTCCGCTTAGGTCCAGATGGATTTGTTACAGCCTCCACCGTCACCTCCTTATCAGCCTCCACCATCACCTCCTCATCAGCCTCCACCGTCACCTCCTTATCAGCCTCCATCGTCATCTCCTTATCCTCTCTTCGCATACTAGGTCCTGCCTCAGATTGGTTTGATCTTTCAAAATCCTGCTTGCTGTGTAAATTCTGCAAGAACCTTTCATGACAGGCAAGCATAGCTTCCTTCATCTCTGTACAATAATTCTCCATTTCATACATTTCCCCTCCATCGGCAGTCATCTCAACCACAGCTTCAAAAGATTCATTAAACTTCTCTTTCAACTCCTGTGCTAATTTACCGTGTAAGGAATCCAGACTACAACCCTCCTGTTCATCATCATCCTCCTTTGCATCCTCATCCTTCTGTGCATGTAAATGAATAACACAAACATTTTACAATTTTAAATTTAATTTCATAAACACTATGAAACACAAAAACACTAACCTGTATATGTTTGTTAAAATTTTTAACCATCTCTTTTGTGACAGATTGGAGTGTAAACTGTGTACCATCTTCTATAAACTTGTTCATACAGAAGAGCTACATAAACGGAAATATTATTATAAAACATAATGATAAACTGTATACATAAACATAAACATAATCAAATAAATAAAACGACTTTAAACTTACCTGGAAGAATAAAAAAGCATCCTCCTATCTTGTGCTGAGTAAGCGCTTTAGATATATGGTAGGCTTTGTTGTCATTGAACATTTCCTGGAGAAAAAGTTCCGCCAAATCCTTGTTTTTATGATCTATCACACTGAGATACTTCGTAGGTAACCTATCACGTCGATTTGGTAAAAAACACGCAGGAGAGCCAATAAATTGTATGCTATTTTAGCATCGGCCTCATCTCCTACCTTGAGGCGGTCTGTCACTTTCTTGCGACAAATATAAGGTAGTTTCTCATCCCCTTTTTCATATGCACAAAATTTATCAAACAACTCCCCAGATTGACGTTTTGAAGATCCCCAAATTTATCAGTTCCCGATTTTATACCCATGGTTTCAACAAAATCAGCAGCTGTGATTGTATATACATTCCCATTGATATTTATGGTGTGGTTTCCGAGGTCACACATTTTCAAAAGCTTTGCAGCCACATCACTCTTTACTAAAATACCCTTTTCCATGTTTAGAAGACTTAAGAATGGACCATCATCATCAGTCCACTTCTCTATGATTTCCTTTTTACCAGATTCTTCAATCTCCTTTAGAAATTATGTGACACTATACATGATGGATGTTTTTATTTTTTTTACGTATGACTGTTTCTTCTCTTTGCTGCTCCTGTGCATATTTTTTTTGAGTGTCATCCATTGCATCCCACTCTTTTTTAGTCTCCATAACGTCATATTTCTCATTGGCCATTTGTTTCTCATGTCTCCGAATCCCTTGGTAATTGTTCCATGCATTTGCTGCCTTGTTTGTTGGTTCGTTTACTATATCGGTCATTTTTGATAGTCTACATGTTTAGCAATAAGCTGTTTTTAAAACATATAATGAAGGAAAAAGAAATTGTACAATTATAGCAATGAAATTGCTCCGTATTTGGATGGCATTGCTGTAAATAGATATAATTATAAAGTACAGTGTTATAATAGGAAGAGAAGCAGTCCATGATCTCTTTAGTTGGAAAGAAATAAAAAAATTAAAATTAAAACCTGTTAGTCCTTTGAAAGAGAGCACTATGTACATCACTATAAACATTTACTAAAGCATTAAGCATCTTGTCAAACACAAAAACATCAACAGGAAGTTTGAGAGGCGCAAAGATTGATGCTTTATAAGATGGAATTGGAGCAATACAAGTCAAAGGGAACCCCAACTAAGCACCTATGATCCATAATAATTCTATCCTTACTGATGCATATTAAGAGTTATTCTATTCTATGCACAAAACAAGAAAGTTCAGCAAAAAAATACAACCTCATTAACCCCACAGTTGAAATCCGCTGATGTCAACACACATGTTTACACTAGTCTCAAATCAAACTCACATATCCATTCACGTTGAGACTTGAGACCCAGACACCACAAAAAAACAACATATAATCAAAATCATAGAGTTTCTATCTAAAATAAACACAGATTATATCGACCAAGAAAGTCACAAAATTGCAATTACTCACAACTTGACAACACATTCGGGATACATAGTTGGAACAACTGCAATCTAATTCATAACAGGTTACAGACTTACAGTTCATACAACAAAAAGAAGAAGGAAAAAACATATCATGTTTACCTGAAGATAAAAATCGACGAAGAAGATGAACAGTGACGATGGTTGTTGATCAAGAAGCTGATTCTTGCGCAAGAATATGATGGTGAGAAGCACATAAAATTGATGACTTCAAAGGTGTACACTTTCTGGGAAAGGTGATACGGCTCTGTGATTTTTTTCAAACGATCGATTATTTCTAAAACGATCGATTTAGGCGATTTCAAAGGTGTACACTAGGTTGAGAGCCCGCGCTCTGATTTAGGCGATTTCAAAGCCGTTGAGTAAATTACAGTTGTGGTCCTTGTTGTTTGCAACAATCTGCATTTGGTCCACGTTTTGACTTTTTTAACCAAAAACACAAATGACTATGTATATATGTTTTCTTGTATTTGATAAAGAACATGAACAAAATGATTCCTTATTCCCATAAAAAAAATTTAACTTTAAAAATCTATTAAAATATCATTTCATACTACACCCAAAACAAACATTCACGGAAAAAGTTTAAAACATATAATGATGGAGAAATAAATTGTACACGGGTTATAACCTAGTATCGTTAATATAAATACTTCTTATATCAACCCCATTAATTTAGTTTTATACATGAAAAGTTTTTTATAATAAGTAATGACAATTAATAGAATCTAGTATGTTCTTTAGAAATTGATCAAAATATGTAAATTTAGAAATTCAAAAACCATTTTTAGCATCGTAGTTGTAACTAAAATAGCTCATATGTATTAATAGCTACTAACTTATTATGTGTTAATAACTAATAACGTATAGTATTTTTATATATTTAGTATATAATTATAAAAAAAAATTAAGTATCCTAGCATCCGTGTTGAAATTCATAATCAAAGTATTTTTATTATTCGAAAATACGAACATATACATTTGGAATGAACCACACAGTTTTTGATCTTAGATTTCCATATAAGTTATAACCCAGTTACCCGGATAGAAATTAAACATAACTATATATTGTACTCAAAACACAAAATCAGGACATAGTATCAAGGTTATCATGCACATCCCTTGGGTCGATGATCATCGAACACCCTTGTCAAAAAGCTCGAATCACCCATTCCTATCACCGAAGCAGCTCGCTAAAAGCTCGGTATTTGGATTGAGTTTGAGTTCCGATAAAGAAGAATTAGTGTTATCAAAGTTATCATGGACAGCTTGACCATATCTTACTCTGTTGATCGTATATAATTGTTCATACCTCCGATTAAAGTGATTCAAAATTCGTTAAACATAAGACAAATTAATATTACCCACAACATTCATGTTTGAAGTTTTCTCGAATTTCGTTCTTAGGTAGATAATAATCAACAAGGAAGTTTGATTCACAATGCTGATGGTCAAATACATTGAAGAATCATGGGATAAAAGTTGTAAATGGCACCAAATCAAAATAATTTACCGACGTGAATGGTGAAAGAGAAGTTACTTAATAACCACATATCAAATTCCCACACATGCTAATACTCGGTATTAAAAACAAAAGATAGGAAGTCAAACTTTTTCCACGCATACACCTCATCTTTATTAAAATTCCATAAGCTGCATGATCAAGGATGCGGCCTTTCCTTAATTTCCCGTATTAACCTGAACCTTGTTTTCGGGTTAACTCCCAAAAAAATGCCAACTATAATCAACGACCTTTGGCATAAAATATGATGTATTGCAGAAACCTCTTCAATATCCAAGTTATGATAATAGACCAATTCAGCAAAAGAGTCTTGAAGTTGTAAATCCAAATCAATCCCTAAAGAGGAAGCCCCATCAACACTGACTGTAGGTGAAGTCACACCATCACTTGTGTCACTTGAGTCGCGTGAGTCACTCCCACTACATGTTTCTGTTGGGATCGATGAATAAGCAGTCCACTCATGCTTTTTCCAATCCACCTTCTACACACAACACACGAAATATTGTTTTCTACCTAAGAACGGAATTCGAGAAAACTTCAAAAATGAATGTTGACTTATATAATCGGGTTACCCGTTACCCGAAAAATTTCTACCTGATACCCAAATTACCCGACCCAGCCTACCCGATACCCAAATTACCCGGCGGGTAAATTGGGTTTCGGTTATTTTTGACAGCCCTAGTTGTGGATAATATTAATTTGTCTTATGTTTAATGAATTTTGAATCACTTTAATCGAAGGTATGAACAATCATATACGATCAACAGAGTAAGATATGGTCAAGCTGTCCATGATAACTTTGATAACACTAATTCTTCTTTATCGGAACTCAAACTCAATCCAAATACCGAACTTTTAGCGAGCTGCTTCGGTGATGGGAATGGGTGATTCGAGCTTTTTGACAGGGGTGTTCGATGATCATCGACCCAAGGGATGTGCATGATAACCTTGATTCTATGTCCTGATTTTGTGTTTTGAGTACAATATATAGTTATGTTTAATTTCTATCCGGGTAACTGGGTTATAACTTATATGGAAATCTAAGATCAAAAACTGTGTGGTTCATTCCAAATGTATATGTTCGTATTTTTGAATAATAAAAATACTTTGATTATGAATTTCAACACGGATGCTAGGATACTTAATTTTTTTTATAATTATATACTAAATATATAAAAATACTATACGTTATTAGTTATTAACACATAATAAGTTAGTAGCTATTAATACATATGAGCTATTTTAGTTACAACTACGATGCTAAAAATGGTTTTTGAATTTCTAAATTTACATATTTTGATCAATTTCTAAAGAACATACTAGATTCTATTAATTGTCATTACTTATTATAAAAAACTTTTCATGTATAAAACTAAATTAATGGGGTTGATATAAGAAGTATTTATATTAACGATACTAGGTTATAACCCGTGTACAATTTATTTCTCCATCATTATATGTTTTAAACTTTTTCCGTGAATATTTGTTTTGGGTGTAGTATGAAATGATATTTTAATAGATTTTTAAAGTTAAAAATTTTTTATGGGAATAAGGAATCAATTTGTTCATGTTCTTTATCAAATACAAGAAAACATATATACATAGTCATTTGTGTTTTTGGTTAAAAAAGTCAAAACATGGACCAAATGCAGATTGTTGCAAACTACAGGGACCACAACTGTAATTTACTCAACGGCTTTGAAATCGCCTAAATCAGAGCGCGGGCTCTCAACCTAGTGTACACCTTTGAAATCGCCTAAATCGATCGTTTTCGAAATAATCGATCGTTTGAAAAAAATCACAGAGCCGTATCACCTTTCCCGAAAAGTGTACACCTTTGAAGTCATCAATTTTACGTGCTTCTCACCATCATCTTCTTGCGCAAGAATCAGCTTCTTGATCAACAACCATCGTCACTGTTCATCTTCTTCGTCGATTTTTATCTTCAGGTAAACATGATATTTTTTTTTCCTTCTTCTTTTTGTTGTATGAACTGTAAGTCTGTAACCTGTTATGAATTAGATTGCAGTTGTTCCAACTATGTATCCCGAATGTGTTGTCAAGTTGTGAGTAATTGCAATTTTGTGACTTTCTTGGTCGATATAATCTGTGTTTATTTTAGATAGAAACTCTATGATTTTGATTATATGTTGTTTTTTTGTGGTGTCTGGGTCTCAAGTCTCAACGTGAATGGATATGTGAGTTTGATTTGAGACTAGTGTAAACATGTGTGTTGACATCAGCGGATTTCAACTGTGGGGTTAATGAGGTTGTATTTTTTTGCTGAACTTTCTTGTTTTGTGCATAGAATAGAATAACTCTTAATATGCATCAGTAAGGATAGAATTATTATGGATCATAGGTGCTTAGTTGGGGTTCCCTTTGACTTGTATTGCTCCAATTCCATCTTATAAAGCATCAATCTTTGCGCCTCTCAAACTTCCTGTTGATGTTTTTGTGTTTGACAAGATGCTTAATGCTTTAGTAAATGTTTATAGTGATGTACATAGTGCTCTCTTTCAAAGGACTAACAGGTTTTAATTTTAATTTTTTTATTTCTTTCCAACTAAAGAGATCATGGACTGCTTCTCTTCCTATTATAACACTGTACTTTATAATTATATCTATTTACAGCAATGCCATCCAAATACGGAGCAATTTCATTGCTATAATTGTACAATTTCTTTTTCCTTCATTATATGTTTTAAAAACAGCTTATTGCTAAACATGTAGACTATCAAAAATGACCGATATAGTAAACGCACCAACAAACAAGGCAGCAAATGCATGGAACAATTACCAAGGGATTCGGAGACATGAGAAACAAATGGCCAATGAGAAATATGACGTTATGGAGACTAAAAAAGAGTGGGATGCAATGGATGACACTCAAAAAAAATATGCACAGGAGCAGCAAAGAGAAGAAACAGTCATACGTAAAAAAATAAAAACATCCATCATGTATAGTGTCACACAATTTCTAAAGGAGATTGAAGAATCTGGTAAAAAGGAAATCATAGAGAAGTGGACTGATGATGATGGTCCCTTCTTAAGTCTTCTAAACATGGAAAAGGGTATTCTGGTAAAGAGTGATGTGGCTGCAAAGCTTTTGAATATGTGTGACCCCGGAAACCACACCATAAATATCAATGGGAATGTATATACAATCATAGCTGCTGATTTTGTTGAAACCATGGGTATAAAATCGGGAATTGATAAATTTGGGGATCTTCAAAACGTTCAATCTGGGGAGTTGTTTGATAAATTTTGTGCATATGAAAACGGGGATGAGAAACTACCTTATATTTGTCGCAAGAAAGTGACAGACCGCCTCAAGGTAGGAGATGAGGCCGATGCTAAAATAGCATACAATTTATTGGCTCTCCTGCGTGTTTTTTTACCAAATCGACGTGATAGGTTACCTACGAAGTATCTCAGTGTGATAGATCATAAAAACAAGGATTTGGCGGAACTTTTCCTCCAGGAAATGTTCAATGACATCAAAGCCTACCATATATCTAAAGCGCTTACTCAGCACAAGATAGGAGGATGCTTTTTATTCTTCCAGGTAAGTTTAAAGTCGTTTTATTTATTTGATTATGTTTATGTTTATGTATACATTTTATCATTATGTTTTATAATAATATTTCCGTTTATGTAGCTCTTCTGTATGAACAAGTTTATAGAAGATGGTACACAGTTTACACTCCAATCTGCCACAAAAGAGATGGTTAAAAATTTTAACAAACATATACAGGTTAGTGTTTTTGTGTTTCATAGTGTTTATGAAATTAAATTTAAAATTGTAACATGTTTGTGTTATTCATTTACATGCACAGAAGGATGAGGATGCAAAGGAGGATGATGATGATGATGAACACGAGGGTGGTAGTCTGGATTCCTTACACGGTAAATTAGCACAGGAGTTGAAAGAGAAGTTTAATGAATCTTTTGAAGCTGTGGTTGAGATGACTGCCGATGGAGGGGAAATGTATGAAATGGAGAATTATTGTACAGAGATGAAGGAAGCTATGATTGCCTGTCATGAAAGGTTCTTGCAGAATTTACACAGCAGGCAGGATTTTGAAAGATCAAACCAATCTGAGGCAGGATCTAGTATGCGAAGAGAGGATGAGGAGGTGACGGTGGAGGCTGATGAGGAGGTGACGGTGGAGGCTGTAACAAATCGATCTGGACGTAAGCGGAGTAAAAGGCAAAGAAAAGAACCAGTACCCTTGAGTCCAAGCCCACCAAAAAAAAAAGACAGCAAAAAAAAACCAATTAGTGGTTGTTTTTTGCAAGAACAAGAAAAAAAAAAAAAAAAAGACAGCAAAAAGAACCAGTACTCTCTGTAACAAGAAGAGGTCTTTCACTCTCTGTAACAAAATCACGGTGCTATGATGGGTCAAAAAGAAAAGTAGGATGTTATATACACCAAACAACAGGACCTCATTGTTATTTCTTGTAATTAGTGGTTGTTTCACATGAATTTGGGTTCACGTCTATTTCTTTCTTGCTTTGTATAGTTGATTGGTCAAACACTTGTATTATGAAGTTATATGTGAAAATGCAGATCTAAAATTAAGCATCTTAAAATTTAGCCGTATAATCTAGAGAAAGGCTTATAACCAAGAAGTTCCAACATAGAAGGTCATAAATCAAGGATTTTAAAAAAAAACATTGTACGTCTACTTATGCAGCAATTCAAACTTCACAAACCAAAGACCGAATAAAAGGAGTTTAAGAAGATACAAGCAGTCGCAACTCGCAACAAAAGGGTTTAAGGGAGCGGACAATGAACCGAGGGTTTAGAGAATCAGAAAGAAGAAAATGAAAGTAAGCATAATTGATTTAATAGTGATTCAAACTTCACAAACCAAAGAGATAACAAAAGGAAGATACCTGGAGATAGCAGCCGCAACAGAATGGTTTTACGAACCTGGGATTTAGAGAATCAGAAAAAGAAGAATAGGGTTTAGAGAACCAGAAGATGAAGCAAGTAAGGCATCAAAATTTATTTTTAAGTGTTCACGTGGAGCGGGTAAAATAAAGGAGTTGAACTCCAAAAGTCGGGGTTCCACGATAAAGCCATGTGCCTTAAACCGGTAAGACAAACGATGTTTTGTTAGAAGAGTTGCGACGCAAAATTTTATAAGCATTTACCAAGCGTTACTATTCAGCCCTTGATAAATGTAAGTAACTAAGGTATCATGAGCCGTGGTGTTGCGACTATATATGCATAATAAGCAAAATATAATTTATAATTGAATAGTGCTTAATTATATATGATAATTTACTTTTTTGTTTCTTAAATGAAATATATTAAAAAAACAAAAATATGGCAAACAAGTGAAAAAACGAATCGGTAAAAAGAAAAGAATATGTTAAAACGACGAAAATCATAATAAAACAAAAAAGACAAACATGTAAAACTGAAAATAATTATAGACATATGCGAAAACGAAAACACATAAAAGGTTGCAAAAATAATTCTATAAAATCCTAAATTTGTATAAAACATAAAGCAATAGGTTTTAAAAAGCATTTCTAAATAATTAAGTTTAATGAAATGGAAAAACAAAGCCACACCTGAAGAGCCTGAAACAATGATTTAATAGGGAAAGGGTAAGCAAACAGCTTAGTGGGTTCCAACACATACACAGTATATCGGTCACACATGCCCAACCATTATCAGAAAGAATACAACACCACATCACAATAAACCTTAGTCTAATCCACCCTGTACATTGAGTTGTGCCATCTTGCTCAACACCTCGAGCCGTGCATACAAGTTTTGCGTTGTGCATCTTGTCAGCTGCTCAACATCTTGAGTCCTGCATGCAAGACTTGCTCTGTGCATGTTGTCATGCAATCTTGTTTTGTAACACATTGCTAATTGCATCGAGCCACCCTATATTTCTCAATACGTCGAGCCACCCTATAATGTTCAGTGTGTCAAGCCCAAAGCATCTACATATTAGACCTAGACCCACCTAGCACCACACAACAACATATCAACACACATTAGACATCCAAACAGCCTAGTACTACCCACACATATCATATAAGCACACAGGAGCTACAGCTACAGTAAAGCACATATAACATCTGCACAATGTAGTGGAAAACTGACCTCAAAACAGCAACTGAAGAAATCCGTCCACTGACTCGTAGGGTCCCACCAAGATCCACCCGCACACCTTATACTCCTAAAAGGTATAATAAGTTACTACAATGCATACTAGCTAACCTTACTATATATAGATACTTGTAGTGTCATATTAGTTATTAAATCACATTTCAACTTTTAACTCCCAATAGAGGATATATTGATGACCCTATTAGTTCATCCTAAACCGAATCATTTTAGGATATTTTTAAACAGTCACTTAGTTCATCTTTTTAGGATTCTAATGATATAAGACACTTACTCTAATTATTTTTCTTCTATTTTCTATGAATTAACCAAAATCGGGTATCAAATTTGTCTAAACTCAAAACAGGTTACAAAGCTTGGCACTTTCAACGTAGTAAGCA
Source organism: Cichorium intybus (assembly GCA_023525715.1). Lineage (NCBI taxonomy): Eukaryota > Viridiplantae > Streptophyta > Magnoliopsida > Asterales > Asteraceae > Cichorium > Cichorium intybus. The sequence goes on along the minus strand of CM042017.1, from coordinate 20,793,493 downwards.
TCTTTTATAAACTCTAGGAAAACAGTGGCATAAACTAGACCTTATTGTCAAACTACAGGCCCTAACTTCATATCATTTACATTCTCCAATAGTTTAGAGTAAATTCCACAAGTGGACTCAACAGTTCAGTCAATGATCTGGGCCAGACCCCAAAGAATAAGTCCAAGCTTCAAATGGGCTAAGTATTGCGTTCTGAAATTTGGTGTGGGAAAACTAGATACCCAACCTGAACTAGGGCCATTGACCTCACCCCTAAATGAGTTTTATACAATTTTTAGTGATTTTCCAAAGACATAGGACTGAATGTGTCAAGATTTTGATCAGTCAGTGGAAATAGCCAATTCCACTCAACCTGGGACTGAATCTGTCATGATTTGGACCAGTAAGTCGAAATGGATACAACCACGGTTTTATATGATTTTTCTAAACAGACCCAAAATCAGTGACATTTCCAATCTTTCCAACAACATGTTAGGGTTAGGATTTTCAACCCTAAACTCATTAAGAACTTTTAAGGTCTTAAATAACTTCAGAGGAAACTCAAAAATCAGAAATACCACAAGTGACTCCCTACATCAACCATGCACTACAATCACTTATACCCACACACAACAACACACACATACATATAACTCACTTGGTAACTAGCAATCACAATCCAAGCTTCATACTTTCTTCCTTCTCCTTCTTCTTATTTTCTTTATATTCCTTCTTCTTCTCCTTCAATCCTTTTCTCCTTTCTGGTTTCTAGCAGCAGCTACGATCACCACAAAAACTCTTTTCTCGGTTCTTCCTTGTTTACGGTTTTGGAAAGGTGGGAATCGAAAAAAGCAAATCAGCAAAAGGATGATCACTACGCTAGGGTTGGAATACGATATATATATATATATATATATATATATATATATATATATATATATATATATATATATATATATATATATATATATATATATATCGAGCTTGAGGATTGCATGGGTTAGCCGATGGCCATGGCACTCTCTTCCTCATTTACATATCAACGGCCCAAAGGGGCTTTAATCCATGCAACTTTGGGGAATGCACAAAATTGGTCCCTAGTATTTCCTTACAATTTTTAAACAACCCAAACCTTGAATCACTAACTTATTGAGTTTTGCTAAATGATAAAACCACCCCAAGTAATATTTAGCCTAGGATATTATTATTATTATTATTATTATTATTATTATTATTATTATTATTATTATTATTCATTTATTTATTTATTTTACGCTAAAAAGTTTGGTTCGCGCAAAACGAACATGCTGGGAAACGGGGTGTTACACATGCATATACTTTTCTAATCTGCCATTTTGTTTTAAGGACCAAATATACAAATATCAACTTTATTATACAGGGACCAATTGTGTAATTTAAATACACAAGTACTAAATATATAAAAAATAGTTTAAACAAAGACCTAATATGAAATATTTTATGCAAAATTTTTATAAAATGACCAGGAAACAAAAAAAAATGTAAATAACTACAATGGAAATTGTTTAAAAATGCAAATTACCCAAAAAAAATTCCCTGTATTGAATTTGTCACTAATTAAAAAAAGTATACATTATAGAAATGGTCCTTGATTAAGAAAATATGCTAATTACATACGTGGTTTCAGAAATAAGAAAAATGCAAAAAAATACAGACGTAGACAACCAAACAAATACAAAATTTAATTTCTTTTGAATATAAACGATAAAGGTTAAAGTATGATATTATTTTGTATAAAACAATATATGTGTCTAACCTTTTCGATTTTGTTAAAAAAAAAACGAGAGTATACATTATAGCAACGTACTCTTAAAGTATATTGTTATAAATCGGAAAATTTATTGAATGTGGGAAACAAAATAGAATCCGCAATTAGTTATTGGATGCATTTATTTGGTCTCTTAAGCTTTTTTCTTGCTCCTTAGGGGATTAAGGTTTCGAAAATCGGGCAATAGAAAAAAATCTGACTAGATCTGAAATTTTTCAAGGACCATTTAGATGCATTTTTAAAACGTTGTGGGGGTACTATAGCAAGTTCTTTTGCTACAGTAACCCCCAGGTGAGCAATTAAACTTGGTTGTGCAAATATTAAGCCCTTAGACAACAATAAAAAAAATTTAAAGACCAAATAGATGCAAAATGAAAAGTTCAATGGGAGTGTAACATTATCTCACATACTTTCCTATCATGTCATTTTGGTTTAGGGACGAAATATGTAAATATTAGCTTTTTATAAATAGACATTTCTATAATTTAAAAATAGAAGTACCAAATACGTACAAAAACATTTTTTAAACAAGTACCTAATATGAAATTTTGTTTTATAACAATGCCAAGAAACACAAAAAAATTGAATTGATCATAAACTTCTTGGTCTTCGCCTTAGATAAACCCTTCTTCTATGAATTCGACCACTTCGTTTCATGCAGCGCACGGTAATGACAACCTCTTGATTTAATGGCACAGTTTTAAATTGTTGTTTGCAATCGGGGAAACATATATCCGGTTCAACCTCAGTCAACCTTCCAAAATGTAGGTGAGTGATTGAGTTTATTTGGATAGATCGACTGGTGCAGCAAGAATGGGCATTTGGGATTTCATCAGGGTGTAGCCCACCCAAATCTTAATGTGATCATGGTCGTATTCGATCCAAAATGTAACTCTTTTGCCACTTTTCAGTTTAACACCATTCCTCATCGCATCTACCAAAGCAAAAGAAGCAGGATCCATTTCTATGGAAATACGGTTGTTGGAATTCAATTTGACAGCAAAGGAGAGCAATTCAAGTGAATCTTGGATAGACCCAATTGGCGTAATCAAGAACGAAATGCCATCGCCGCAGCAACAGGGATGCAATGTAGGGGTGGTGGTGAATCTGAGTCGGTTGTAGAATGGAACAATGGAATTGAAAGTAAACTCGAACAATGGAATGGGGAAACTATAATATACGGTTGGAGTGTCGAGTGAGAATCACTGAGGAATGATTGACAGTTGTTGCGCCGAAAACAGTGAACCGGAGTTCTGGCGGTAAAGCTCATGAAGAAAACACGATGGAGAAGACGACGATGAAATGGAGGAATCGGAGCATTGTCTTTGAATTGAGATTCAAAAAAGTAATTGGTGTTAAAGAAACTGGCGATATAACCAGGGTTATATAGTTGTCAATTTCGAGAGGAAGAAGCTTAGGGAATATAGTTATACATTACTAAACTTTGACTAATAGTAATGCCCACTAGTCAATCAATACATTATATCTATTTATCTATTTATCTCTTATAAAGAAGGTAATTCGAATCAATATGGTTTAAGATAAATTATTTATCTTTTACCACATTAATTTGACATTTTTTTGTCGTTGTCCCACATTGATTCATACAGATATATGACATTTTCTCTTTCTATTATATAATACCTCTTATTTGATTCCACTATCCATCAAGTTTGATCATGATATGACTTTCAAGTCTACTATTAATCAGTGGTCATTTTATCATAAAACATGTTTTTATCGCAAAATTTTAAAATATTTTACTATTTTGTTTCAACATCTAGAAGTATTGAAACTCGAAAATGAAAATGAAAATTACTCAAAACTTTTAATAACCTGATTAGGTTGGAAGTTTATAGTATGTCTTTTGTAAAAATTCAAATCGGTTAAATATTTTTCAACTCAAAAATATGCGTATACATAAAAAATTTCATTTGTGAACGTTTTAACTATCTCATATAAAAAGACCATTCAAAACAATGTGATTCAACATGAATAATTTATCTTTTACCAAACTATTTTGATTTTTTTCTTTGTCCTACATTGTTTCACGCATCTATTTAATATTTCATCTTTCCCTTATATTATATCACTCATTTGATTCCATTATCCATCAATATTGATTATAATACTACTTTTAAAGTCTATTATTACTTACTTATCACTTTATCGTCAAAACATGTTCCCTCAAAGTGTTATAAATATATTAATCTATATAAATCTAATAAGAGATGTTATTCAATCAATGTGAATGAATTTTTTCACGCAACAAATTAATTTGAATACTTTTAGAAATAAAATAGAAATGGGCACGGTGGGTACGTACCCATCCAAAATTTACGAAATTCGTCCTAAAGCTCGAACCAATGGTTCATGGAATGTTTTAACCAATATCTAAGCCGATTATAATCAATAACATAAAAGAACAAATATAATATGGAAATAGCTTTAGCCTCTCTACTTATAAAGGTTTGCTTTTCCATGAAATTTGTTTCTTAAACTATGTGAGATGAGAAATATATTAGTCTCTTTATTTATAGATGTTTGATTTCACTTCAGTTTTGTTTCTTTAACGATGTGGCATAAGAAATGACACAGAGTAACACACTATAAAAGAAAGTTTGATCTCACATCGTCATGATAAACTAACTTAAGAAGTTTTTTATTCTATAAATAAAGGGTCCCCTCAAGGTAAAACAATTATATAATTGATTAGTCATCTTTTATTGTTGGAAATATTTCCAAATATTAAAGTTTTTAAAGGAAATAAATAGTTAAAAGTTTATTAATTTTATTTTAATGAGTTTGAACTTAAAAATATAGTGAGTCGATCTCAAGATGAACTTTGTATTCCTTCATCAAGTTGTATAAAATAGCATGCACTATACCGTATAATCCAATTTTGAACTTTTGTGATATAGTTTGTGCTTTTCAAAATCTCAAATCGCATAAGTGGTGCTATGTGCGTTTTTTACTATATATCGTATCATAAACACCATTAAAATATATCTCTATTCTTATAATTAAAAGTGCATTATTCAAAATACTTGAGCGGCAATGAAAGTCTTTGCAAAACTAAAGCAGAATATCTACACTATCCCACAATTATCATTGATATTTGTAGATTTCATCCATTTATTTTTTTCTTAACATCGATGGTCTAAAGTGACGATTACCAATCCTATCATAAAGATCATTTAATCAATATAGTTCAAGATACATATTTAGCTTTTACCATATTAATTTGAATTTCATAAAAGTGTTAGTTAGCACTGGTGGGTATGTGTCTAAATTTTACGAACTTGATCCCAAAACTGGAACCAATGGTTTATGGATTGTTGCAACTAATGCCAAAGTCAAATTTAATAAAACATAAGAACAAACATATAAATGAAACAATTTTAGTCTCTATTTCTTATAAATGTTTGTTTTCTCTTGAATGCTTTTATCTTAAGTGACACGTGATGAAAATTGTATTAATGTCTTATAGATTTTTGATTTCTCTTTGATGTTGTTTGTTAAGTGATGTGAGATAAAAAAAAACAAGATACAAAAATAGCACATGATGGTTGATCTCACATCGTCATGATAAACCAACTTAACAAGCTTTTTTGTTCTATAAATAAATGTCTCGCACAAAGTTAAAAAGAATTATATACTTCATCAGTAAATTTTTTTTATCCTTGGAAACGTCTTCAAATACTAAAGTTCAAATAAATATATAGTTAAACATTTTATAATTTTTATTCTAATAATGTTGCGTTTTAAAAATATGAGGAGTCAATCCCGTGATTGAACACTATCATTAAATCGCATAAAAACCACTTGCACCACACCATATAATACAATTTAGAAAATTTGACAATACAAATTTTACTTATAAACTTCATATGCAAAAATGAGAATATATGAAAAAATCAAAAAGCAAAAAAAAACCAATATATACATTTTATTAAAATCATCATTTGTTATCTTATGTTTATATTATTTTAAATAATATGTATTTCAACAATATATAAAATATATTTTTAAATCAATTGAAATTTTCATTACTTTTAGTTTTCTTTTTATTGAATATTTTAGAAAAGGTTATGGCACTAAACATAAACTAATTTGGATATATTATATAGAATGGATTTTTAATTTTTTTTTATAATTTTATTATTTAAAATATTAAGTAACTCTAGTAAAAAATCATTATTAACAGGTCGCATATTAATAATTCATTTATAACCCATAGAGTTATTTAGAAAATAAATATAATAAAACATTTTAAAATTTAATTTTGTATGATCTATAGTTATAGATTAGTAAATACTTATATATATATATATATATATATATATATATATATATATATATATATATATATATATATATATATATATATATATATATATATATATATATATATATATATATAAATTTCAAACAAAATTGTAATTATAAACAAAGATAAATATAAAAAAACAAAAAATATACAATTAATTTAAATTAAATATTTGATATTGAAATTATATATAAAATTTATCAATATGCAAGGTGTAGGTAGATGATGATATTAAAATCATGTGGTTTGTGATAACTATTTATCTTGAACCATGTTAATTTTGATTTTATTTCATGAATAATTTATTTCATATATATATATATATATATATATATATATATATATATATATATATATATCGTTAGGTTATTCTAAAACTGATAAATATTATGTGACTGTGTGGACCAATCAGAATTAAGGAAAAAACAGTTCTTATAATTATAGGAGTCGGTTACCGGATTTATAAGATTTTATTTATTTAAAACTAATTGATGTATATGACAATTACTATTATGCCCCTGTCCGAATTTAAAATGATTCGTGTATATTTAGTTACAAAGTTACACAATATTTATCAAGTTAAATTTGATCCTAATTATATATATATATATATATATATATATATATATATATATATATATATATATATATATATATATATATATATATATGTATGTATATGTATATGTATATATAAATATATGTATATATATGTATATATATATATGTATATATATATATATATATATATATATATATGTATATATATATATATATATAGAGAGAGAGAGAGAAAGAGTTAGGATCAAATGTGGATCGCAAATATTGTGTGATCGTGTGACCAATTTTAGACCATCAGATGAAAAGAATGAATGGTTAAGGTGATGATGGCATGATCGTAATTAATTGAAAAAAATAATTATTTTTAATTAAATAAAACCGAAAATGGTAAATTAGACATTTTGTTGAAAAATATATAAGGAAATTTCGGATTTTAGGATATATAAAGCAAAAATTCAAGAAAATTTTCAACTCAAAATTTAAAATTTAAAATTAACATTTTTGAAAATTCACATATGATGTCGATTTCCTGGAAATTAATTTGAACTCTTTTAAGGATATAATTCAAGTTTAGTTATTACCATTTTCATTCTCGAAGAATTAGACATGATTTTGAACTATTTTCAGGGATTAAATTCATAAGGGATAAAATTAAAGTTTCGTTATTACCATTTTCATTCTCGAAGAATTAGACATGATTTTGAACTATTTTGAGGGATTAAATTCAAATTCTATTAGTACCATTTTCATTCTCAAAGAATTAGATGAATTACAAATGCAAACTGATATTCTTGAAGAATAATATTAACATTCTTAAAAAAAATAAAAGAAAATCTTAAAGGATAAGAACATACAGAGCATTCTATACTAAAATGGGAATATATGTATAATATTCTTGAATAATATACACAACATTCTACACAAAAACACAAGTGTATATATATACATATATATATATATATATATATATATATATATATATATATATATATATACATATATATATATATATATATATATATATATATATATATATATATATAATATTCTTGAACCATAAGCCTTCATTCTTAAAGAATGTTATGATACAGTCATTCATTCTTAAAGAATACTATTTAGTATATGTTGGTTCCAGCCTTTTACTCTTTTGAGTTCACATTCCCTAGCTTCTTGAATTTTGCTCGCCATTGTATATGGAGAATTGATATCATCTATTAAGACTTGCTTCAGTACTTGTGCCCATCTGTCCAGTCACCAACTATTCAGATATGAACATTTAAATAATCGTTTCCTAGTGATGAAGTTACTACAAATGGATGCCTGAAAATTGTCAATTTGTTAAAATATAAGCAATTGGTATTTAGAGATAATAGGTAAAAGTAGGGATATATAATTTGTACCATTTGATAAGAAAGATTGAAGGGTATTGCAAAATAGCAGTGTACTTTCATAAATTGCTTACCCATTCACCAGTGCATGCTTTGGTTTGTTGTTGGGAAACGATAGTTACCTGAAGCAATCTTCAAGTCAATTTGAATGCAACACGAAAAAGGAATCACATATACGTACAAAATCCTTCCTGATTCTTCATAGTGATAAAATAACATCGATAAATGACAGAATTTTAACAAATGTCGATAATACAATATCAAACCGAGAATCAAAATCAAGAAGGGAGCAGTGGTCGACTTGGGCAGTCGAAATTTATAGACCTATCGTTGGTGAAGGGTAAAGTCATCAATTCCAGATGAGGTTCAGAACTGAAAAATTAAAGATCGATGTGTTGTTCTTAACTGTGAGGTAAAACTTTTGTCGGGAATGAAAAATAACGTCATCACACTACCTGATGGTGCTTCGCTGACCGATTGTGTTCCAACTCCAAGCGGCTAATTAGGGTTTGCTTCGCAAATCGATTGTGTTCCAACTCCAAACGCCATTGGGATATTGTTATATGGAATAATGATCGATGACTAGGTATGTGTGGTGGCAGGGCTGTGCTGGTTAGGAGAGAAACGAGAAGAGAGAAAGGTCGACAAAAGGAAAGCAAGGTCGACTAAAGGAAAATGGTGGAGGGTATCGACTGATTGATCGTATAATAAGGAGGAGAATGAGATAATTTAGGAAAATTAATTAAATTACCTAAATAAGAGATAAAATTAAAATATATATATATATATATAATTAATTCTTATATTAATTTACTATAGTGCCCTTTATAAATGATTGAACCAGAATCAATTGTACATTCACACAATATTTGATGTCTACATATGAACCTAAATCTATATATATATATATATATATATATATATATATATATATATATATATATATATATATATATATATATATATATATATATATATATATATATATATATATATATATATAAAGGAACACGAACGAGGGCTTTTTCATGTTCGTTCGTTTAAAAATTATCTTGTTCATGTTCGTTTGCTTATATTCGTGAACATACTAAACGAACAAATATAGACAAACACAATTGAGCATATATGAATATATAATATTGTAATGTAATCATACAGAATTGAATATATATGAATATAACAAAACTCATATGATCAAACATAAATGAACACAAATGAACAATATAAACGAACGTTCACGAACATAATTGAATGAACGAGACCATTGTTCGTGTTCGTTCATTTAACTAAACGAACGAGAACTTGTGTTAATGTTCGTTCTTTATTAAAGCAAAAACAAATTTCCCACCGAACAGTTCATAAAGGTTCATTGAATGTTCGGGGCGTTTACAGCCCTATGCGTAAACCAATGCATAGATATATTCATGCATATATATAAGCTTTTTTTTCAAAACTAAACATTTCTAAATATAACAAAGGCCGTATTTTATGGATTTTATGAAAAAAAAATAATTAATTTTTTTTGCATATGCATATCAGAATTCAAAAAATATATTTTTTTTGAATTGTTTTTAAATCTATAAATCACAGTTATACAAAAAATTGGGAATATTCTTTTTTGAAAATCATTGTATATAGAAAAAAGTTCTTAAAATGGTTTTCAGTTCTCTGGTTTTATGAGATTGTCATTTGAATGTGCGTGTGTGTATGTGTGTGTCTGTCTATATATATATATATATATATATATATATATATATATATATATATATATATATATATATATATATATATATATATATATATATATATATATATATATATATATATATATATATATATATGTAAAATCATGTATGAACAATAAATATTGTAGACTATTTCTGAACCAACCAACATACAAAAGAAATTCCAGAATTTTATATATCTAGTTCTAAAGAATGAATATGTTTCACCCAAATTCATGATTTTTAAAAAACGAATGTAATTATTATTCTCAAAAATAAATTGATGACGTTAATTACACAATATTCTTAAAGAATTAACATAATGCAACATATAAAACAAAAATCTTGCAAACGGTTTATTAAATTATATCTCTAAATATTCGGTAATTCCAAAATTTGTTATGGGTAAATTTTGACTAATTTACCCTTACTGATTTTAATTTATTAAATATAATTAATTTTTTTCAATTAATTACGATCATGCCATCATCATCTTAACCATTGATTCATTTCATCTAATGGTCTAAAATTGGTCATATGATCACACAATATTTGCGATCCACATTTAATCGTATATATATATATATATATATATATATATATATATATATATATATATATATATATATATATATATATATATATATATATATATATATATATATACACTAGTGGTGTACCTGGACAATGCGGCGCGACACCAATTGTTAGGAGAGAGCACCATGCAGCAAATTGTTTCCAATGTTGATTAGTTTTCCTTCGATAGATTATTTCGGTTTAAAGATAAAAGACCATTTCATTTTGGCAAATAGTTACCGCGCAATACGACAGGTGGCGAGTAGTGTCATTTTAGCGAATAATTTTCTACCGAGAATTAGTTTTTCGACAGTGAATAGTTTTTCGACAATTATTTTCCTTATATTAGGTGTCAGTTAGTTTTGTTTAGACGATCAATTCATTACCAAAAGATGTCATGTTCTAGAAAACACGAAATGTAAAACTTTCTGATACACCACGTTGTACACAATGACATTTTATTTATCACAATTGTATACAATTGTATATATATATATATATATATATATATATATATATATATATATATATATATATATATATATATATATATATATATATATATATATATATATATATATATATTGAATGGAAAACATCATCAAAGTTCATTTTTGAAGAATGGAATGCAGAACTGAGAAATGAAATGAAAAAGAATGTAATACAAAAAAATGGAAAACAACATCGAAGTTGATTCTCTAAGAATGTCCATTCTTTTTTAATATTGTCATTTTAGAATAGTATTACTTTGATGTATTTTTTTCTTCAGTGACTCATCATTCTTTAAAAAAAATTTGTGCTATGTGAAATTTCATCTACTGCAACTTATGAAAATATAATGTTTTCACTTCGAGATTTATTGAAAATTCAGATAAAAGTCAAATTTGATTAAAAATGCGTTAAAATTAAAATTGAAAATTTAAACATGATAAAGGAAATGTTCAAACTCGCCTCCTGAAAATCCGCCACTTCCTAATTTATTAAACCAAAAAGTCTTATTTACCCTTCTGGTGATTTTAATATAGAAAATAATTAAGTTTTTTGCTTTTAATTACCATCATGTCATTGTGATAATAACCATCCATTTTTTATATAATGGTCACAAATTGGTCCTATATTCACACTATAATTATAATTCACATTTATATATATATATATATATATATATATATATATATATATATATATATATATATATATATATAATTGTATTTTATACATGACTTAAAACTTCCTGACACTACGTTATAATAAAGTAATAAAATGTAAGAATATTTTAATTGTATAATTTTATATCTTTAAATGATTACTAGGTAGTTTTATAATTATATAAATAAAAAAAGAATATTTGTAAGAGAACGAACAATGTACAAAACATGTAATATTTTAAAAAAATACACAGTGGGTACACACTTTGTTGAACGATTTCGTGCATTTATTAGGTGTGGTTTTCAATTATTATGCAACTAAAAATAATAATTAAAAGACTAATTCCAATTTTAAGTCCAAATGGTAGCTTAGTAAAATGTGAATTCAACCCCATTTGGACTATTGTGTTATGTTTTGATCTTAAAATAAACTAGTGGGTAACTCGTGCTTTGCACGGATAATAAACAAATCTATGAAAGTGCATTGCCATTTCTCGCACTTAAACATAACCCTCTAACTGCACTACAAAACATTCTTCTCATCAAATTCCAACCACATCATTCTAGCTCCTTCAGAAAATATATGTTATCAAGAAAGATGTGAAAAAAATCACAACACAACATTATAGTTACAATAATTTCGTTATTATGACATTTTAAGTTCACAATTTTAGCCAACTTTAGCATTGTATTTTTATAACCTAGTAGATGTTTCAAAGTACGATGTTGTAATAGAGAGAAACGAAAGTATGGTGTTATAATAAACAAATCCATGAAAGTACGTTGCTATTATAGTATTTTTCTTATTAAGACATTCTACTTTGATAATCTTACCAAATTATAGCATTGTACATTCCTATAGGTAAGTAGATTTTTCAAAGTACAATGTTATAATAAGAAGACATGAAAGTATCTGTGAAAGTACGTTGCTATTACAGGAAGCTTACTGTTTTCCAACAATCAGGATCCAAACATGCCGTAATTTTGGTGCTGATGCGAGGTAGGGGCCCGGGTTCTCTGGTAATTTTCCCACCAAAAAGTTTAATTGTCACAAGCAACACTTTTTGGTCCGTTTATCGTCACTTTTATTCAACATTATTGACTAAAACGAAAATGAAACATAGAAATAGGGACAGAAATGAATAATTTAACATATTAAGGTTTTTAATAGAACATACTTTTCTCCCCCTTCATTAACTATCTTCTCGACCCTCCTTTTAGGTGACGTGACCTTATCATATCCAACTATAAATCTCAAGGGACTGATCCTGCAAAAACTTCAATAATTCAATGTTTGTTATTAGCTTAAAAATGGTTATAAATCTAGTGTTATAAAATCATAAATAATAAGCAAAATAATAAACTATAAATTTGTACTTCCATATAATTGTAACTTGCATAAAAGAAACTGAAATGCATGTGAAGACCCACACCAATTGAGCCTTTTGCCCGATACAGTTATACACACCATAACATATACTGTTTTAAATTTTAATTGTATAGAATAAACATTAATGAATCAACTCAAGCAACAAATCAAATTTACAAAAAATTAGAGAGCAAATTGCAATGTGATGTTTAATATTTCAATTTCACGTCACAATGTAAAAGAAAACAAAACCTGTGACATTGAATGCAAAGGTTTAGGTCGTTGAATGAAAATACGTGTAATGAAAATTGATTATATATGAAAAATTCCTCTAGGTAATACTGTAAGATTGTTCATTTAATTGTCCTTAAGCAAAATTAAAGTGAAAGTAGTTGTGTACCTTCTGCAGCATCTGTTTTGCTCTTTGATTAGCAGCTTTGCATTTTTCATTCTGGAAATATTATTTAAAGAAGCTTCAATCATTAGAATTACTTTTAATTAAAACTTAAAGAAGCCATAGAAGTCTGTGTACGAAATGTTAGGGATCTTCTCTGATAAGTGTAGCTACAAAATGTAAAAAAAACATCATTAAATGTTGTCCATACACCTTAGAACTTCAGAAGCATACCAGCAAAGCATTCAAATGTAAAATAATAATACGGCTTTCATGGAAAACATTCAGATGTAAAACGACTTTTTCAGGAAACATTCTGTTTATAACGGCTTTTCCGTAGAAACGTCTAAAAGTATAAGGGATTTCCTTACATTTTCCCTAAAAAACATTTGTGCATTTGGTGCATGTTGAATGCAACGTACATTTTCCAAAACTTGTATCTTTATAGTCCCCAAATATGACTTGCTATTAAAATTTTCCTGTTTAACCACCAATAAATAGCAATGTACTTTCATGTTGATGCTAAAAGCCAAAGAATCAGAAGTTTAACAAATTCACCTACTTAGCATTGGCTTTTTATAGTTAGGAGTCAAAAAATTATTATTAGTGAAACAGGATTATTGTATTTCACACATGAATATTAAATTTTATACAAACTATCCAAATATAAAAGCAAGTGGCTATTCAATAAATATTAACGAAGATTGGCAAGTGATTGTTAGGTAATAATAAGAACTATGATGGACTTTAGAAGAACCACCACCAAGTCCCTCCATTTAAGGCATCTCTTTATTTGGAAAAGAAGAGCAAGATATCATGCAAAATTTTCTTGAGGTGAAAGAATCTCTAGTCCATGTGAATACAACCAGTTCAACAGCACAAGAACCCAAGGGTATAATGGTCCAAAAACTCCAAGACAGTAGCAGATACAATGCGGAAATTTGCTACAAGATCCCCAAGGGTATAATGGTCCAAAAAATGCATCCAAAGAGGAGGTTTCATTCGTTCTCTCCAATTGTTTTCAGTGCTAAATCGAAATGTTAAAAGAATAAAAAATGAAAGCCATACCTTCATAACATGTATTGGATGTGTTTTAGGTTCAAAACTGGTTAAAAGGGTTGTGGTCAATAGAAGCTGCAAAAAACATAGGTAAAGCTCCATGTCAATTGTCAAATTAGAATAATATGAAAGGAATCATCAATAATATGTAAAGACTCATTAATAGTGGTCTTTAATTAGAGTATTAGGGTTTAAAAGTATACAAAAAGTGATACACAGCAAGGAAATCACATTTTTCATATTTGGAGAAACAAAATTAATTTTGGTCTTGATATTTGCGAACATCTATTGGGTCTCACTTTCTATAAATTATCTTCCTAGTTGTGGTCAGCCAACATGTTGCCAAATCAACCAAAAAAGAACTAAACTTCTATTACATTCATCACTTGATATTCTAGAATGACTGACTTTTGGTCTCATTTTTGTATTTTATCATTTGTTGTAGCTAGTCATCAAACCTGCTTTTGAACTTCAGCTTTTATGACCAACATCAGGAGGTTTACTTGTAGCATAATGGTTCATGAGTAACACATCAATACGTATAAGTGTGTGTGTGTGTCTTTATGTATATGGCTATGTATGTGTCTGGGTGTGTGAGTGTGAGTGTGTGTCTTGATACCTTTTACTTCCATCTTGACATCCTTTATAGTAAGCATCCCTCTCAAAAGATGTTTATGATCCCGATGAAATTTAAAAGAGCTACAAAACTAAACTTCCAAGCAGTGTTGCAAAACTCGCTAGGCGTTGTCAGGTCGGTGGACTAGCGAGTAGCGAGTAATCGGTTAGGCGGGGGAGTACTCGGTGAGTACTCGGGGAATATATATATATATATATATATATATATATATATATATATATATATATATATATATATATATATTGAAATTCTTTTTGAAGCATATTATCGAACATGTTGGATGTATACTCAAAATTCGCCTCAAGGCTAAACGATTGAAGCATATCGATTCTAAATACATCTCATACTTCTACTACACATACTTCAACTACATATATAGTACACACTCCAATGGTGTATTCTAGCAAACACCTGGTATGCAGCAACAAAGACAAAAATGTGTGTTTGTTTCCATTGGTGCATTCTAGCAAACACCTGGTATGCAGAGTAACAAAATGTGTGTTTGTCCATATACGAGCAATTGAGAACCTGAAATCAATTTCTCCATTCCTCAGATCGAGAACCTGAAATCAATTTCTCCATTCACAATTATACAAATCAAACGAACAGATGATAGTTCGACCTTGGAGAGAATCGAGATCAATTCAAATTGTAGGATTAATGGTTCCTAAGCGTGTTTTCCAACGTGATGCATATTGTCGGATTGGAGCTGATATACATGCGCCTTGTACCTTCTAAATTTGAGTTAAATTTGAGTTTTACAATCAAATGTGAACTGAAATCGATACCATTCAAACGTGAAATCAGAACTCGATACCAATCAAACTGAAATTGTAATCAAACTCGTAAACGTTATCAATCCGATACCAATCAAACTGAAATTGTAATCAAACTCGATACCAATCAAACTAAAATTGTAATCAAACTGAAATTGAATCGATTGAGCAGGATGCAATCGAGGTTAATTCAGGATGCAATCGGGAAACCTGAAAACGGAACCTGATATCCGATGGAAGCAGTCGATTGGGAGAGATGAGTGATGACGATGAAATTGTACCTGCGTGAAGTTGGTTTACGCTTGAAGTCATAGTTGGCTTCACTCTATATCCCACATCGCCACTCTATATCCCACATCGCCTGGAACATAGAAAGATGTGGGCATCCTCGCATTATAAATAACATCTTTGTTCCATAAGATTTTCACACCTTAAACCCATTCAACCGTGTTTACTCTTGGACCTATTTTGGGCTTAATTTGGACCTACTTTGGACCAAAATTGGGCTGAATTTAGACCGAGTTTTTATGATTTGGGCCGAGTTTTTAAGATTTGGACCGAGTTAGTCGGATGGTTGACCGAGGTTGACCGAGTCCGATTTTTTGGACCGAGTTGGCTAAACTCGCCAAGGTCAAGGACCGAGTCCGAGTCCAAGGCCAAGTACTCGGCCGAGTTGGCCGAGTTTTGCAACACTGCTTCCAAGTAAAAAAAAGTCAAAACCCGACAAAATATAATCAGTTACGTGGATTTATTTTACGGCTTATAAAACATCCTAGTTTCATTTTTCATCCTATGAAAGTAGGATGTTGTAATAAAAACAGAAACTACAACAATGCTGTTTCATTTCATGAATGTCTTGTGTTGCCTTGACCCTACATGTGAGAAGGATGGCTTGAGAGACATACAAATTGTAACAAAAATGATAATCTTAAATAAAATATGATTATTAGTAGTACCTTTTGGAAATTATTTATTCTCCTTTGGAAATCATGATATATATCCCCTACAGGTCCCTTAGGCTTGATTGGATCTATGAAAACCCTTCCCATAGATTTCTTCATAGTAGACCTAAAATCAAAGACCAAGTTAACATAATCAACAAAAGAAAACAAATAAAAGCATACCAGACGTAATTGTTTGAATTCATTTTTCATCATGTCTTTGCCAAATTCAGATCATCGGTATTTTCATGTTCCTGCAATAAAAATGCTTATAAGATCAAAACCCACAAGCTTGTAATAAGATATTAACAACGGAAAGGTAGAAAACAGATAGACTAAAAACCCATAACTTCGATTAATAAAATCATACACAAACATACAAATCAACAAATAACTAAACTTAAAGAAGAGAAAAGAGGACTCGAGGGTTGCGTACCATTATAATTGGGAAGTAAACCCTAGTTCTAGCTTACGTAAGGGACGCCTTTTCCCACTTGTGATTCAGACTTATATGTAGCATTTAGAAGCTCATCGAATCTGTAGGATCGGAAGCAAAGGGAGGGGCGAAAAGGCATCTGAAGGTATTCCATTTTCCGTGAAATCATGGTAGTGGTGTCGTGAAGCAAGCTTATTTGTGTATTCTTGGTTCTTTACGCGGAGGAGTGATGATGGTGGTGGTGTCGTGAAGCAGAATCAAACCTGTAACCAAATTTGGAGAAGCAAAATCAAACGTTACCCAAATTGATTAGAACAAAATTTGAGGGTATCCTGTTGAGATACCCGGTGGTCTGAAGGTGACCGGTGAGAAAAGAAGGCCACCATTTTTCAGTTTAGCCACCACTGTTCCATGCGTGGATGGTTGAAGGCGGTGCCGGCATCGAGGTGGTGCTGATGGTGGAAAAAGTGGTGGCCGGTAAAAAAAAGTGTGACCATGTTACATACCCAAAAAATACGAATAATCCGGGAAACACGGTGTTCGGAGATGGAGGTGGGAATGGGGAGGAACGACAGAGGCTATGGTGAAGAACAGAAGAGGCGTGGCTGAGAGGATGAAGCGGTGAATGAATGAAGCGGTGGGAGAAGGATATAAAATCCGGATCCACAAGGATCCGACAAACAATCAAACGGATCCACAAAGATCCGCGTGACAACAAAAAAAACCACGCCAAAGAAAAACGTTACACTGGATGTACAAAAATACGGGAATTATATATATATATATATATATATATATATATATATATATATATATATATATATATATATATATATATATATATATATATATATATATATATATATATATATATATATATATAGTCCGGTTCCGGTGAGGACTCTTTTTTCGATGAGGACTCGCGAGGTCACCTTAAAAAAATTGAAAAGAATATAAAAAAAATACAAATCATAAAATCGAGAATAGCACTATATCATTATCAAAAAAAAATTTGAAAAAAAAAATTTGCATCATTGCAAAACGTAATGATGCAATTTTTCACTTTTTATTTTGGATCATTATTTTATTATAAAAAAATAATGATCAAAAAGTTTTTTTTTTGAATATTTTTTTTCTCCGATATAGTACTATGATCCATTTTATTATTTGTATTTTTTTATATTTTTTTTCAATTTTTTTAAGGTGTCCTCGCAAGTCCTCACTTTAAGAAGAGTTCTCACCCGATCCTGATTATATATATATATATATATATATATATATATATATATATATATATATATATATATATATATATATATATATATATATATATATATATATATATATATATATATATATATATATATATATATATATATATATATATATATATATATATATATATATATATATATATATATATATATATAAGAATAGGTTCAAATGAGAACCACTAAAAGGTTAAGAACCGTGAGAACCGATATTCACACAATAAAAATTATGTTTTTTTCCGTCCGTTTGTTTTTTCGCACTTGTTTATTATGTGAAAATACATCAAACTTAATAAATTTTCTTATTTTTTAATACGTTTTACAATATTCACAATATAATAAAATTTCTAGTTATTAAACTGTGAATACTATAACGTAAATTTTTTATTAAACTGTGAATTAGTGGTTCTCACGGTTCTCAGCCTTTTAGTAGTTCTCATTTGAACCCTTCCATATATATATATATATATATATATATATATATATATATATATATATATATATATATATATATATATATTGAATGGTTTATTATTGGCATATGATCCAAAGATATTGCTAGAAAGATTCTCTTCATTTAACGGTTGAAGTTCAAATCCAGCTTGAAACAAATGAGTAAACTTAAAAATAGATTTATAAGTATGTAAATTAATCGTTAAAAACAGGGTGAATTGTTTGAGGTATTTTCAACAAATAATAAAAAGTTATATAAACTCACTACGATCAATTTATATAATCAATAAAAAAGATAAATAAATATTCTAAGAATCAAATAAATGAAAATATGTTGTTATTTTTCCATTTGAAGTAAATAAAAAATAGTATTAAAAGAGGCAGTAATTAAACTCATAGAATAAATAGAATCTTTTTTATTAATGGCCATCTTTTTTTATCAATCTTACCGCATCTAAGCTTGAACCTGCAAAGTAATATCATAACACACCCAAAATATTAAAAAAGAAAGTTAAGATAGATAAATATTAATTAAGTGTGTGTAATGAATTAAGTCATTTTCTAAGTCTGTAAGAAAAGAACAAAAAAAGTTAAGAGTGTTACACATAAAAGATGTGAAAGTACAATACATGCAAATTACATAAACTTTACAATACAAAAAAAAACATCAAAACTTAGTTAAGGCATTAAGCAAGCCACTTCCATTGGAATCACACATAAGTTTCAAGAGTTTGGTAAAACTAATTAAAACTCAAAAACACCCCTCATACCTTTTCTACATGTTTAATATCCACAATAAGCAAATTTCTGGCCAACTTCAACATCCCAACACCACCTATGTGGTTTATCTCAGGTGTTCTTGGTTGCAAAAAAAAGAAAAGACGAATTTGACGAAATTGAAGAAATAAACAAAAAAATATAGAATTTTGCACTGCATCATATCTGTTCATAACAACATCCTAGCAAATTCTAATACATAAGAATCAAAATCTTACCATTTCTTGCATCCAACTACATCAAATATGTTCATAGCAACATCCTAGCAATTATTTTACATAACTAACACAAAAGCATAAAAAATTATATTAACTATTTTATATAAAATTTTGTTATCAAAATACAAACTTGATTAGAATATTTATATCGATATCATGGTCCAAGTGTTGCATAACTCACAAAAAATCCTAAAACGGAATGAAAGTAGTTTAATAGATTACGTATAATGAACATGAACAAAGTCGATTCCATAAGTTCTCCTTGCTACAAACCAATAGACATGAATATATATTTTTTTCGGGTAGAAGAAAAAAGGGGGAGAGAAAGGGTTTTCCGGTGAGAGAGTGTACGAGTAAAAGAAAAATAGTCGCACACATGCCGTCATAGAACAAAAAGCCCTTGCTTTCTTGATAAATCAGACACAAATAACCCAACCTGTAAACATTGAATAAAAACCTGTGCGTTCTTCTCTCGAACAAAATTTAGCAAAACCTACACAACAAAACTCCTGTCAATAAACAAAAAATACTAACAAATAAAAACCTTACGTATGATCCAAAGAGCACTCAGAATCTGTCCCATCAAAAAATAGACACGATAAATGATTTTTTAAGGGAACTTCCAAGTAGCACCAGAGGATGGAGCCCAATTTTTGAAGTTCAGCCCATGATCTTTCACCAAATTAAAAAGAAATATGTGAAACTTCAAGAATCATGTAAAAATTATAAAAAATAGAGATGCTTACCTCTTGTAAAGAAAAGAGTAAATTTACCTCTTTGAAGTTTGGCTTCTAATTTTTTGAGTCCATTCGAGTATTTCTGTTGCCGGATCATTCTACAATTGATCGAGCAATTGTCCACTATTGGTGCACAGATTTAAATCATACACATGCAAATATGATAAATTCAACCAGGTCAGTGTTCGGTGGTGGTGATGAAAATATGGTGGTAAACGGCGGTGGTGAAAGCCATGTCGATGGTGGTAAGTGGAAGAATGGGGAGGGGTGATGGTGGCAGGAGTAACAGTGGAAGTTTAGTAGTTTTTTTTGGTTTGGTGGTGCTCGTGGATTGTTGTGTAAAGTACCCGTGGCGACGGATGTTGCGTGTGGCGACAACTGGTGAGTTTATCTACGGTTTCCAAATAGAGTAGGTTTTAGAGGAAGAGGGTGTGGGAGGGGGAGTGCCAGGTGTAATGGTGGTAGCTGTTGGGTAATGGTGATGCAATGATGGCAATAGTGGAGGAGTTAAGGGAGGGGTTGATATACCCCCTCCACTTTCTAGCATTTACCCCTTCATTATTACTTTAACTTTTTTTCTAAAATAACTATAATTATTATTTAATAATTTGATTTTCTTTATAATCATTGTAAAATTATTTTTTAGTAATTATTAGATTTAATTATTATTATTATTTAGATTTCTTTTTTAATATACAATGTAATACTAAATTAGAAAAACTATAAAATGAAACATTTTTAATCTATTTAATAAAATTGAGTTACGTTAATTGCATACTTTTATTTCGCAATTCCCATATGAGAATTATCTAAAACCATAAAATCTGTGGGCAAATCGTAGTTTGTTTTCAAGATCAACTAGGTTTTACTTCAAAAAAAACAATAGGTGTTTAAAGTTACGTTATTTTTTATTTTGTGACTTTCGAATCCTAAAAATTGAATAAATCATATACTACTTATTTAATTATCTCTCACTATCAATTTAACTAATGCAAATTGTTTTTTTAATGTTTATGGCAAATAATTTATTTTCGTTACGGTGTAAAATTTAGTTTCATTACGACATATAATTTCCGTATACTTATTATTTTCGTTACGCAAATTTACGGAAAATTAATTTAGTTTCATTAAAGGAAAAAAATTAGTTTCATTACCATATATAATTTCCGTATAGCGATTACTTTCATTACAGCAAATAATTTAGTTTCATTACGGCAAAGAAATTAGGTTTATCACGACATATAATTTCCGTATAGCGATTATTTTTATTATGGCAAAATATTTTTGTTCACTGAAAATAATTTAGTTTCATTATTACATATAATTTTGTAAATAAAAGCTAGTTTTCATAATTTAGTGTATAATAATAATTATTTGAGACCGATTATTGGTGTACACGGAAAAACATGATTAGATGCAGCTTTTTATAAAATCTATAAACATGATTATTTACCAACTAAGTAATAATTAGGGGTAAAGTGAAGTAAATAAGGGGTGTAAAAAGTAGCACCCGTTAAGGGAAGATTGTAGTGTTGGCGGCTGCGGGTGTGGGCGGTGATAGAATTTTGGAGGGTATTAGACTATTGGGGTTTGGATGAGAATTCGACGTACACGCGGGTCTCAGAGAAAGAGAGTTTAGAAATATGAAAATAGGATTCACGAAAACAAGGCAAAGTTGTTTAACATTTCAAGGTTCAATCAATTTTTACATAAAGTGTTTGTAACAAATGTTTTACGTTTTTGTGATTGGCATTTCCTAAATGGAAGGGCTAATGTGCTTCAAAACTTGTACATTGTGCATAAAAATATGAACTTCTTAAAAATTGGCAAAGTTTGTTTTATAGGTAGTAGTAGATATATAGAGTTAAATGTATTTTTGGTCCCATGTGGTTTGTCAAAAATAACTAGTTTGGTTCAAAAAGTTTTGAACTAGCATTACAAGTCCAAAATAAGAATTTTATTAGAATTTTGGTCTAAAAAATTTTAAAAATTCTTAAAAGCACGGATTTGCCATGTTATTTTATTTTTTCATTTCTTTTAATTTATTTTAAGGTTTTTTGATTTAAAAAAACAAAAAAGAAATAACCCTCCCCCTTTACCCCTCCGCATTCCTCTGTCACCTCTCTCTCTCTCTCTCTCTCTCTCTCTCCATATCCTTTTCTCCCTATCTATCCTTTTCTCCCTCCCTCATAAAGAACCAGACGAACTCTCTCATTCCTCCACCTTCATCTACCACAACCGCCTCTAAAAACCTTTCAAATCAAAGACAGGCGATGAATGGAAAGACGACTCCGATTCTAAACCAAATCAGGTCTAGCAAAGTGAGTGGCGAAAAAAGAGGAGAGAGGGGTTTTCATCAGTCATTTCAGGATGGGGTTTTCATCGGCCATTTATGGTGCGGTGGTGGTGGTGCGATAGTGGTGGGGTTTTCAAAAATGCAACTATCGGAGATGAACACATCCCCACTATCGCCGCCTGAGTCACCGTTTGTGGAGACGAGGAATCTTCGGAAAAAACGTAGCTCGAGGGAGGCGAGTTGTGAGGCTACTGATCATCTTCCAGCAATGACGTGTAGCCCATGGGTGAAACTGGGTGGATGAGTAGGCGACACGGTGGTGGGGGAGGAAGAGGGGTGGTGGAGAAGATCGATGTTAATGGAAATGGAAACGGTGGCGAGCTCAAGATCCCCATCTATTGCTGGAGAAGATGAACAATCGACGATGCTAAGGTTTCGTTCACTACAACAAAGGGGGAGAGCCTTTCTCCTTTCTTCATTTCTCGGGCTAAATGATTTCTCCAAAAGCAAAAAACGAAATTGAATGATTTTTGGATTTGCATATGTTCTTGGAAACGAATGATATCTCGTAAAATAGGAAATTGAACGATTTATTGGAATTGAATGAATCCGAGTTTCTTGAAATCCAATATGTGTGCTTGTTTGTGAGTGTAAGGGCTGTGGTGTCTTGCTTTTTCGATCAAACATCATGTGAGTGTGTTGCCTAGTAAGAATTCAAATCCTCGTAGGTGGAGGTTGCAGGTTTTCTGGGTTGAACCAGCAGAGAGAAAGAGATAGAAGAGAGGTGAGAGGAAAGAAGGTGGGAGAGGAGAGAGGGGGATGGGGTTTTATTTCTTTTTATTTTCTTTTAAATAAAAAAAACATAAAACAAATAGGGAAAATGACTTATAAGGGTAATTATGTTTCAAAACTGTTCAAAAAACATCATCCAAGTTTGGTCTGTTCAAAAAACACCATCCAAGTAAGGCCTTTGTACAAAAAACACCATCCAAGTAAAGCATTTGTACAAAAAACACCATCGAACTACATGTTTTGTTCAAATTTTACCCGATAGTAACCGGCTCTTGCAGGTTAAAGGATGACTTGGCCAGTCACCAAGTATTAGGCCAAGTCATCATTTAACATGCAAGAGCCGGTTACCATCGGGTAAAATTTGAACAAAACGTGTAGTTCGATGGTGTTTTTTGTACAAATTCCTTACTTGGATGGTGTTTTTTGTACAAATGTCTTACTTGGATTGTGTTTTTTGAACAGACCAAACTTGGATGACGTTTTTTGAACAGTTTTGAAACATAATTACCCTTATAAGTCATTTTTCCAAACAAATAAAAGAAAAGGAAAAAGGAAACAGTAAGCGCAAAATCGTTATTTTAAGTTTTTTTTTAGAAAAAACTGCAAAAATGGTCCCTATGGTTTGCAGTTTTTCAGGAAACTAGTCCAAATGTTTAAAAATTTGGATAAATAGTCCTTTTCAGCAAGTTTCTTTGTGGATTTAGTCTCTGTCCAACTTAAAATGACTGATATACCCTTTTAATTTCTTTTTCCTATTAACTTTAATTATTTATCAATTTTATTAATATAAAAAATAAATAAAATAAAAAATTCACCACTCTCTCTCTCCCTCTCACCAAACCCATCTCTCTTCTCTCTCACTCAATGATCCACGAGCAGAACACAATTGGCAACTGTTGAACCAACCCCATGCCTTAACCACTTCACTACAGACATCGGGAATTGAATTCAATGGTTTCATCGATAATTAACCATTTCTCCGATTACAACCTCAAATGATTTCGTATATACACAATTGGGTTCACAAACACTTTATCCAAAATAATTTTAGTGTTTGAAGATCTAGAGCCCTTACGTCAAAAGAAGTAGCGTTAAGATTGAAGAACATCATCGACACAAATGAACATCAATGAAGAATATGACCACACCATCAAGGCATCATCGAACAATTAGCATTATCATCATCTGTATTCCAGAAAGTTGTCCGTATGAAGTACAACGACCTTCAAAACTTCAATCGCACACATCAATCGACCCCTTTGCTCCGCCGCTATGGCCCGTCGGCCACCTATGAAATTGAGTGATTTCAACAGTTGTGGAAGCGATTTCACCGCCGTATCCTCCCTTCCCCGTGCCAGATGAGAAAAATCGTCCTTGGCCGTCTCTGTGAAATTGAGCCTTAGAACGGTGGTCAACAAGCACTCTAGCCATGGTTTACGAGGGTCTGTGTCTAAATTGCAGTTTAAGTCGAGAGGTGAAGTGAACATGGAAGAAGAAGCGTATCCCGATTCGCGATGGAAGACCCTGTGCAAACTCAATCGGAGCCGGTCATTGCTCCGTTGATGTTGACTAAGCCAGTTTAAGTCGAGGAACTGGCAGAGGCAGCGGCGGCGTTGGTGTCTCGTAGGGAATGAAACGAAGGGGACGGTGGTCGTTGTGGAGCTAGAGGAACGAGTGGGGAGGAGAACGCAAACATGGAGATCGAGAGAGAGAAGAGAGACGGTGGTCATTGTAGAAAAAGAAGCGTGCGAATCTGATGCTAATAACAGCAATGGAGCCACCGGTTCACACCATCTTGGCTAAAAATGTTCACTAGAAGCTCTGGAAGTTCCGATGATCTCTGCGTCGGAATTTGAAGGGCCAAGAGAGGAGCAGTAAAGTGGTTTCTTGAACGATGGATTTGAAAAGAGAGAGAGAGAGAGAGAGAGAGAGAGATAGAGAGAGAGAGAGAGAGAGAGAGATATGGGTGGGGTGGGATTTTATTTATTTTTTTATTTTAATAAAATTAATAAATAATTAAAGTTAATAGGAAAAAGAAATCAAATGGGTATATCAGTCATTTTAAGTTAGACAGGGACTTATTTCACAATAAAACCTTGTCAAAAGGACGTTTTCTCCAATTTTTTAAACGTTTGGACCAGTTTCCTGAAAAAATGTAAACCACAGGGACCATTTTTGCAGTTTTTTCTTTTTTTTAAATGGACCAAACTTGCAATAAAGTTCTTATTTAATGCTAGTCCAAAACTTTTAGACCAAATTAACAATTTTTAAGAAACCACAAGGACCAAAAATGCAATTAACTCTATATGTATATATATTTCTCTTTTCAATTTCCCTCTAAACTCTTGTTGTAGGCTTCCTCTTCGGCCTTTGGAAAATGAATCCACATGTCTCTCTGTTGCGAGTAGATTATCATCTTGTTCAACGCCCATGTATTTCTTCTGTTCCATTTTCTCTTTCTGCATCATTTCTTTCTCCCTCCCTGTTCACTGCATCTTCTTGATTCCATCATAATATGATTATTAAACTCCTATTTCTCCATTTTCTCTTCATCTTCTTCGCCCTCACTTCTTCATCACCTTCTTCTCCGCCATTAAACTTCACCCTTTTTGGCTCTACCACCGTCAGTAACTCCTCCATTACCCTCACTCAACACCTCAACAATTGTATATCAGATCCACCATATTCACAAATCGGAAGAGTGTTCTATAAACACCCTATCCGATTTCTTGATTCTTCCTTCAATTCCACCGTCTCTTTCTACACCAGTTTCTCATTCACCATTGTCCCTCCGCCCCCTCCCTGTCCCCCAGGCGAAGGTATCGCTTTCTTGATCACGTCGGAATCGAACTCCTTGCCACAGTCAGTTGGGTCTATTGGTTTACCTAAATCGATCGATCAGAATTCACTTGATTCTTCGTTCTTGGCGGTTGAATTTGATACCAGTTTTGATCAGGGTCTTGGGGATATCAACGATAACCATGTTGGGATTGATTTCGATTCAATTGTTTCTGTAGCTTCGGTTGATTTAATGACGAATGGGATCAATTTGAAGAGTGGGAAACGAATTACTGCTTGGATTGAATACAAAAACCCTCAAAAGGTCATCCAGATTTGGGTCGGGTATACACAGACCAAACCTGGAAGTCCCATTCTCGTAGCACCAATCGATCTTTCGAAGAGATTCAGTGGGCATATGTATGTGGGTTTCGCTGCTGCTAATGGAAGAGGATCAGCTACACAATTGATCGATAGTTGGCATTTCAGAACGTCGGAGTCTGCGTCTTCGAGTATTGAAGTCGAAGCCGTTGGGTCGGAAAACTGTTTGATATGTTTCCCCGATGATCCCGTAAAAGAAGAACACAAAACCCCCGTACCAAACAATCATCATAAAGACAAAAGGGTACTTCAATTAGCTCTAGGATTGTTGGCTCTCAATCTGATTTTGATTCTATTAACTGTGAGTTTCGTAGTGTTTTATGTGTGTGTAACAAAGAGAAGAAATCAGATGCAAAATAGCATCGAACAAGGCCAAATCCGTACATTTCAGGAGAAAAGAATGCCGAGAAGATTGGAACTCTCTATGATCCGATCAGCCACAAAAGGGTTTAGTCGGAATCAGATTATCAGTCAACGGCCATCCGCGACGGTGTATGAAGCCAATCTTCCGCCGTATGGTAACGTTGCCGTGAAAAGGTTTCGCCATGTCAACAAAACAGGATCGTTTGATGGTCAGTTTGCTACAGATTTCGCAACGATGGTGGGTTCTTTAACCCACAAAAACCTAATGCAGCTTCAAGGATGGTGTTGTGAGCGAAACGAATTAGTCCTGGTTTACGACTACATGCCCAACGGATCACTCGACAAGATTCTTCACACTCGAATAACACCCAGTAGACTGAATTTAGGGACGAGATTGAACGTTCTGCTCGGAGTCTCGTCGGCGCTGGTCTATCTACACGAAGAATGCGAAAGACCGATCATCCACCGGAACGTAAAAAGCTGCAACATAATGTTGGATGTTGATTTCACTGCAAAATTAGGCGATTTTGGAATGGCTGAGCTTTACGAGCATAGCTCGAGGGCGAGGGAAGCGACGGTTCCGGCAGGCACGATGGGCTACCTTGCTCCTGAATATGTTTATTCCGGTGTCCCGACTGTGAAAACGGACGTCTACAGTTTCGGAGTGTTGGTACTGGAGGTGGCTTCAGGGCGGCGGCCGGTGGATGAAAACGGTGTAATGGTGACTGATTGGGTGTGGGATTTGTGGGAGGATAAGGAATTGGTTGCTGCTGCAGATCCTAATTTGATGGGAAGATTTCATCGGATGGATATGGAGATGATGTTAATGGCCGGGTTGATTTGTGTTCATCCAAATTACGAGATGCGACCCACCATGAAGGAGGCGATGCAAATGCTGCAAGGTGGATTAGTTCCAGATTTGCCGGCGACAAAGCCGACGGTTATGATTCGGTCGGTTAATTTTGATCGGTCGCCGGAAGTGGTGGTGAGGTGTGGTGTTGACGAGGGTATGACGTCATGGGGTACCCCAAAAAGTCATTTTAGTAAACAGTAGATAAATGTAGTGGTATCTTGTAGAGGATTTTTGCTCCATTTTGTATTCAGTTGAAAAGCTACATTTTGGTTTCTATTGAAGTCATTACGATTTTGACTAGGTAAAATGATACTAATATACCATTTTTTCATCGGTCATAAACTCTAGTTTATTGATGTTTGAATCGGTTGTGGTTTCACATTTAAGAAGACATCCATTGATTTTGTTTTGGTTTTTGCCAATCGTCGAAGTCTAAGGATTTGATTCATACGTTGATGGCTTCATGAGTCAACTTATGGTGTTGTACGTATTAATGTTTAGCCCATGGTATATTGATGTAGCCCATTTAGTAGCTCATTTTTCATGGGAAAATCATTGTCAAACATGATATCAGAATCCCTTTAATCTTTCGCCTTTATTCTACTTCTTCTTCCCGACGGTAACCCTAATCGCGGGTTGGGCGTACACCTTCTTTCTCTATCTCATTTTCTTGTTCTTCTCCTAGCCTTTTCACCATGGCTCATACAACTCCATATCCTACCAATCAAACACCTTACGACATTACCAACATAAAAACTATGTGTTGTTAACCCTAGATCTCAACGAGTTGAACTACATACTTGGCAATGACTATTCGAGACTATTGTACCGATTTTAACATCTTTGGCCATATTTACGGATCTTCCGCCCTCGTAGATGACACCAACACGAAATGCCACAAACTTGACTCTCTCGCCAAGATGTGGCTTTACGAAATTATCATGCAATCCCTTCTCACTATGATCCTCAAGAAAGGTGTAATCGCCTACTTGGTTTGGCAACGCCTTGAAGCGCTCTTTTGGGACAATAAAGAGGCACGGGCGATCGTCAAGACAATGGACTCTGGGACATGGTTCTTGGTCATCGCACCATCTCCTAATATTGTCAAAAGTTGAAGCTACTCTCCGATCTTTAGGCCAATATGGATGTACCCGTTCCCGAAAAGACCCTTGTCACCTACCTCATCAATGTCTTGTCCCACCAATTCGAGAATATCACAACCATTCTTCTCGAACGGGTACCTCTTCCGACTTTCCTCCAAGCCCACTTCATGCTTCTCTTAGAGGAACAACGTCTAGCACGATCAATGCCTCCCCAACCAGCTCACTCGGAACAAGTATCATCACCCACGATGTTACATACTAATACCTCCAATAACTCACAATCGTGTCACAACTTCTAGGAATAATAGAGGCGGCCGTTGGTTAAATCAGTGACGTCGAGGGGACCGACCCTTATATTAACGCCCTCCAACCAACGTAGTCGTTATTATTGCTCTATAGTCATTGGCGTCGCCTTGGCAGCTTTACTCGCTTCCTTGATAGCCTTTCACCTGGCCCATTTAGCAAAACTAGCCTTCATTCAGGCCTCCACAGCCAGCCCAGCCACAAGGACGCCGACTCACTGCCCAACAGCCACAGTATGGTCTTCTTAGTCCGGTTGTGCCTACTCCAGCAGCCACTAATGTCCATCATAGCCGCCCAACAGCAACGTTTCTGTCTTCTTCTATGTCCCCTATATTGACTCTATTATGGCGATGGTTTGTTCATATGACTTCGAGTTTGCCCACCGACCTTGGTCAAGCATATAACTCTATGTCCCACAATGACACTCTCGATGCAAATGTTAGGATCGAGACACTTAGCATACGGACACGGAACTCACACACTCAACTCACAAATTAAGAACACAAGAATTTAACGTGGTTCAGTCTAATCTGACCTACGTCCACCAGGTAACTAGGAGTTTTATTGCTATGTGTTTTTGTGTTGTGTGGTACATCTTGTATTGTGTTATGCTGCCCTTTATATAGGCTTAGAAGGCAATGTGAAATCAAAATAAAAATTAGGCTACCTAACGAAATTTGTCAAGGCTTTGAAAAATTCTTCACCTAATTTTGCCTTTGAAAATTCTACACCAACTTAACAATCTCCCACTTGAAGATTTTGAACAACGTAGTCTTTCGCTACCGTCCAATTGTTGCAACAATTCTTCAATCTCTCACTTGAAGCCACGGAACAATCTTCACCTGTGCTTCAACTGTGCATTCCAAAAAACACTTTTAATCTTAGCTCTTTCCTAGTTACACTGGCCTTCTCTTCAATTTACCTGAAGGCTAGTTGAAGCTTTCGTTAGCTCCAACACATTAGTCATGGCTAAGTCTGCCACTGACCTGTTCTCTGTCTCCACCGGCTCCCACTGAAATGAACTGCCCGATCCTGGAACATCCTGAGACCAAACGACACTCTCCATGTGTAGCAGATAATCTGGAGAGAATTTTACAGATGGAATACTGGTTTTCTTAACCCACTGTGTTCTGGGTATTCTAGCTGAAACACAACCCTTGCTCCCACTGCTATGAATGCCCTTGACTGGTTTTTCTGAACCGTTCCAAACACGTTCAACCTGAATCTGACCTGTGACTCTGGGTTTGCCATCTGCAAAGCAAACCTTCTTCTGTCCACGAGACTCTATGAACCGGACTTTGGTCTTCTTCTGAACTGGGACGGTTACTCCCTCAGACG
Organism: Cichorium intybus; assembly: GCA_023525715.1. Classification (NCBI taxonomy): domain Eukaryota; kingdom Viridiplantae; phylum Streptophyta; class Magnoliopsida; order Asterales; family Asteraceae; genus Cichorium; species Cichorium intybus. The sequence goes on along the minus strand of CM042017.1, from coordinate 20,762,705 downwards.
GTAAACTGACCATATATAATGAACCCCTCTTGTGTCCACGAGCTATCACACGATTTCCTTTGACTACCTTCCACTGTCCATTCCTGAACTTAACCTCGTGCCCTTGTTCATCCAACTGCCCAACAGAAATCAACTGTTTCCTCAGACTTGGAATTACTCGGACGTCCTTCAAAGTCCATGGACCGACTGGAGTCTTCAGATCTAAGTCACCTATGCTCGTCACATCAAGAACCTCATCGTTCGCCAGTCTTACCTTACCAAAATCTCATTCTTTCAGATTCCGCAGTGCTTCACGGCTGTGGGTAGCATGAAATGAAGCACCCGAATCCATAACCCAGGAATCCACATTGCTCTCCACACTACAGATCAAAACATCATCATCTGAATGGTCTACTGCAACGTTAACTTCTTTCTTGTCTTTTGGACATTGATTCCTGAAATGTCCAACCTCTTTACAGTTCCAACAAGTCACATCATTTCGAGTTCTCAACTGACTCCTTCTCCTGTTTTTGCTCCCACTACCTCTGTTATTTTTTCTACCTCTGACCGCATTCAATTGTTCACTTGATGATTCCCCGGAATTTCTTCTTCTGACGTCTTCGCCTAGAATTAAATCCCGAATTCCCTCAAAAGTGAGCCCTTTTGATCCTGCGGAACTAGTAACGGCTGTAACTGTTCCGGACCAACTGTCAGGTAATGATGATAACAGTAATAAAGCTTGAACTTCATCCTCGAACTTTATTCCCACTGACGCAAGTCTGGATAAAATCGAGTTTAAATTGTTGATGTGCACTATAACTGAGCTTCCTTCCCTCATCCTCGTGTTGACTAGTTCCCGAATCAGGAAGACTTTATTTGCTGCCGACGGCTTCTCGTACATATTAGACAATGCCTCCATGATTCCTTTTGTCGAGGTCTCCTTCAAGATGTTGAAGGCAACATCCTTTGACAACGCTAGTCTAATAAATGCCTTGGCCTTCTTATCCAAAGTCTCCCACTGTGCCTGTGTCATCGCCTCCGGTTTTTCAGCTAAAACTGCGTCCAAGTCTTTCTGGACGAGCAAATCTTCAATTTGCATATTCCACCAACCAAAGTCCTTCCCATCAAACTTCTCAATCTGAATCTTACTGCTTTCTGCCATTTTAACGGACAAATTGCACTTTTTCCAGAAATTAAGGCTGAAAAAATGCAATTTTTCTGAAGCTCAGGGGCTAAACTGTACTTTTTTGAAAGTTTAGGGGCTCAACTGCAACTTTCTGAAAGTTCAGGGCTAAACTGTAATTTTCTGAAAGTTCAGGGGCTAAACTGTAATTTTTTGAAACTTCAGGGACCTGTTTTGCAATTTTCTAGACTTGAGGGACCTGTTATGCAAATTCTGGAACCTCAGAGACCTGTTTTGCAAATTCTGGTACTTCAGGGACCTGTTTTGCAAATTCTGGAACTTCAGGGACCTGTTTTGCAACTTCTGGAACCTTAGGGACCTGTTTTGCAAATTTTGGTACTTCAGGGACCTGTTTTGCAAATTCTGGAACTTCAAGGACCTGTTTTGCAAATTCTGGAACGTCAGGGACCTGATTTGCAACTTCTGGAACCTCAGGGACCTGTTTTGCAAATGCTACAGTACCGCTACAGTATCGTCTTCTCCGGCGAAACTCCGGTGCTACAGTGTTGTCTTCTCCGACGAACTGGTTATTCCGGCCAACTTTCCGGCGAGTGTTGACCAACTTTGACCGGTGATTTGGAGGTCTTTCGACGCTCAAAAAATTAAAAAAAAATATATTTTCGGAATCTGCGGAACGAGATCTTTCCAACGGCGTAAACCAAAATCGTTTTTGAGACAAACAATTTTCGACCCAAAAACAGAAAATCACCCTCTCGAACTAAACCAAGGCTCTGATACCACTTGTTAGGATCGAGACACTTAGCATACGGACACGGAACTCACACACTCAACTCACAAATTAAGAACACAAGAATTTAACGTGGTTCGGTCTAATCTGACCTACGTCCACCAGGTAACTAGGAGTTTTATTGCTATGTGTTTTTGTGTTGTGTGGTACATCTTGTATTGTGTTATGCTGCCTTTTATATAGGCTTAGATGGCAATGTGAAATCAAAATAAAAATTAGGCTACCTAACGAAATTTGTCAAGGCTTTGAAAAATTCTTCACCTAATTTTGCCTTTGAAAATTCTTCACCAACTTAACAGCAAATTGGTACATGGACAACAGGGTAACTTCACACCTTGCATCAGACATATGTATACTTAATTCTTTTGGTAATAATAGACATATTAATTATGTCCTTGTTGACAATGGTTGTCCATTCCTGTCACCCACACTGGCACATGCACATCGATCACCGTCCCCTACACCTTCACAATAATATTGTTGTCATCTAACACCATTAAAAACCTTATTTATGTTTGTTAGTTTTCTAAAAATAACAAAGTTTCCATGGAGTTTGTTGAGTTTGGACTTTTTGTAAAGGATTTCCGCACTTGAAAATTTCTACTTAGGTGTGATAGTCAGTGATTTATATCTTGTACCATCATCATCGTGATCTCATTGCACTTCTCTCAAGTAGTCCATCCATATGACATAAGTATCTCAATATCTCAACCATCTAGACCCTTATGTCCTTGATTATTTAATTTCTAGTCATTTCATTACTTGTAATAAAAGTGCTACTTATGTTAGTTGTCAAGCATGTCAACTTGGAAAACACATTTAATGGACACTTTCTTGTTCTTTTTCTATTATTTCCAGTATTTTTGAGATTGTTCACTCTGACTTATGGTGCTCTTTTATTGAAAACATTAGTGGAATAAAGTATTACATTTTTTGATCATTTTTCTCATTTCTTTTAGGTATATCCACCATGGAAAAATATGATGCTTTTGCTAAGATTTACACTTTTGTACATTTGTCAAAAATCAATTCAACACCGAAATTAAGACATTCCAATATAATCACGGGGGGCGAATTTGAAAAATCACCATTTTCACAACCTGTTTGATCAAAATGGTATCGTCTTGTGTTTCTCATGTCCTAAAACTTCTTAACAAAATGGGAAGTCAGAATGAATTATTCACACATAAATAATATCATTCACACACTCCTTTTCCAAGCACACCCCACTCACATTATGGGTTAAAGCCTTACATATGATCTTTTATCTTCTTAACCTTACACCCTTTACATCAATAAATCACCAATTCCAATTCACTAAACTTTACCAAAAACCACCATCTTTCACCGATTTACATTTGTTTAGATGGTTATGTTATCCTCACACTACACCTCATAAATTAGCTCATCATTCTACACTATGTGTTTTCCTTGGTTATCCATCAAATTATCTTATTTTTAATGCTTTGACCTCGCCATACGTAAGATCATCATCTCTCGTCACATAGTATTCGACGAGTCCATATTTCCTTTGCGAGTCATGACACCCACTAAACCTCCATCATAATCATTATTTAACCATCATACTGAAGTGTCTCAAGTATTTCATGACTTATTTTTGTACAACTCTCAACATCCCGAGGCTGCCCACCCTCGTGACCAAACTCAAACTGAGAATGCTTCCTTGAGCTCCTGTCTTCACTTCTATCGAGACCGAACCAGCCCTACCTCCTCTCGATCTACCTTTCTTTATCAACGAAACTACCACCCAACCTCCTCCCACTACCCAATGGTCACTCGAGCCTATTGTGGCATATTTAACCTTATCTAATGCATAAACCTCCACACCACAACCGAGTCTACCTTGTCATGGTCTCACCTTCAAGCCCTCCGACACCTTAACTGGACCATTGTCTTAAAGGATGAATTTCATGCTCTTATTTGAAATAGAACTTGGGTTCTTATTTCGAGGCCTCTTGGGGATAATATAGTATGTTCCATGTGGTTGTTTCGCAAAAGTATAACGTGGATAGATATTTTGAGCGATATAAAGCTTGCTTGGATACAAACGATAAAAGTCAAAGATATGGCATCAACTGTGACAAAACCTTTAGCATGCATGTTAAACCAACAACAATTATACACACCGTTTTAAGTCTAGATGTTTCCTTTCATTGACCTATTTATCAATTAGATGTCAACAATGCTATTTGCATTACCAACTACACGATAGTTTACATGCATCAACCATTAGGATTTTCGTAATCTGATTCACCCGAACTATTTTTTCACTTACAAAATACTCTCTACGACTTGAAACAAGCACCGAGAGCAAGGTTTCATAGATATACAATTATCACTTAGATCGGTTGTGTACAGAGTTACATTGACTCCTTACTTTTTAGAGTAAATTACAGTTTTAGTCCCTGTGGTTTACATAAAATTACAGTTTTGGTCCTAGTTTTAAAAATCTTACATTTATGGTCCCTGTGGTTTTTAAGTCTTTCATTTTTGGTCCTAGTGCTTTCTAAATATTTCAATTTTGGTCCCTATTATTTGCACAAACGATAACAGAAGGATGGACCAAAAGTGAAAGATTTAGAAATCATAGGGACCAAAAGTGAAATATTTGAAAACTACAGAGACCATAAGTGCAAGAATTTCAAAACTAGTACTAAAAATGTAATTTGGTATAAACCACAAGGACCAAAATAGTAATTTACTCTACTTTTTATCTTCCACAAAGGATAAGGGATGACCTATTTACTTCTATATGTCAATGACATCATATTGGCAACTTCTTATACAAATCTCCTTAAGTGCACCGTATCTATCTTAGCAATCGAATTTTCCATGGATAACATAGGTGACTGTAAGACCCGTTCCGCCGAGTCGCGGCCCGAAGGAATCCGCGGCGCGGCTTTTGGAAGAATCTAGAATCGCGTAGGATTTGTACGCGCGGCGCGGTTCTAAAGAATCCGCGGCGCGGTGCGCCGCAGTCATGAAAAACCCTAATTCGGATTTAAACGCCTATAAAAAGGACCCCAGCCCTAGGGTTCGTGTTTTTAGAGAGTTCCTAGAGTATAGGTGTCTGGTTTCGGCAGATACTCTTTGGTCTCGAGGTGTTGAAGGTTTTGGGAGATTAGAAGAAGGAGATCCACGCGGGAGAAGGTTTAGAACGGATCGTGGGCATCACTCCGTCCTTCAGAAGTGAGGTAAGAAGATTTACTCTTCTGACTTTTCTGTTTATCCCGTCATATGGTGTTATTAGTTGGTTTGTAGCTTTAGACGATTTGTAGCCCTTAGGGTTTGAACCAAGGACATGCATGGACTTGCATGTCCATAAGGAAGTGACCTTAGGGTAGTTCTGATCCCAGGAAGGGTGTAGAAAGGAACCCTAGCCGATTGATGTACTGTTAATCGCTGAAAAACATTTTTGGAATGTTACGAGCCGCGACGCGGACTGGCTGAAATCCGGTAATTGTGCAATGGTAGCCGCGGCGCGTAGGGCGAGGAGCCACGCCGCGGCGAGCGACTGTTTTTCCAGGAATTTAGTTTTGACCACGGTTTGATGGCAAATAGTGAGTCTAACCTTTAGGCAGGTCTGTAAGAGCCTAGTCAGTAATTGATATGTTGTATGTGTGTGGGATTTAGGTGTGTGGACGAGCTAAGTGGGGATATTAGAGAATATCTGTGCGGTTTCGAATCAGGTGAGTATCCTCACCTTACTATATGATGTTGCATGTTAGGCATCTTGTGTGCTATTTACAGTTATATGATTTGCTCTATATCTGTGGTTATTTGTTGTTGGGCTCAGTACTGATGCGTGTCCCCTCGTAGCTGTTGTATGACGAGTTGGACTATTGCCTTGTCCCATAGCTGTTGTATGATGGGCTGGGCCATAACCGGGAACCCATAGCTGTTGTATGATGGGTAGAACCTTCCTGTGTCCATAGCTGTTGTATGATGGACGCCCGTAGCTGTTGTATGGCGGGTAGGGTCGGGTCGTTCTCGAGGACGGGTTGTTTAATGTGTGGGCATGTATGGTAACTTGTGGACTCACTAAGCTTTAAGCTTACCCGTTGTTTTATAACATTTCAGGTATTTCAAAGGACAAAGGGAAGGGCAAGGTTTGACGGCAGCGCATCGCATTCCAAGGATTGACGTCAATGAACTATATTTAATATTTTCAAATGTTTCCGCTGTTAAATTTAAGTATTATGTTGAATAGTTTTATGTTCTGGAATAAATGTTTTATTGGAACCTTGGTAATAAATGATTTTTAAAATCTTTGAAATTGGGGCGTTACAAATTGGTATCAGAGCCTTGGTTTGAGGGATTTGGATGAACTGTATTGGGAATCCAAACTCAAACTTAGGACTGAGCGATTTTGTTAAGAAAATATTTTTGGAAGGTTAAATTAAAGTAAAAGAAGATGCGATGCGAACCGTCAGCCGAGCTCAAGTAAGTTTTGTGATTCCCAATTACCCATGCCAAGTTTGTGTTATGTGATAAAATGTATTGTACTAGGATGTAAAGCTGCCTGAATAATATACTCTGTAGACTGTTTTTGTACCATATGTGCTGCTTTGGAATTTTATGCTACTGTCGTTAGGTTGCTTAGTGAATGCTGGTAGGTTATATACAATTAGGGTAAGATAGCCTAAGAATTCTTGGTCTGGCCTTACTGGCTGTTCCTTGTTTGGTTGTGACTTTAGGGTAGATCAGTTATTCAAACGTCTATCTTATTCCTAATTGTGTACGGCTGTGCGTCCGTAAGGTAACTCGACGACATTAGCAATAGTTCTCTTAGGCACGTGTGAGATGGAGAGTTAGATCAAAAGATTAGGCACCACGGTGCATGACCACATGAGTCATAGAAAATGGTTTAGTATGTGTGTGACATTTTGGGAGGATGATTGACGAACTTGGAACAAGGGCGAATAGGTGTGGAAGGTAGTACCAGGCCAGTATTACCGAAAGCACAGGATTCACGCTTGAGTCAAGAGTAGTCAACCAAAATCCTAGAAAGTCAAGTAGTTGGGTAGATAGGAGTGACCCGGGTATTGATACTGAAACTGTTGCGCATTTCAGAATGGCAGTCACTCGAAGTAACGGTGGACCAGATGCGGGTGCCTCGAGTGGGGGAGGACCGACTGATGAAAATCTCCGCAACCTGATAGCGGAGGAGGTTTCGCGAGAAGTGTTGGCTGCGATACCTCAGTTCTTTGGTACGATTAAGGCTGAGCTATAGGCAATGCTCAAGGAACGACTGGCTACTCAGGGCACATCTCGTGCTAGGGATGCAAGTTATAAGGACTTTTCGGCTTGTTCGCCCCCGATGTTCGATGGGGGCAGGGATCCGATTGTTAGCATGCGGTGGATTTCCGCGGTGGAGGGTGCTTTCCGTACATGTTCCTGTCCTGAGAACTCCAAGGTAACGTTTGCGGCGAATCTTTTAAGAGATGGTGCGAAGGATTGGTGGGAAATACGAACGAAAGATCTCACCACTGCTCAATTGGATGCCATTACATGGCCGCAGTTTAAGGAACAGTTCAAACTGGAGTATGTTCCACAGGTGGAAATGGAACGCTTGGCGCAGGAATACCTGAATCTGACTCAGACCACTGAAACGGTGACGGAGATCACCAAAAAGTTTAATGAACGAGCACTCTTCTGTCCAGAGTTTGCGGCGACCGAGCGAATGAGGATGACACGATACTTGGCGATGCTTCGCACAGACATTCGAGAATTTGTGTCTGCTGCTAGGCACCAAACTCTTACTGATATGATAGCGGCCGCTCGGGCCCGAGAGTTGGAATTGGAAACCCAACAAAAGCAGAAGCGTCCGGCGCCTACTCAGACTCAGCAGGTGTCGAAGAAGTTTCGAGGGGCAGATCAGGGAAAGCAAGGGCAAAGGAGCCAGGGTAAGTGTGGTAAATGTGGAAGGAATCATGAGGGGCGTTGCTGGGTGTTAATATGCCATAAGTGTGGGAAGGAGGGCCACTATGCTAAAGATTGTCGGCAAGAGGTCAAGATTTGCTTTAATTGTAATCAGGTGGGCCACTTCAAGGCCCAATGTCCCCGTCTGACTCAGGGAGTGGTTCAGAATCCGGCACCCACTACACTACGGATTACCGATGGTAGGCAGGGGAAAGGGGAAGCCCCTAAGACCAAGGGTCGAGCATTCGTCATGACCGCCGAGGAGGCACAGGATGCGCCCGACGTCGTCACGGGTACTCTTTCTTTACTTGCCTCGTGTTGTGGTGTGTGTAATTAATATGTCTATTATGCTTTGATTAGGAACATTCTTAGTCAACTCCACGCCTACCTTTGCACTATTTGATTCAGGTGCTAGTCATTCTTTTGTGTCTGCCGCGTTGGGGAAGAGTTTCGGAATTGCTTTAGGAACTCTTCATCGGCCGTTAGATGTAGAACTTGCGGATGATAAAACCGTGCAAGCGACTAGGGTTTATCGGGGTTGCGAGGTAGTGATTCAAGGAATAAAGTTTCCGATCGATCTCATCCCTATACCGTTGAGTGACTCTCGAGTCATTATCGGTATGGATTGGATGGGTCAGCATGAATCATGGATCGATTGTAAGAACAAGCGAGTGTGGATTCAAACCCCAAGTGGGGGAGAGCTGGTTGTGCAGGGCGAGAGAAAGAATCGAGGTGCAGTTTTCTGTTCAGCTGCTAGAGCACGTAGACATTTTCAACATGGAGGTTCGAGATTTGTGGCTTATGTTGTAGACACACGAGAAAAGAAGCCACAGCAGAAAGCAGGCGATATACCAGTAGTTCGAGATTTTCCTGATTTTTTTCCGAGGACCTGCCTGGTGTACCGCCAGAGAGACAGGTGGAATTTAAGATTGACTTAACTCCCGGTGCAGCTCCGATAGCTAAAGCATCGTATCGTCTTGCGCCTCCAGAAATGCTGGAGTTGTCTATTCAACTTCGGGAATTGTTAGATAAGGGATTGATTCGACCCAGTTGCTCGCCATGGGGAGCGCTTATTTTGTTTGTTAAGAAGAAGGATGGTTCCAATAGGATGTGCATAGATTATCGTGAGCTGAATAAGCTTACGGTGAAGAACCGATATCCATTGCCTCGCATCGACGACTTATTCGATCAATTGCAGGGCGCTTCGTGGTTCTCGAAAATTGATTTGCGGTCAGGATATCATCAAATGCGGGTTCGGGAGGAAGACATCCCGAAAACGGCTTTTCGGACGAGGTACGACCACTTCGAGTTTGTAGTAATGCCGTTTGGACTGACCAATGCCCCTGCAGCTTTTATGGACTTAATGAATCGGGTGTGTCGACCGATGTTGGATCGGTCGGTTATAGTTTTCATTGACGATATCTTAGTTTACTCTCGGAGCAGGGAGCAACATGAACAGCACTTGAGAGAGGTATTGGAGACCTTAAGGAAGGAGAAGCTTTATGCGAAATTATCCAAGTGTGACTTTTGGCTTCAGGAGGTTCAGTTTTTGGGTCACATTGTAAGTGAGCAAGGAATTATGGTAGACCCGGCTAAGGTGGAGGCCGTGATGCGGTGGGAGGTTCCGAAGACTCCCTCTGAAATTAGAAGTTTCTTGGGTCTGGCTGGTTATTATCGTCGTTTCATCCAAGACTTCTCAAAGGTTGCGGTACCTTTGACTCGGCTAACTAAGAAAAACGCTGCTTTTCGTTGAGGTGAGGAGCAGCAGCAGGCTTTTGAGACTTTGCGGCGGAAATTGTGTGAAGCTCCGGTTTTGACGTTGCCTGAAGGCATGGAAGACATGGTAGTTTATTGCGATGCATCTATCACGGGATTGGGGGCAGTCTTGATGCAACGAGGCAGGGTGATTGCTTACGCCTCGCGACAGTTGAAGCCCCATGAAGCTAACTACCCTACTCATGATTTGGAATTGGGAGCGGTGGTCTTCGCTCTCAAGATTTGGAGACACTATTTGTATGGAGTAAAGTGCACCATCTTCACGGACCACAAGAGTTTGAAGTACCTGATGGATCAGGCAAACCTCAATATGAGACAGAGAAGATGGTTGGATGTATTGAAAGACTATGATTGTGAGATACACTACCACCCTGGAAAGGCCAATGTGGTAGCGGATGCGTTAAGTCGTAAGGCTTCGAGTGCACCCCTTCGGGGCATTTGTCTAAGGATGACAATTGTGACACCGTTGTTTGAGCTAATTAGGAAAGCCCAGGTGGAAGCAAGCATGAATGAGAATCAGAAAGGTGAGAGAATCGTGGGTCAGTTGGCAGCTATGGTCAAAGATAGTAGGGATTTGTTAACTCGCCATGAGAGAATTTGGGTACCGAAGCTGGGCGGGGTTCGTCAAACCCTATTGGAGGAGGCACATAAATCCAGGTTCTCTATCCACCCTGGAGCAACTAAAATGTATAGGGATTTACGCGAATATTATTGGTGGCCAGGCATGAAGAGGGAAGTAGCTTGGTTTGTCGAAAGATGCATGACCTGTCGTAAGGTCAAGGCCGAGCACCAACGGCCTCATGGTAAGTTGCAGCCTCTTGAGATCCCAGAATGGAAATGGGAGCATATCACAATGGATTTCATCACGAAGTTGCCAAGAACCCCTCGACGTATGGACACTATTTGGGTTATCGTGGATAGGTTGACCAAAAGTGCTCATTTCCTCCCCATCCAAGAGACTTACTCTGCAAAGGAATTGGCTAAGGTCTACACAGATGAGATTATCTCTCGGCATGGTATACCGGTCTCGGTGATATCCGACCGGGATGTCCGATTTACGTCTAGGTTTTGGAAGAAGTTTCATGAGGAACTAGGCACTCGCCTTCATTTCAGCACAACATATCATCCTTAGACGGATGGGCAGAGTGAAAGGACGATTCAAACGCTGGAGGATATGCTTAGGGCATGTGTTATCGATTTTGGCGGGAGTTGGGATTCCCACCTCCCTTTAGCTGAGTTTTCTTACAATAACAGTTATCACGCGAGCATTGGCAGGGCTCCCTTTGAAATGTTGTATGGAAGAAAATGTCGGACACCTATTTGCTGGGGCGAGGTTGGCCAGCAGGTTTTGGGTAGTACTGAGGTGGTGCTCAAAACAACAGAGTTAATTCAGAAGGTTCGGGAGAGATTGTTAACCGCTCAAAGTCGACAGAAAAGTTATGCGGATAGGCGACGGTCCGATCTCGAGTTTCAAGTTGGGGATTATGTTCTTCTTAAGGTGTCACCTTGGAAGGGAGTTATTCGTTTTAGGAAGCGAGGAAAACTTGGCCCTAGGTACATTGGACCTTACCGAATCACCGCCCGTGTAGGTAAGGTAGCTTACCGGTTGGAGCTGCCCGAGCAGCTTAGTCAGATTCACGACACGTTTCACGTTTTGCAGCTTAGGAAGTGTATTACGGAGGAATCTACAATAGTACCTTTGGAGGATATTCAGTTAGATGAACGTGTAAATTATGTGGAGCGACCAATTGCCATCATTGAAAAGAAGATAAAGACTTTGCGGAATAAAACAATAGGATTAGTGAAGGTTCAGTGGCAGCATCCAAAAGGGTCCGAATGGACTTGGGAACCGGAGGAGGAAATGCGGAGGCATTATCCAGAATTATTTATCGGCACGGATTTCGGGGACGAAATCCAGTTAAGTGGGGGAGAATTGTAAGACCCGTTCCGCCGAGTCGCGGCCCGAAGGAATCCGCGGCGCGGCTTTTGGAAGAATCTAGAATCGCGTAGGATTTGTACGCGCGGCGCGGTTCTAAAGAATCCACGGCGCGGTGCGCCGCAGTCATGAAAAACCCTAATTCGGATTTAAACGCCTATAAAAAGGACCCCAGCCCTAGGGTTCGTGTTTTTGGAGAGTTCCTAGAGTATAGGTGTCTGGTTTCGGCAGATACTCTTGGTCTCGAGGTGTTGAAGGTTTTGGGAGATTAGAAGAAGGAGATCCACGCGGGAGAAGGTTTAGAACGGATCGTGGGCATCACTCCGTCCTTCAGAAGTGAGGTAAGAAGATTTACTCTTCTGACTTTTCTGTTTATCCCGTCATATGGTGTTATCAATTGGTTTGTAGCTTTAGACGATTTGTAGCCCTTAGGGTTTGAACCAAGGACATGCATGGACTTGCATGTCCATAAGGAAGTGACCTTAGGGTAGTTCTGATCCCAGGAAGGGTGTAGAAAGGAACCCTAGCCGATTGATGTACAGTTAATCGCTGAAAAACATTTTTGGAATGTTACGAGCCGCGACGCGGACTGGCTAAGTCAGCGGCGCGGACTCGGCTGAAATCCGGTAATTGTGCAATGGTAGCCGTGGCGCGTAGGGCGAGGAGCCACGCCGCGGCGAGCGACTGTTTTTCCAGGAATTTAGTTTTGACCACGGTTTGATGGCAAATAGTGAGTCTAACCTTTAGGCAGGTCTGTAAGAGCCTAGTCAGTAATTGATATGTTGTATGTGTGTGGGATTTAGGTGTGTGGACGAGCTAAGTGGGGATATTAGAGAATATCTGTGCGGTTTCGAATCAGGTGAGTATCCTCACCTTACTATATGATGTTGCATGTTAGGCATCTTGTGTGCTATTTACAGTTATATGATTTGCTCTATATCTGTGGTTATTTGTTGTTGGGCTCAGTACTGATGCGTGTCCCCTCGTAGCTGTTGTATGACGAGTTGGACTATTGCCTTGTCCCATAGCTGTTGTATGATGGGCTGGGCCATAACCGGGAACCCATAGCTGTTGTATGATGGGTAGAACCTTCCCGTGTCCATAGCTGTTGTATGATGGACGCCCGTAGCTGTTGTATGGCGGGTAGGGTCGGGTCGTTCTCGAGGACGGGTTGTTTAATGTGTGGGCATGTATGGTAACTTGTGGACTCACTAAGCTTTAAGCTTACCCGTTGTTTTATAACATTTCAGGTATTTCAAAGGACAAAGGGAAGGGCAAGGTTTGACGGCAGCGCATCGCATTCCAAGGATTGACGTCAATGAACTATATTTAATATTTTCAAATGTTTCCGCTGTTAAATTTAAGTATTATGTTGAATAGTTTTATGTTCTGGAATAAATGTTTTATTGGAACCTTGGTAATAAATGATTTTTAAAATCTTTGAAATTGGGGCGTTACAGTGACTTATCATACTTTTTGGGCATTGTTGTGACACAAAATAACAAAGGGTCTATTTCTATGTCAACAAGAATATGCCTTGGAACTTCTAGAGTAGGAAAACATGTCTAACTGCAACCCTTGTCGCACACTGGTGGGCACTCAGTCCAAACTAGATTCATTGGGCTTTCCCGTGTACGATCCTACTCTAAAACCGCAATCTAGTTGGCGGGATACAATACTTCATGTTTACTTGATCGTGTCTATCTTATGTAGTTCAACAGATATGCTTATATATGTATGATTCTAGAGAGCCACATATGAATGCACTCACATGCATTCTTAAATATGTTCATCTCACTTAGGATTCTAGTTATTTCTTCACCCATCCACTACCATATGTTTCATTTCCTACTCTGATGAAGATTAGAAGGATGCCCTTCCATTCATCGCTCCACCAAAGATTATTGTATATTTTTGGGTGATAATCCACTTTCTTGGTCATCAAAACAACAACTAATTGTCTCTCGTTCAACTGCCAAAGCAGAATACTGAGGCATTGCCAATGTTGTTGCTGAAACTTGTTGGCTTTAGAATCTTCTTTGAGAAGTTCACTCACGTCTCGAAAATGAAACCATTGTATATTATAACAACGTTAATACCATTTACTTATCCTCCAATCTCGTTCAACACCAACACATAAAGCATATAGAGATTGGTATTTATTTTGTACGGAAAAAAGTTGCTCTTGGTCAATATGAGTCCTTCACATGCCCTATGCATATATCTTAATAAAGGGTTTTCTCAGTTCATTATTTACGTATTTTAAATCTAGCTTGCGTGTTTGTCCTTGACCTCTCGCTCAAACTGCAGGGGTGTACTAGTGTATATTAACTCATTGTATAATTACTAACCTAATTGTATATATAATTTTTATGTACTTTGTAATCAATGATATAATCGTCTCATGGTCAAACAACAAAGTGTATGGATTCAAAGCGAGACCTTCTAAGGGTGTTGCCCCTGGATCCTATAACGAGTGGTATACATTGAACCCATAACGAGGACCAGGCCCTTTGACCCAACTACTTGTAGTGACTAAGATCAAATTGGCTCATATAAGTTTCCACTCTGCACCTATTGGCTCATACTTGAACATAGTCTAAAATTCCATTTGTATTGGTTTAAGTTATAATCACCTTTTGGACCCAAATATATAACCATATATATTTGAATCGTTATCAACACTTTGACATTTGTTTAAGAGTTTACTTAGAAAAACTTCATTAAGAAATTACTAAGTATTCTAACTAAAGCCAATTAGTTGATGTTGACCTTTTCAACATTTAGCTTATTTCTAAAGAGTGAAGGATGATCTACTAATGAAGATATTCAACTATTGACTTGAATAATTGAAGGCTTACTAAAGATAATCAAAACTGAATAATAGTCTTCAACTAAAGAGATTTTAGGTAAAGTTCATCAACTAAAGAAAACAACTCGCTTAAGCTAAGAAAAAAGTAATAGTTGAAGGCTTGCAGACAATGAGATACATCCAAAAGTAAGAAATCGATGATCTCTTTTATCCTCGGCCTATCGGGCCTTTTGGATTCATCTATACTGTCACATTATTTCCAAAACAATAAATAAACTTAAAAGACTAGATAAAAAGATTTCATTTAATCATTTGGCAATATCATTCTCTTTAATTAGTTTCAAGAATGCATTAAATGATTTAAGGCTTTATTAGTTGCATGTGGTTGGATCAATGTAAAAGTAAATAATCGACGACTGTGTTCAAAATACAAAAGTATAATTGCATGAACTTGGAAAACTGAAGAGTTTTCTTGCACCATTCAATCCATTTACTGCTACAAATTAGAAGTTTAACATATGAGTAAGAGAGAAGCAATCTTCTAACCTGTTTTCTAAGCCCATTTAATAGTTATTTGAGCTTTTGTGTAGGGATTACAATGAAGACATCCTTTCACTAGATGATCATTATCTTCTTGTTCTAGCTTTGTGATATTACTTAGAAGTGTAACATAGAGTGAATGAGCACTACTAGAAAAATAGCCTTTAATGACACGCATTCCGTGTCATTAAAGGATACAGAGGACACACAAATGTGTGTTTGAAACCCCAGTCATAAATGAAAGATGACACACAATTGTGTGTCATAAATTTATGACACATATTTATGACACACGTTTATGACATACATTTACGACATGCATTTGCAACATACATTTACGACACACAATTTGTATGTCATGATTCTAGGTGCTTTAAGAAAATATTTTTTTTAGATTTGTTAAAATTCAAATTAAAATACGTTTAATGCCTCATAAAATAAACGAAAATATTATATATAATAAATATTTCAAAGTCATCACAAATATCGTAGTTATATGTCAAATACTAATAAACATTCGAAGTTATAAAAAATATCATAATCATATGCCAGTACAAACTTTCAGTGGAAAATAAAGTTGGCTCCAAAAGACGCCCAATCTTCTCGAACCTCATCAATATCAACATCCATGTAATTCTCCTTGCCATCCCAACCTAACAAAAAAGATAGTTCACTAAATTTAGCAACTATAAAAGTGAGATGCTATAATTAACAAATCAACAATTTAACAGTAATACAAAAAGTATGCTTACATTCTTATCGATCAACACTTCAACTCCTTCCTCAAATATCTCTTTCCCACCTGAACTTAAACAAATAATAGCCACACTCGGTACCTCCCGACTGACGACGACAGTACAAAATTTGCCTCAAATGTGAATGGACATTTCTAGTCCTCAGAGAATCAAGATAAAAGCAAGTAGTTTGTATTCTTAATTATATTTTTAATAGTGAAGTCATATCAATCATTGGAAAAGAATACAACAAGTACCTTTCATTGACCAAGTTAAATTGTAAACAAATTGTACACTAAAGGATAAAAAAAATCAAAAATGGACATGTTTGTGCTGACAGATGGCAGTTGTATGTTGCAAGACTTGTAAGATAAAAGCTTTTGGTCCTTGAAACCTTGAAATGAAGACCAAAAATGAAAAAAAAAAAAAAAAAATTGGACTGAATCGGTCAAAATCTGGCCCTACCGGTTGACATGGGACTGTTGTGATTGCTGCAATTACAAGTTGCACAAAAGGCCCGTGAATAGGTTCCATTATTTTCCCACTTTTATAATGGAATTCCTAATTCCATTCTGCCCACTTTACTCTAATTCATCTAACCAACAGGTCTAATTCTCTTTTTGTAGTTTTGAGGTAATAACATCTTAATTATTTAACATCTTAATCTTAAAAAACAAAATACCTTTTTGATTTTCCGTTGAAGAAAACATGGGGTTTTCGTAAACTGTTTATGCTTAATAACTCTCAATTTATTAATTCACTATAAGCATTTCATTATTTGGTAAACTGTCATTGTCCACATTTTTATTGTATAAACATTGTCTTTCAAAATTTGTTCGGCAACAAGTTTGTATGTTTATTTTGAGATGGTTTTAATAAGAAATAACTTTTTGGAAATTTTATTTATACTCAACCCCTCTCTACAAATATTTATCCTTATTATGACTATATAATTTGATAGGTAGCTAATCGAGACCAAAACTTACTATAGAGCTGTGTGATTCAACTGATAAATTAATATTGTCATGGCATCATCTAGTATTAATTTATAGTTACCTTCAAATTCATAAACTTGGAAATGTTCAAACGGGTATGCCTAATGGAAAGAAGACTCCCCTTACATATTTAATAGTGTATAAGACATTAAAAATAATGCCCTTAAGGAAGTACATAATGTCCTAAATATTTCTTCCACTGACACTAAAGTAAGATAAACTTGGGATTTTCCTACTTTGAGGTACCTTCACAAACCTGTTGAATCAACAATTATGATAGCCTTGAAACAACGAATGTTTTTTTCAAAATTCATTCATAAAATACTTTACAAAGTAATTTTGCTCAGTGACCAGAACAAATAGCTAATTTTGAAACTAACCCTATTTGATTTAAATGCCATAAACATATACATTTCACTTCTAAATGTAGACAACTCTATCAACAATTAGGAAGTCTTATCTTCAACACCAAAACTAAGGATTCAAAAGATTGTGCTAATAATTTGCAAATGGATAAAATCTTAGAATCCAAGGGTTTGAGAGTTAAATAAAACAAACACATCCATGAGTGATGAGATTTATCTCAAAATCCTATTCCTCTTCTAAAATTGATTTCATCTTGACATCTGATAAAGAATCTCTAGCTGACGTTCACAGTGTCAATCAAGTACTCTTTTTCTCTCTTAAAAATATAATTATTATTAAAAAAATTTCACTAATGAGGATGTCTAAGGATTCAAATAAGTCAATGAATCTTCTAAAATCCATAGAATTCAATGAAAGTTGTCTAAATTACAGAACCTCTTTGTAAAGGAAATATGTTTTATTCGAAAACTGTCATGCTTGATTATAGTAACTAGCAAGCTTTCAATGACCGATGGAACTCTATCTATCATTAATTTTAGTTGTTGTACTAGAAAGGTATCCACCACTAGAGCTCCCAAAAAGTTTCATGTACCGAATCTTAACAACTTAATTCCTTATAATAGCGACAGTGTTTAATAAGTAAGGTTGTATCTATTTTAAAACATTATTCAAAATCCAAACTTCTAGAACGTGGACTTAAGGTTAACACCTTAAAATTTGGCATAACACAATATTTGATCATATAATGTTTTGAAAATCCATAAATCGGACGTTTGATGATCTTTCATAATTTTCCCAACAACATGTAAGAAACGAAATTATGATTCAAAAATGTTTAACTAATGAGTCTAATCTTATGAACCTTTTTTGCGAAAGAAGAATAGTTGAAGTTTGAGATGTTGATGAATTGTTTTTAGCAAAACCGAAAATCTTGAGATTCATTTTGGTCATCACTCAATAGATAAATTAATGTAACACCTAGGTCTCATAAACCCATATCTCAAATCAAAAGGTCTCTAGATCTCATAAAGTTAATGATGATGGTTCTGATAAGAATCATAATATTGAGTCTATCTTAAAGATGAAATATGTTGTTTTTAACATCTCTAAGAAAATAGAAATTGAGCGAAGATACTGTTGATTGTTTATTGAGTGGTTTAATGATTCTCATTATAAATTCATTCATAATGATCTTTTGGATACTCAATTTATTTTGAATGATTTAGAATATGGAATTTGTCTTAATGTCACATTATGTAATAAACCTTCTCACAACATTAAATACTAATATTCATTAAAGTGATCACTAGTCACCCATGCAATACACACACACACATACATATATATATATATATATATATATATATATATATATATAGAGTAAAGTTCAATTGAGAACCTAAAAAAGCCTAGGAACCTAAGAACCCATTTTATGAACTTTTTTTTTACACAATATTTTTCAAAAAAAAATATACCAAAATTTTTGTTATGATGCATCTAGAAGATATCAAAAAAAATTTTCAAAAAAAATCATTTTTTTAATTTTTTTTCATATGGGTTTAGGGTTTAGGGTTTAGGGTTTAGGTTTAGGGTTTAGGTATAGGGTTTAGGGTTTAGGGTTTAGGGTTTAGGGTTTAGTTTTAGGGTTTAGGATTTAGGTTTAGGGTTTAGAAATCTCTTAGACACTTTAAATAAAAAAATTGGATGCAAAAAAATCATTTTTTTTATTTTTTTTCATATGGGTTTAGGGTTTAGGGTTTAGAAATCTCTTAGACGCTTTAAATAAAAAAATTGGATGCAATTTTTTTTAAAAAATATTGTGTAGAAAAAAAGTTCCTAGGTTCCTAGGTTTTTTTAGGTTCTCTCATGATCTCGACCCTATATATATATATATATATATATATATATATATATATATATATATATATATATATATATATATATATATATATATATATATATATAATACATAATATTATTCACACATAGTGTGGGTCCATTTCATCTTAAGACTTCCTTCTTAAAATTAAGAGGTGGAATGGATTGATGTTGGATGATCTAGACTTCCTTTTCAAAAAAAATAAACAGAATTCAACCAATCAAAATAAAAGCTTTAAATTTACCATTCTCAAAGCCCAAAATACCACATTTTTATGCACAAAAAAGCACAAATACAATGGACTATATATTACACATTATACGTCCTTCATGTTCATTTACAACCTATATTTTTCTCTTTTAAGCATTTTCTCTCACCTTCTTTTCGGCTAAGAGAGTAGTGGCGGCTAGAGGTAGATAGGGCATCAAAGGATGAGAGTCGTGGGGGTGACATCGAGGGGGTACGACTGTGGTGTGATTATGGATAAGCATTGGATCTGGTCGAGGTGGTACGACTGTGGATGTGTTGAGGAAAATGGTCTGAGTCTGGTCAACGGAGACAGGTGTATTGTCGGAACTGGAAAACGATGGTTAAAATCGAAGACAATGATATTTAAAACCAAAATTGAAAGTTCGGTTACCTATTGAGTGCAACTAAAACTTTAGTGATCTAATAGTTAAATGTTGTGTAATTCATTGTCATTATGGATCATTAACCCTTTGTGTACTGGCCTAACAATTTAACAATTCTAAGCATTAAAAGTCATTTTTTAACCATCTTGATTATGAGAGGATGATTGATATTTTTGATCGTTTCATGTGAAGTTTATGAATTTCGATTCATATACTATGAGCTTATTAAATAAGAAAGTTATGTTACATTCTTGCTTTAAAATTATGTATTATATTGATATTTAATAGTTCAGCGATATAAAAATGGAGCGTTGTTATATTGTTTTGCTCCACAAACAAAGAACCTTAGGGCAGGCCCTTGGTTTTCACCGGGTGATATTGAGCCGGTTGGTATTATGTCGAGTAAGGTCATAGACAAACTGAATGAGAACTTTGTAGATATAAAATTTGGTAACCTTTTTTATATATTTTTTTGATTTTATATTTCACATATGTACTAATATTATCATATTAAGGATAAAAAAAATCATCCAATGGTGCTCACCAAGAGAAGAATTTGAATTGCTAGCAAGCAAGTAACATATTAAACATTTCTTTATATTCTTTTATTTTTAATGTTTTTATTTGTACTTTTGAGTGAGTCATGAAATTTGGTTGTATACTTGTAGCTAGGGCTGTAAACGAACCGAACGAACACGAACAATGGCTTGTTGATGTTCGTTCATTTAAGTTAGCTGAACAAACGAACGAACATGAACGGTTAAATGAACGAGTTTTCTTGTTCATGTTCGTTCATTTAACAGTTATATTGTTCATGTTCGTTCGTTTATGTTCGTGAGCATGCTAAACGAACATAAATGAACAAACATAAACGAACAGAGATAAACAAACACAATTAAACATATATAAACATAAACAAACATATAATATTGTAATGTAATCAAACACAATTAAACATATATGAACATAAAATGAACTTAAATGAACAAACATAAACGAACAACATAAATGAACGTTCACGAACATAATTGAACGAACGAGACAATTGTTCATGTTCGTTCGTTTAACTAAACGAACGAGAAATTATGTTCATGTTCGTTCATTTATTAAATAAACGAACTTCTCGCTGAATATTTCATGAACAATTCGCCGAACATTTGGTTCGTTTACAGCCCTACTTGTAGCCTATGAAGTGAAAAGAATGTTTGAATGACAAATTATTCCATAGGATAAAAGAAGGGTAAGATTTTAAAAGACAAAAAGTATTTATGGTTTTGTTTTTTTTAAGGGTAAATTGCAAAAGTCACTAATTTTACATAAAATTTTGATTTTGACACTGTGTTTATTTTTTTACAATTAAGTCACTATGTTTTTTAACTTGTTGCAATTTTGACCATTTAACTGGTCAAACTGGCTGTCAGCTTATGTGACATGATAACGTGTCAGTATTTGGTGATGTGACGCTGAGTTGACGCTGACATGACAATAGTTTCTTTGAAAATAAGATTTGAAACAACAATTATAAGGCTTGAAGAATTTTATGTAGTTTTTTAATGATACAAATACAATATTTTGAAAGTAAGATGATACATGATAATTGTATATAATGTATACGGATAATTATAAAGAAATTACATACATGCTTTTACAAATTGATTTGAAAATAAGATGATATACGGTGATTGTATATACGATATACTGATAATTATGTTAAAAGTGTAAAATATATTTAATAGAAGTGGTAATTATGATTTATATATGAGTGAATTTGTTAATTGGGTCATTATTTATCTTAATAGTCAAATACATAAAAATAAAAGAAACTTTTAGCTAAAATAGAAAATATCATCATACAATGTCAATATCAAATCATCAAATACCGTCATATCATCATATCACGTTAGTTAGCAACCACGATGATCGGTTAAATAGTCAAAATTGCGTCAATTTGTAAAACTTAGTGACTTAATTACAAAAAAGAAAAAAAAAATGTCAAAATCAAACTTTTATGTAAACATAGTCACTTTTTTACAATTTGCTTTTTGTTTAACTTTGTAAAATGGTGAAATTTGATGTTTTAAGATGTTACGTTATTAGTGGTGGTTCAAAAGATGTTTAAATTATACTTAACAATTAATAGTTATTGCTGTTTTTTTATCGTCAAATGTTAATAGTCTCATTGTCTCAATATGTAAACCCAACAAAACAAAAACATGAGTCGATGACTTCCACCGTTACACTTTGCTTCATCTGAATTTATTTTTTGGCCATTTTGGAGGCTATTAATCCATTACAAGCAAGCCCATATTTATGAACATTATTGGCCCATATGTATTTCTGTTTTGGTCCTTATCAGAATATCAGTTATCGTAATTCATAGCCGACCAAATGCCAAACAATTTAAGCAAGTTGTTAGCACATCGTTTTTTTTTTTCTTTTTTTTTTTTTTTTTTTGCCAAAGAACTTGTAGTTCGGTAGCGTCGGAGTATGCCCGGCCTCCTTGAGGTCTTGGGTTCAAATCTCACTAGGGGATTAGGTGGTTTAAGTTAGGATATAGTATATGTATTATTTGCCGGTTCAAAAACAAAAAAAAAACACATCGGGTTTTATGGTTTGATTTTTTAAAACCGACCCCCACATTTAATGTACTGTCGAAACAATAATAGAGGGACCGTGATAGCAATATCTTTAAACCATAAGGGTACGTATAATAATACTTTGCCTAGTTAACATAATAATTGACAAAAACCTTGTCAAACAAAATTTGAGGTCTCGACCTCAATCAGATTAGGGTTAGGGTTTTGGAAAGCGAAGAGAACAAACTCCATCGCTTCTACACGCAGTAGTTTGTGAAAAACCTGTAAGTACTTCGACCCGCTACTTCACCAGCAGAGCATCATCTTAGATTCATCGTGCTTTCACAATTCATGAGCCGTATTTGCTAAACATTGTTCTTGATCTAGTATCTGCAGCTAGTTAGTTAGTATCGGATGCTGTTAATTTCGTGGTAGCTTTACAGCTTTTTGTTTGGTTCATGTTACGTGAAATTTGTTTTCTGTGCATTTTGTTTCATATCTTCGACGTATATGATACGGGCTTATCAAATTAAGCCAAGTCGTTTTGAGCTCGAATAAATTGATTTTTATGGTATCGGATCCCATAAGGTCTAATCCATTTGGTCCTCAAATGTCTACGGTGACCTTTTTTTATGAAAAATATCGATGAACCAAAGATCTAATTGTTAAATACCTTTCGCCTAAGCTAATAAGGTATTAAATTGAAACCTCGGAGATTTTTGACTGTATGTGATACCTTTCATCTCTTCTTCTTTCAGCTGAACATGATTGAGCAGGATGAGTATCGTTGTTTTATTGGGAACCTTTCATGGTCAACATCTGACAGAGATTTAAAAGAAGCTTTTAAAAAGTTCGACCATCTTGTTGATGCAAAGGTACTCTGTACACTACGTGTCCTCAAATTTATTCTTTATTTTCTTGATAACAAGTCAAATTGTTAAAAACTGAAAAAGATACATAAAACTCACATGTGTTTATATTCCAGGTGGTAATGGACAGATCATCAGGGCGATCACGTGGATTTGGATTTGTGACTTTTGATGATGAAAAGTCAATGGAAGATGCAATTGAAGCAATGAATGGAATAGATTTAGATGGGCGTCCAATTTCAGTAGACAAAGCTCAACCAAATCAAGGTGGTGGTGGTAGAGACCGCGATAGCGGGCGGGACCGTGACCGGGACAGGGGCAGGGACCGTGGGCGAGATCGTGATTATGGAGGTGGTGGTGGTGGTGGTGGTGGGCGGGGATCAGGTGGTGACTGCTTCAAATGTGGGAAACCTGGTCATTTTGCTCGTGAATGTCCATCTGGAGAGGGGGGATCAAGAGGTGGTGGGAGGTATGGCGGCAGAGATGACAGATATGGTGGAGGTGGTGGCGGTGGTGGTGGTAGCCGCCATGGTCCTGACCGCGGTAGTGATCGTTCGAGTGGACGGAATAGGGATTCCGGCAGTCGTGGCGGCTCGGGAAGCGATAGACGTGACCGTGATCGTGATCGTTCTGGCCCATATGAACGCCCTTAATAATGCATCCGAGGTATTATTTTTTAATTTTTTTAAAATTGTCTGAGATTTGATTTTATGAGGTAATTTTGTACCGTAAGGCCTCGTTTGTTAGCAGGACAAAATATGACATGACAGAACAGGTTGTCTGCGTTTGACTTGAATTGGATAAGAGAGGTGTCAATGGAACAAAATTTACAATATTTGTCCCACGGAAAAAGGTGGGACAAAGACTAGCTTTTGATCTATTGTCTATGAAAAAGACGTAAATGCCCTCATCATCCTAATCATCAAAAATATCCCGACAAAGCTTGTCGAGTCCTGTCCTGTCTAGTCCCATGTAACAAATGCAGCCTACGGCTGCATTTGTTGCACAAGGTGGGACAATATTGGGACTGGACAAGCTTTTTAAAGCTATTTTTGATGATTAGGATGATAAGGGTATTTACGTCTTTTTCATAGACAAAAGATCAAAAGTGAGTCTTTGCCGCACCTTGTTCTACCACACAAGTGTGGGACAAAAAATTGTATATTTGTTCCATCGACACATGTCCACGTTCAATGCATGGCAAATGCAGTACAATGTTGGCACATGTTATTATTATTTTTTTATAAATTAAAATCATATTCATATTTCAGGTGTGTCAGATAAGCTGGATGTAGTGACGTGAGGAATGCACTCGGGCCCATTTTGGATTACTTGAAACCAGTATCTATTATATTTTTAAATCCCAGATTCTAGTATCTGTTACTATTTGGAACAAATTTCTTCAAGTGTTGACTGGATCTGTTTTCAGTGTTTTATAGATCTAATTGCTTGCTTGATAAAAGTATGTGTTTTTCTTTGAAGTTGGGCTGAACCATATTCTGTCTTAAGATTTACTTTCTCCAAAATATATTAATTTAAAAATCTAAATAGGAAAAGTAAAATTGTTACGTAAATATCATCAATTATTACCAAAAACACAAAATCACCAAGATAACAAAGGATCTATAACATCCTATCAGAAAGTTATGATGTTAGCTACTAACCCACCAAATAACCAGTTGAGTAATACACTTTTTAATGGGTAATCTTAAAAAAATCCACCCTCTGTTTAGATACTTCCCAAACTTGTGATAATTAGCCCGACTTAAATCCTAGCCAAGTCATGATTTTATTTATTTAAGCCGTCCTAGGTAAAATTAATGACTCTATCTGACACATTTTAATTAAATGGGCCAAAGTTGCCGCTTATTTAGTTTTGACTTTTGACTTTTGAGTGCGGTTATAAAATTTTACAAGGCTTTGTATATAAGTGCACAAAGCCTGGCTTCAATAAGGTTTGATGTATAAAAAACTATGTATAACTGTATATGGTCTCGAGGTGGCCGGATGTAGAGGTGCACAAGGGTTTTTTTTAGCAAACCGGTTCAGTTTGGAAATCTGATCAGATTAAGTCGACTAGAGGTGGCAAAACCTGACACGACACGATAACCCGACACGAAATAAACGGGTTTGGGTAAGAGATTTCAACCCGTTTAATTAAACGGGTTGACACGACACGACACGATAATTAAACGGGTAAGGTCAGGGTTGAAACTTTCAACTCGATAATGACTCGAAAATGACACGTTTATTTATATTCAAGTTTTCTAATTCTTATGTAAATTAGACAGGTCAAAAACCAATACCATATTTAAAAGAAAAACTTCTGATTTACGTGTTTTGTAATGACTCGAAAATGACACGTTTATTTATATTCAAGTTTTCTACTTTTTCACTCATACTCCACAGTTCACTCGGCCTCTCTCTCATCCTCGCAACCTCGTCATTCATCTCCCCGACTCCTAATCTTTTAGCGTTGCTCTATAAACTTAGTGTGAATGCTTCTACTACTAGTCTTTCATGTTTTCCTTTTCGCCTCAAACTCTTATTCTTTCAACATACTTAGTGTTTCAACTTGAAAAGTGACATTACATATTTACAAGGTTGAAACCCCAAACCCGAAACTCGACACGAACTCGACACGAAAATAAACGGGTTGACACGACACGACACGATTATTAAACGGGTTGGGTTAGGGTCGAGCACTTTCAACCCGTTTAGTGTTTTGACACGACACGAAATCGACACGACACGACACGTTTGCCAGGTCTAAAGTCGACAAAGTTAAAACCGGGTTATAGGCAAAAATGCTCAAATCTGTATAAACCCGTCAATGTAGTCAAAAACCGGTTTTAAAAACCGGATCAGACAAAACCGATTTTCAAACATGTTCTACAAGCTATATTCTTAAACTGGTTCGAATCGTCGGATCGGTTTCGGATTGTAGGGGATATTTTATTTTAGAGAATAGTATATATCAGTGTTCTAAAAGGCGCGTCATGACGTGCGTCAAGGCGTGCCATGGCGTGAGGCGCGACTCCGCCGTCCCGAAAACCCTCATGGCGGCGTGGCTAGGCGTGGCGCGTGAAAAGGCGAGCCATGGCGTGCCATGGCGTGAGTTTTTAGTATTTGCGACCCGTTTCTTCTTCTTTTTCTTGCATTTCTTGATTGAGCATAAAACATTTTAGTTTTTGTTAACTTTTTGTTATTAGTTATGGATAAAACACTTCTAAAAACCTCATATGTTTGATATAAATCTATATTTACATATAATATAATTATATTATTCATATAAAATTGCCGCCTTACATCACGCCTTGAAAAACGTCATTACTTGCCAAGGCTCGTAAAACTTGAGGCTTGACATTGCCGCCACGTCACGCTTCACGCCATTTAGAACCTTGGTTTATATTGAGTTTTAGAAGTTTTTATATTTTGAGATAAAGTAGGTGTTATATTTCTTTTTCTATTTGTATTTCAAATAAAACAAATGAAATCTATTTGATTTGAGTAAAAAGTTTGTTAATAGTATCATTAATTAATAAATTTCAATAAAAAAACTCCATAAAAATCAGTAATAAATGATTGGGTCTTATAACTAGTTACCAATGCCCAATTATAACCGGGTTATGATTTTTCATTGAGCAAACCCAGTTGAGGGACCCACCAAAACTTAGTCCAACTAACATTGGACCTCTAAGGTTATCATCATCTAATTTAGGGTGATGCTATATGTATCCCTAACACACACAACCATGAAGATTATATATAGTAATTATGTATGTGTAATTTACTTTATGGTGATGCTATATGTATCCCTAACACACACAACCATGAAGATTATATATAGTAATTATGTATGTGTAATTTACTTTATGGATGAGTACCTATAGAATGAGCCCTAATTTAACCTAAAGGTGCAATCAAAAGTGGATATTTTCTATTTTTAAGCTCGTATGAGGATAAATAATAAAAATACTCAATTACATGTACCTCGGTACACTATGAAAACAATTTAACTAACATAGAACGTTAAATTATATAATTAGTATAAGGACTCTATACATACATTGCATTGAAAAAATCAATTTTAGATACCATGCTTTTACAAACGAATATTTGTTCTAGCAAGTAGCAACCATAACAAGGATTAAGCGGGCTTTTGATCTCATATTAAGAGCAATGCATAATTGGGCTAAGACCAGGCCTAAAGCCGAAGGGGACCAATGTACTTCACCCATTGGATTCGAACATCCTACGATTTTATTTTAATTTTTAAGTGTTTTATTATGAAGTAATGGCCATTTAATGGGTAGTATCTCTTCATATTTTTATGATTACTATGTGCCTATTAGCTTATTATGGTTTGATAATGTTGATAAATATTTTAAATGTTTAAATAAAAAAATGTTTGATAATGTTGATAAATATTTTAAATGTTTACATAAAAAAATGTTTGTCGATTTAAATAAATAGTTTTTGATGATCGTTTCTTTTCAAGTTCTTTGAAAGTGTATATCGCAAGTCAAAACCAATGTACCTTTTATCATTGTTTTAACACTAGCAATCATATTGAACGTAGCCTCACTTTTTTTTCTTTTAAAACACAACACACACACCAATTTATCCGTTTATCACTGTATTTCTTGGGCATTTAACATGTATACGCAAAAATTGTCAAACATCAAAAAATAATTTCTTTGTTTATCATATTTTGGTATTGTATAAGCCTAATACAAACATTTTTCATTTTTAAAATTTCATTTTGGTACTGCATAAGCTAATAAACACTTACAAAACATTAAGTGTTTAAAAAGGCAAGCCCAAGCACCCATATTCATATGATTCCTAAATTTCTTATGTATTATGTTATATCAAATCATGTGTCGGATAAAGCAGGACTTTTTATTGGATGTATCTAATAAAAATTTATCGATGAGCTAGACTAAATTATAACATAGATGAGTCAAAGTTGGGGATTCAAGCCATTTTGAGTTTGACTTAAGACCTCTATTAGGCTATGGGGTATGGTCACTCCATACCCACACCAAAAATGATGTCACCTCACTGTCATCTCATCTCTACTTCTCTACCAAGCTACTAAAGAATTACCCACCATTTCTCTTTTGTTTTTATTTTTTATTTTTTATTTTTTATGTAATAAATTATTATGAAGGAGTGAGAGAAACAAGAGAGATAAAGAGAGAAAGAAAGAGAAAGAGAAAGAAAGAAAATAGCGTTGCTCACCGTGGTTTGAAAGACATCAACCAACGCTGGTGTGGTCCAGACCATAAGAGGGTGTGATAGTATTTACTGTTAGATTAGTTGACGGTTAGTTATGCCACGTGTATAGTTGGTTAAAAGTTAGTTAGATCACGTGTGTTTATTAGTTAGTTTAGCTTGGTAAAGTTGATTCATCTATATATATATATATTACTTTAGATGTAATTCGTTTCTTTCAATCGATAAAGAGATAATTTTTCTCTCTCAATTCTGTTGTATTCAAGATGGTATAAGAGCAAACTATCCTTAATCAATTCGTTTGATTATCTTCATTTCTTCATCATCTTCTGATCACTCACATCAATGGCGACTCCAACTGTAAATAATCCTCCAAATCACAACATTAGCTCATCCAATTCGTCCGATCCCCTGTATCTGCACCCATCTGATCAGCCAGGAATGCTCTTAGTTTCTAAACAACTTGATGGATCAAACTTTACCTCCTGGAAGAAGGCGATGATGATCTCTCTTTCTGCAAAGAACAAATTAGGGCTTATTAATGGCAAGATCGCAAAACCTACATCCGATGATCCAAATCTTGATATGTGGCAACGATGCAATGATATGGTAACTTCTTGGATACTCAATGTTCTTACTAGTGACATAGCAGAATCAGTACTCTATTCATCTTCAGCTTTTGAAATTTGGAACGAATTGGATGATCGATTCGGACAAACTAATGGAGCTAAATTGTATCAACTCCAAAAGGAGATTTCTGATCTATCTCAAGGCTCCAACGATCTCGCCACTTACTTCACTAAACTCAAGAAAAGCTGGGATGAGTTAAATGCCTTGACATCTCTTCCTAACTGTACGTGTGGAGCAGCTCACAAATTTCACGAGATGGAACAAAATCAAAGGTTAGTCAAGTTTCTCATGGGACTCAATAGTGATTATGGATCAACCAGAGGCAACATTCTGATGATGAAGCCTCTTCCGTCAATTGCTCAAGCCTATTCACTTTTAATTCAAGATGAAAAACAACGTGAGGTACATTCATCTCCAACCTTTGTTCCTGAGTCCGTTTCAATGAATGTTAAATCTGGATCAATTCAAAACAAGAAGAACATAGTATGTAATCATTGTAAGAAACCTGGTCACGTAGCAAGCAAATGTTATCGTTTAATTGGTTTTCCAAAGGACTTTAAATTCACTAAAGGAAAAAGTGTGGCATCGAATGTTACGTCACAATCAAATGAAGAAGATACTACTATCACTCACCAATCTAATCAAGTTCCAGAAATCTCAAGTGAACAATACCAGCGGCTAATTTCAATGATCAACAATCTCAATGCGCCTAAATCACAACAATCCTCTGATTCTTCCAATTTCACTGATCAAAAG
This sequence comes from Cichorium intybus, assembly GCA_023525715.1. NCBI lineage: Eukaryota > Viridiplantae > Streptophyta > Magnoliopsida > Asterales > Asteraceae > Cichorium > Cichorium intybus. Next base: position 20,733,110 of record CM042017.1, on the reverse strand, counting down.
TTCTCCACAGTGCGCTGGTAATGTTTCTTCTCATTCTTCTTTTAATGTTCACAAGGAACGAAATAAGTATCATTTTTTAATTACTAGATCCAACTATTGGATAATCGATTCAGGCGCTAGTGATCACATGTGTTCTAATAAGTCAATTTTAATCAAGATCCGAAAACTTGATTATCCACATCATATTACGTTACCAAATAGAGAAAATACAATCGCTTATGAAATCGGAAGTACCATAATTGCGGACAATGTTGTTTTACACAACGTATTGTATGTTCCTTCATTTCGATACAATCTAATGTCTATCGGAAAATTATGTGCACAACTCAAAGCCTTCATACTCTTTTCTGAGACTCATTGTTTCCTGTTGCAGGGCCCTTCTCAGAAGAGGCCTCTGGTTCTTAGTGAACATCGCACTGGATTGTACTTTGCTCATTCCAAACAAGAAAGTAAACATAGCACTGTTATGTCTGTCACTAGTTCTTTTCCTTCATGTTCGTTTGTTGGCTTTACAAACACTATGCGTAATGTTGTATCCAATGATACTTTGATTTCTTTGTGGCACAAAAGACTCGGACATTTACCTTTATACAAGTTAAAATCTTTCGATTTCATTAATTCTATACCTAATGAACATCAGCTTGCCAAGTCACACCCACACAATTGGCGTGGGTTCCATACCGTCTAGTCTTAGACACATGATTCTATCGAAATTGACATATTTCCTTAGATTTATTAGAATAAAAATGGTGGCATTACAAATAACCCCAGATTATCAATAAATTTGTGAAAATGATATCAAAATAAAATATTTTCTCTTTATTCGGTCGAGTTTGGTGGCTCATTAGCCGATTGAAATTAGGCATAGGGATCTCCATCAAGTGCTAATCCTATGACATAAAGAAATCGCAAGGGAACAAGAGGCAACAAAGGCGATCAATAGACTCGATATTTCTGATACACAACGAGCACATCATAGAGCTATAAAAAGAGAATGATTGATAGCCTCGATGTTTCCATCGTCAAGTGCTAATCTGACGCCGCAAAAAATCTTGTAGAGTAAACTTTTTTTTTCTAATTATAATGATATTAAATACTACTGATGGTTTTTGAAATTCATAAAACCATCATATACCTCATTTTAATGTATGATTTCTCATCTTACATATCATATTCTATAAATCACAAAACTAATTTATTCTTAAAACTGATCGTGTACATTCTATATTGTTTAAGTAAATTATAATTCGAAAAGATTTACTTTGGAAATAAGTTTTATTAAAAAGAAAAATCTCGAGCAAGATGAAAACAAACAAAGATTCAGAAAACCAAAATAAAAGGCTATGAGAGAGAGAGAGAGAGAGAGAGAGAGAGAGAGAGAGAGAGAGAGAGAGAGAGAGAGAGAGAGAGAGAGAGAGAGAGAGAGATTGTGTGTGTGTTTTGAGTTCTTTTGAGAACCAAAAGATTCCCGAGAACCCCATATTAACCATTCGATCATATAATTGGAAGGCTTGGATTGAATGTGCCAAAAGTGTATATATTCAAATTATAAAGGTACACGAATATTCAATTTAGGGGGGGGGGGGGGGGTATATTCATCATTTCCTTGTTAACCCAAGTCGTCATCTCGTCAATTAAATCCCGCATTTCTCGAGTATCAATATATCATCATTCCCCTCGAATCATTGCCATACTTATCTCTAACAACTGAAATACGCAATATATTTGATATTATGCTTCCATTTGATTCAATCGACGAAGAAGTTTGAAGAACTAGGTGAGGTGCGTCAGGGTTTTCTTTGGTCATCTTTATCCGACCAAAAAGCACGATTATAACATCACCGTGATTAGAGCACCTCCAAAGGAGGTTTTTGAAAGCTTTTTCAAAAAACATTTCCACCCAAAAAGCTCATAAAATATGAAAAAGCTATAGGGGAAGTTTTTAAATTACAAGCTCTTTCACATAGTTTGTTAATTAATAATCTCTTGACTTGAGCCTTTTTCATATTTCGGTAGGTCCAATGAAAAATAAACAATGAATATAATAGTTCTACCAAAAAGCTTTTAAAAAACCTCTTCTATAGTGAAAATAACATAAGATTTTTAAATATAAGTTTTTTCATGAAAAAAATTATATAAAAAAACTTCTCTATTGTGGATACTGTTAATGTGTTATAATCGTTTAAAAATCCTAGCATTTAAATATTTTTAAGTTAATTATTGATTTACAGTTCGAAAAGGTTTTGAATCTTCACAAAATGAACGATTGATTGTATACATTTGTTGTTTCTGTATGATCAAACTCAAACTCAAAGTAAATTTTGTTTTTTTTTTTATAAATAAACTCAACAAACCCTCTTTTAAACAAGAAAAATCATATGACGATTTTGAGTATTACGTACATAATGTTTAAAAAATTTTAATAAATGTTTCTGATTATACATGCAACCGAACTAAATGGTGTTTCTTATACTTTTTTCCCTAATTTTTTATTTTCCGGATGATTCCAGTCAGACAGTTATTAATCGTTTTATCACTAATGTGTTCGGGCAAATCTTAATTATAGGAAATGATTATCATCATAGAAGTTCTCAAACAAAGAAGAGGGTGAATAGAGGTATATTTCTCTTTATATTCATTATTCAAGTAGTTTATGAAATTAGTTAATAAATAATTCGTAATAATATCTGTTCATTCTTATAGTTACTGGTCAAAGGAGTCAAAGGCAAAGGAGAAAGGTTTTATGGAAATTCAAAAAGAACTCCCTTAATCCAGTTATTGTCCAAGATATTACGTAGATATTATTTCCCCCCAACAATTTAGTATTTTGGGGTATAATCTAAAACGAGAATTCTAAATTTCAAATCTGATAACTTATTTTTAAAATTGTTAGCCAAAATATTAGTTAAAAAATGTCATTTTCTTGGATTCGAAGGATTAATTCTTATGGTGAATATAAACATTACACGATTCTCATTAACTTAATAATTAAAAAAAGTCATTAACTAATTACTTCGCCACTAAAATGGAATCTCTTTATTTAACTTTAAGTTATCTTTCTCCCTTGCCTCCTTATATATATATATATATATATATATATATATATATATATATATATATATATATATATATATATATATATATATATATATATATATATATATATATATATAGAGAGAGAGAGAGAGAGAGAGAGAGAGAGAGAGAGAGAGGATCCTTTCAAACTTTAAAAAAATACTTTCTTTCTCAAAACTGCTTTCTTTCTCATTTTCTGGTGACCAACTGAAACTCATGAATTAAGTTATTTTAATTCATTCAACTAGCTCCCCTCGCGGGACAGAACAGATCCGTCCGCTCGGTTATGCTCATTCTGTCTCCCCTTTGTGACTTGGAACGGATTCAAGCACAAGGGTATACTAAGCTAGACAACTACTTCGCGACGGGAGGTACCATCCCAGTAGTGTCTTCTGATCCCCCGATTATGTGGGTGATCCTAGTCCGGACAACTGTCTGGAGGGCGCACTGCGCATGGGCGCACCCCGCCCTGATCCTGGGCGCACTGCGGTCACGAGTTGTAAAATATGTTTGTAACGTAAACTGTATTTGTATTTAAATATGGTTAAAGAAAAGGGGTGTAAACCGAAAAAAAACGGGTCAAAAACTCAATTTCGTTTTAAAAAAACCGGCCAAAACCGGACCGGTTATAACCGAAACCGGTTGGACCCAAACCGGTTTTTGAAAAAACCAAAACCGGTTAAAAACCGGCTTTTGTGCACCTCTACTTGAAGCCTATAAAATGGAAAGAATGTTTGAATGAGAAATTAGTCCATAGGATAAAAGAAGGGTAAGATTTTATAAGACAAAAAATATTAATGTCAAGTTATTAATGGTGGTTTAAAAGATGTTTAAATTATACTCAATAGTTAATACTTATTGCATAATCGCTGTTTTTCTATCGTCAAATGTTAATAGTCTCATTATCTCGATATGTAAAGCCAACAAAAACATAACTCGATGACTTCCACTGTTCCACGGTTCCACTTTGCTTCATCTGAATTTATTGTTTTGGCCATTTTGGAGGCTATAAATCCAATTACAAGTAAGCCCATATTTAACAACATTATTGGCCCATATGTATTTCTGAATTTATTGTTTTGGCCAATTTGCGGTTTTTATTTTTAAAACCGACCCCCACACACCCTTACATTTAATGTACTGTCGAAACAATAATAGAGGGACCGTGATAGCAATATCTTTAAACCATAAGGGTACGTATAATAATACTTTGCCTAGTTAACATAATAATTGACAAAAACCTTGTCAAACAAAATTTGAGGTCTCGACCTCAATCAAATTAGGGTTAGGGTTTTGGAAAGCGAAGAGAACAAACTCCATCGCTTCTACACGCAGTAGTTTGTGAAAAACCTGTAAGTACTTCGACTCTCTACTTTACCAGCAGAGTATTATCTTAGATTCATCGTGCTTTCATAATTCATGAGCCGTATTTGCTAAACATTGTTCTTGATCTAGTATCTTCAGCTAGGTAGTTTGTATCGGATGCTGTTAATTTCGTGGTAGCTTTACAGCTTTTTGTTTGGTTCATCTTACGTGAAATTTGTTTTCTGTGCATTTTGTTTCATATCTTCGACGTATATGATACGGACTTATCAAATTAAGCCAATTCGTTTTGAGCTCGAATAAATTGATTTTTATGGTATCGGATCCCATAAGGTCTAATCCATTTGGTTCTCAAATGTCTATGGTTACCTTTTTTATGAAAAAATCGATGAACCTAAGATCTAATTGTTGAATACCTTTCGCCTAATTGAAACCTCGGAGATTTTTGACTGTATGTGATACCTCTCATCTCTTCTTCTTTCAGCTGAACATGATTGAGCAGGATGAGTATCGTTGTTTTATTGGGAACCTTTCATGGTCAACATCTGACAGAGATTTAAAAGAAGCTTTTAAAAAGTTCGACCATCTTGTTGATGCAAAGGTACTCTGTACACTACGTGTCCTCAAATTTATTCTTTATTTTCTTGATAACAAGTCAAATTGTTAAAAACTGAAAAAGATACATAAAACTCACATGTGTTTATATTCCAGGTGGTAATGGACAGATCATCAGGGCGATCACGTGGATTTGGATTTGTGACTTTTGATGATGAAAAGTCAATGGAAGATGCAATTGAAGCAATGAATGGAATAGATTTAGATGGGCGTCCAATTTCGGTAGACAAAGCTCAACCAAATCAAGGTGGTGGTGGTAGAGACCGTGATAGCGGGCGGGACCGTGACCGGGACAGGGGCAGGGACCGTGGGCGAGATCGTGATTATGGAGGTGGTGGTGGTGGTGGTGGTGGGCGGGGATCAGGTGGTGACTGCTTCAAATGTGGGAAGCCTGGTCATTTTGCTCGTGAATGTCCATCTGGAGAGGGGGGATCAAGAGGTGGTGGGAGGTATGGCGGCAGAGATGACAGATATGGTGGAGGTGGTGGTAGCCGCCATGGTCCTGACCGCGGTAGTGATCGTTCGAGTGGACGGAATAGGGATTCCGGCAGTCGTGGCGGCTTGGGAAGCGATAGACGTGACCGTGATCGTGATCGTTCTGGACCATATGAACGCCCTTAATAATGCATCCGAGGTATTATTTTTTAATTTTTTTAAAATTGTCTGAGATTTGATTTTATGAGGTAATTTTGTACCGTAAGGCCTCGCTTGTTAGCAGGACAAAATATGACATGACAGAACAGGTTGTCTGCGTTTGACTTGAATTGGATAAGAGAGGTGTCAATGGAACAAAATTTACAATATTTGTCCCACGGAAAAAGGTGGGACAAAGACTAGCTTTTGATCTATTGTCTATGAAAAAGACGTAAATGCCCTCATCATCCTAATCATCAAAAATATCCCGACAAAGCTTGTCGAGTCCTGTCCTGTCTAGTCCCATGTAACAAATGCAGCCTACGGCTGCATTTGTTGCACAAGGTGGGACAATATTGGGACTGGACAAGCTTTTTAAAGCTATTTTTGATGATTAGGATGATAAGGGTATTTACGTCTTTTTCATAGACAAAAGATCAAAAGTGAGTCTTTGCCGCACCTTGTTCTACCACACAAGTGTGGGACAAAAAATTGTATATTTGTTCCATCGACACATGTCCACGTTCAATGCATGGCAAATGCAGTACAATGTTGGCACATGTTATTATTATTTTTTTATAAATTAAAATCATATTCATATTTCAGGTGTGTCAGATAAGCTGGATGTAGTGACGTGAGGAATGCACTCGGGCCCATTTTGGATTACTTGAAACCAGTATCTATTATATTTTTAAATCCCAGATTCTAGTATCTGTTACTATTTGGAACAAATTTCTTCAAGTGTTGACTGGATCTGTTTTCAGTGTTTTATAGATCTAATTGCTTGCTTGATAAAAGTATGTGTTTTTCTTTGAAGTTGGGCTGAACCATATTCTGTCTTAAGATTTACTTTCTCCAAAATATATTAATTTAAAAATCTAAATAGGAAAAGTAAAATTGTTACGTAAATATCATCAATTATTACCAAAAACACAAAATCACCAAGATAACAAAGGATCTATAACATCCTATCAGAAAGTTATGATGTTAGCTACTAACCCACCAAATAACCAGTTGAGTAATACACTTTTTAATGGGTAATCTTAAAAAAATCCACCCTCTGTTTAGATACTTCCCAAACTTGTGATAATTAGCCCGACTTAAATCCTAGCCAAGTCATGATTTTATTTATTTAAGCCGTCCTAGGTAAAATTAATGACTCTATCTGACACATTTTAATTAAATGGGCCAAAGTTGCCGCTTATTTAGTTTTGACTTTTGACTTTTGAGTGCGGTTATAAAATTTTACAAGGCTTTGTATATAAGTGCACAAAGCCTGGCTTCAATAAGGTTTGATGTATAAAAAACTATGTATAACTGTATATGGTCTCGAGGTGGCCGGATGTAGAGGTGCACAAGGGTTTTTTTTAGCAAACCGGTTCAGTTTGGAAATCTGATCAGATTAAGTCGACTAGAGGTGGCAAAACCTGACACGACACGATAACCCGACACGAAATAAACGGGTTTGGGTAAGAGATTTCAACCCGTTTAATTAAACGGGTTGACACGACACGACACGATAATTAAACGGGTAAGGTCAGGGTTGAAACTTTCAACTCGATAATGACTCGAAAATGACACGTTTATTTATATTCAAGTTTTCTAATTCTTATGTAAATTAGACAGGTCAAAAACCAATACCATATTTAAAAGAAAAACTTCTGATTTACGTGTTTTGTAATGACTCGAAAATGACACGTTTATTTATATTCAAGTTTTCTACTTTTTCACTCATACTCCACAGTTCACTCGGCCTCTCTCTCATCCTCGCAACCTCGTCATTCATCTCCCCGACTCCTAATCTTTTAGCGTTGCTCTATAAACTTAGTGTGAATGCTTCTACTACTAGTCTTTCATGTTTTCCTTTTCGCCTCAAACTCTTATTCTTTCAACATACTTAGTGTTTCAACTTGAAAAGTGACATTACATATTTACAAGGTTGAAACCCCAAACCCGAAACTCGACACGAACTCGACACGAAAATAAACGGGTTGACACGACACGACACGATTATTAAACGGGTTGGGTTAGGGTCGAGCACTTTCAACCCGTTTAGTGTTTTGACACGACACGAAATCGACACGACACGACACGTTTGCCAGGTCTAAAGTCGACAAAGTTAAAACCGGGTTATAGGCAAAAATGCTCAAATCTGTATAAACCCGTCAATGTAGTCAAAAACCGGTTTTAAAAACCGGATCAGACAAAACCGATTTTCAAACATGTTCTACAAGCTATATTCTTAAACTGGTTCGAATCGTCGGATCGGTTTCGGATTGTAGGGGATATTTTATTTTAGAGAATAGTATATATCAGTGTTCTAAAAGGCGCGTCATGACGTGCGTCAAGGCGTGCCATGGCGTGAGGCGCGACTCCGCCGTCCCGAAAACCCTCATGGCGGCGTGGCTAGGCGTGGCGCGTGAAAAGGCGAGCCATGGCGTGCCATGGCGTGAGTTTTTAGTATTTGCGACCCGTTTCTTCTTCTTTTTCTTGCATTTCTTGATTGAGCATAAAACATTTTAGTTTTTGTTAACTTTTTGTTATTAGTTATGGATAAAACACTTCTAAAAACCTCATATGTTTGATATAAATCTATATTTACATATAATATAATTATATTATTCATATAAAATTGCCGCCTTACATCACGCCTTGAAAAACGTCATTACTTGCCAAGGCTCGTAAAACTTGAGGCTTGACATTGCCGCCACGTCACGCTTCACGCCATTTAGAACCTTGGTTTATATTGAGTTTTAGAAGTTTTTATATTTTGAGATAAAGTAGGTGTTATATTTCTTTTTCTATTTGTATTTCAAATAAAACAAATGAAATCTATTTGATTTGAGTAAAAAGTTTGTTAATAGTATCATTAATTAATAAATTTCAATAAAAAAACTCCATAAAAATCAGTAATAAATGATTGAGTCTTATAACTAGTTACCAATGCCCAATTATAACCGGGTTATGATTTTTCATTGAGCAAACCCAGTTGAGGGACCCACCAAAACTTAGTCCAACTAACATTGGACCTCTAAGGTTATCATCATCTAATTTAGGGTGATGCTATATGTATCCCTAACACACACAACCATGAAGATTATATATAGTAATTATGTATGTGTAATTTACTTTATGGTGATGCTATATGTATCCCTAACACACACAACCATGAAGATTATATATAGTAATTATGTATGTGTAATTTACTTTATGGATGAGTACCTATAGAATGAGCCCTAATTTAACCTAAAGGTGCAATCAAAAGTGGATATTTTCTATTTTTAAGCTCGTATGAGGATAAATAATAAAAATACTCAATTACATGTACCTCGGTACACTATGAAAACAATTTAACTAACATAGAACGTTAAATTATATAATTAGTATAAGGACTCTATACATACATTGCATTGAAAAAATCAATTTTAGATACCATGCTTTTACAAACGAATATTTGTTCTAGCAAGTAGCAACCATAACAAGGATTAAGCGGGCTTTTGATCTCATATTAAGAGCAATGCATAATTGGGCTAAGACCAGGCCTAAAGCCGAAGGGGACCAATGTACTTCACCCATTGGATTCGAACATCCTACGATTTTATTTTAATTTTTAAGTGTTTTATTATGAAGTAATGGCCATTTAATGGGTAGTATCTCTTCATATTTTTATGATTACTATGTGCCTATTAGCTTATTATGGTTTGATAATGTTGATAAATATTTTAAATGTTTAAATAAAAAAATGTTTGATAATGTTGATAAATATTTTAAATGTTTACATAAAAAAATGTTTGTCGATTTAAATAAATAGTTTTTGATGATCGTTTCTTTTCAAGTTCTTTGAAAGTGTATATCGCAAGTCAAAACCAATGTACCTTTTATCATTGTTTTAACACTAGCAATCATATTGAACGTAGCCTCACTTTTTTTTCTTTTAATGAACACAACACACACACCAATTTATCCGTTTATCACTGTATTTCTTGGGCATTTAACATGTATACGCAAAAATTGTCAAACATCAAAAAATAATTTCTTTATTTATCATATTTTGGTATTGTATAAGCCTAATACAAACATTTTTCATTTTTAAAATTTCATTTTGGTACTGCATAAGCTAATAAACACTTACAAAACATTAAGTGTTTAAAAAGGCAAGCCCAAGCACCCATATTCATATGATTCCTAAATTTCTTATGTATTATGTTATATCAAATCATGTGTCGGATAAAGCAGGACTTTTTATTGGATGTATCTAATAAAAATTTATCGATGAGCTAGACTAAATTATAACATAGATGAGTCAAAGTTGGGGATTCAAGCCATTTTGAGTTTGACTTAAGACCTCTATTAGGCTATGGGGTATGGTCACTCCATACCCACACCAAAAATGATGTCACCTCACTGTCATCTCATCTCTACTTCTCTACCAAGCTACTAAAGAATTACCCACCATTTCTCTTTTGTTTTTATTTTTTATTTTTTATTTTTTATGTAATAAATTATTATGAAGGAGTGAGAGAAAAAAGAGAGATAAAGAGAGAAAGAAAGAGAAAGAGAAAGAAAGAAAATAGCGTTGCTCACCGTGGTTTGAAAGACATCAACCAACGCTGGTGTGGTCCAGACCATAAGAGGGTGTGATAGTATTTACTGTTAGATTAGTTGACGGTTAGTTATGCCACGTGTATAGTTGGTTAAAAGTTAGTTAGATCACGTGTGTTTATTAGTTAGTTTAGCTTGGTAAAGTTGATTCATCTATATATATATATATTACTTTAGATGTAATTCGTTTCTTTCAATCGATAAAGAGATAATTTTTCTCTCTCAATTCTGTTGTATTCAAGATGGTATAAGAGCAAACTATCCTTAATCAATTCGTTTGATTATCTTCATTTCTTCATCATCTTCTGATCACTCACATCAATGGCGACTCCAACTGTAAATAATCCTCCAAATCACAACATTAGCTCATCCAATTCGTCCGATCCCCTGTATCTGCACCCATCTGATCAGCCAGGAATGCTCTTAGTTTCTAAACAACTTGATGGATCAAACTTTACCTCCTGGAAGAAGGCGATGATGATCTCTCTTTCTGCAAAGAACAAATTAGGGCTTATTAATGGCAAGATCGCAAAACCTACATCCGATGATCCAAATCTTGATATGTGGCAACGATGCAATGATATGGTAACTTCTTGGATACTCAATGTTCTTACTAGTGACATAGCAGAATCAGTACTCTATTCATCTTCAGCTTTTGAAATTTGGAACGAATTGGATGATCGATTCGGACAAACTAATGGAGCTAAATTGTATCAACTCCAAAAGGAGATTTCTGATCTATCTCAAGGCTCCAACGATCTCGCCACTTACTTCACTAAACTCAAGAAAAGCTGGGATGAGTTAAATGCCTTGACATCTCTTCCTAACTGTACGTGTGGAGCAGCTCACAAATTTCACGAGATGGAACAAAATCAAAGGTTAGTCAAGTTTCTCATGGGACTCAATAGTGATTATGGATCAACCAGAGGCAACATTCTGATGATGAAGCCTCTTCCGTCAATTGCTCAAGCCTATTCACTTTTAATTCAAGATGAAAAACAACGTGAGGTACATTCATCTCCAACCTTTGTTCCTGAGTCCGTTTCAATGAATGTTAAATCTGGATCAATTCAAAACAAGAAGAACATAGTATGTAATCATTGTAAGAAACCTGGTCACGTAGCAAGCAAATGTTATCGTTTAATTGGTTTTCCAAAGGACTTTAAATTCACTAAAGGAAAAAGTGTGGCATCGAATGTTACGTCACAATCAAATGAAGAAGATACTACTATCACTCACCAATCTAATCAAGTTCCAGAAATCTCAAGTGAACAATACCAGCGGCTAATTTCAATGATCAACAATCTCAATGCGCCTAAATCACAACAATCCTCTGATTCTTCCAATTTCACTGATCAAAAGTTCTCCACAGTGCGCTGGTAATGTTTCTTCTCATTCTTCTTTTAATGTTCACAAGGAACGAAATAAGTATCATTTTTTAATTACTAGATCCAACTATTGGATAATCGATTCAGGCGCTAGTGATCACATGTGTTCTAATAAGTCAATTTTAATCAAGATCCGAAAACTTGATTATCCACATCATATTACGTTACCAAATAGAGAAAATACAATCGCTTATGAAATCGGAAGTACCATAATTGCGGACAATGTTGTTTTACACAACGTATTGTATGTTCCTTCATTTCGATACAATCTAATGTCTATCGGAAAATTATGTGCACAACTCAAAGCCTTCGTACTCTTTTCTGAGACTCATTGTTTCCTGTTGCAGGGCCCTTCTCAGAAGAGGCCTCTGGTTCTTGGTGAACATCGCACTGGATTGTACTTTGCTCATTCCAAACAAGAAAGTAAACATAGCACTGTTATGTCTGTCACTAGTTCTTTTCCTTCATGTTCGTTTGTTGGCTTTACAAACACTATGTGTAATGTTGTATCCAATGATACTTTGATTTCTTTGTGGCACAAAAGACTCGGACATTTACCTTTATACAAGTTAAAATCTTTCGATTTCATTAATTCTATACCTAATGAACATCAGCTTGCCAAGTCACACCCACACAATTGGCGTGGGTTCCATACCGTCTAGTCTTAGACACATGATTCTATCGAAATTGACATATTTCCTTAGATTTATTAGAATAAAAATGGTGGCATTACAAATAACCCCAGATTATCAATAAATTTGTGAAAATGATATCAAAATAAAATATTTTCTCTTTATTCGGTCGAGTTTGGTGGCTCATTAGCCGATTGAAATTAGGCATAGGGATCTCCATCAAGTGCTAATCCTATGACATAAAGAAATCGCAAGGGAACAAGAGGCAACAAAGGCGATCAATAGACTCGATATTTCTGATACACAACGAGCACATCATAGAGCTATAAAAAGAGAATGATTGATAGCCTCGATGTTTCCATCGTCAAGTGCTAATCTGACGCCGCAAAAAATCTTGTAGAGTAAACTTTTTTTTTCTAATTATAATGATATTAAATACTACTGATGGTTTTTGAAATTCATAAAACCATCATATACCTCATTTTAATGTATGATTTCTCATCTTACATATCATATTCTATAAATCACAAAACTAATTTATTCTTAAAACTGATCGTGTACATTCTATATTGTTTAAGTAAATTATAATTCGAAAAGATTTACTTTGGAAATAAGTTTTATTAAAAAGGAAAATCTCGAGCAAGATGAAAACAAACAAAGATTCAGAAAACCAAAATAAAAGGCTATGAGAGAGAGAGAGAGAGAGAGAGAGAGAGAGAGAGAGAGAGAGAGAGAGAGAGAGAGAGAGAGAGAGAGAGAGAGATTGTGTGTGTGTTTTGAGTTCTTTTGAGAACCAAAAGATTCCCGAGAACCCCATATTAACCATTCGATCATATAATTGGAAGGCTTGGATTGAATGTGCCAAAAGTGTATATATTCAAATTATAAAGGTACACGAATATTCAATTTAGGGGGGGGGGGGTATATTCATCATTTCCTTGTTAACCCAAGTCGTCATCTCGTCAATTAAATCCCGCATTTCTCGAGTATCAATATATCATCATTCCCCTCGAATCATTGCCATACTTATCTCTAACAACTGAAATACGCAATATATTTGATATTATGCTTCCATTTGATTCAATCGACGAAGAAGTTTGAAGAACTAGGTGAGGTGCGTCAGGGTTTTCTTTGGTCATCTTTATCCGACCAAAAAGCACGATTATAACATCACCGTGATTAGAGCACCTCCAAAGGAGGTTTTTGAAAGCTTTTTCAAAAAACATTTCCACCCAAAAAGCTCATAAAATATGAAAAAGCTATAGGGAAAGTTTTTAAATTACAAGCTCTTTCACATAGTTTGTTAATTAATAATCTCTTGACTTGAGCCTTTTTCATATTTCGGTAGGTCCAATGAAAAATAAACAATGAATATAATAGTTCTACCAAAAAGCTTTTAAAAAACCTCTTCTATAGTGAAAATAACATAAGATTTTTAAATATAAGTTTTTTCATGAAAAAAATTATATAAAAAAACTTCTCTATTGTGGATACTGTTAATGTGTTATAATCGTTTAAAAATCCTAGCATTTAAATATTTTTAAGTTAATTATTGATTTACAGTTCGAAAAGGTTTTGAATCTTCACAAAATGAACGATTGATTGTATACATTTGTTGTTTCTGTATGATCAAACTCAAACTCAAAGTAAATTTTTTTTTTTTTTTTTTTATAAATAAACTCAACAAACCCTCTTTTAAACAAGAAAAATCATATGACGATTTTGAGTATTACGCACATAATGTTTAAAAAATTTTAATAAATGTTTCTGATTATACATGCAACCGAACTAAATGGTGTTTCTTATACTTTTTTCCCTAATTTTTTATTTTCCGGATGATTCCAGTCAGGCAGTTATTAATCGTTTTATCACTAATGTGTTCGGGCAAATCTTAATTATAGGAAATGATTATCATCATAGAAGTTCTCAAACAAAGAAGAGGGTGAATAGAGGTATATTTCTCTTTTATTCATTATTCAAGTAGTTTATGAAATTAGTTAATAAATAATTCGTAATAATATCTGTTCATTCTTATAGTTACTGGTCAAAGGAGTCAAAGGCAAAGGAGAAAGGTTTTATGGAAATTCAAAAAGAACTCCCTTAATCCAGTTATTGTCCAAGATATTACGTAGATATTATTTCCCCCCAACAATTTAGTATTTTGGGGTATAATCTAAAACGAGAATTCTAAATTTCAAATCTGATAACTTATTTTTAAAATTGTTAGCCAAAATATTAGTTAAAAAATGTCATTTTCTTGGATTCGAAGGATTAATTCTTATGGTGAATATAAACATTACACGATTCTCATTAACTTAATAATTAAAAAAAGTCATTAACTAATTACTTCGCCACTAAAATGGAATCTCTTTATTTAACTTTAAGTTATCTTTCTCCCTTGCCTCCTTATATATATATATATATATATATATATATATATATATATATATATATATATATATATATATATATATATATATATATATATATATATATATATATATATATATATATATATATATATATATATAGAGAGAGAGAGAGAGAGAGAGAGAGAGAGAGAGAGAGGATCCTTTGAGGCCTAATAAAATGTTGAGGTCGCGAGGCCAATTGTAGGCCAATCGTTTTTTTAAGGGTGTTTTAGGAAATTAGTAATTTAATTATTTTTTAATCAAAAACAATGTAACTTACGTACCTATAATCAAGAAAATCGTGACTTCATGATCTGTACAACTTTATAGTAGATTTGGTACATGTCTGGTTTGCAGAAAGGAATAAGAAAACCTACAACATTTTAAAGTAGGTTGATATTAAAGTAAAAAAACACGAAAAATTAAAAAAAAAATTGCAGATTTGGTACAAGTCTGGTTCACAGATAAGTCCATTCCAAGTATTCAAATGTTTTTTTGTTTTCATTTTTTATGTAAATACTAGGGTTTGTTATAAGAACTAAAATTTGGTTAAAATTGTCAGGTCTGCTATAGATGGTTATTGTAAAATAAACTTCATAATAAAGTAATGTCAATAGCACTCATGAGTAAATAGTTGAATAAGGAGTCACTTAATGAAGTCAAATGCTCAAATTAAATGAAGTAGGTGGTTAACTAAAACTCCTAATTAGGGTCAAATGGTCAAATTAAGTGAAGTAGGTGATTAAGTAATTTGAGACATAAAAAGGTTTCTGCATAATTCCTGTGGTTTGGACAATTTTACCCATGTGTAATCATTGTTCTTGGGGACTTTATGGGCTCAAGCTGCTGCTGTATTTGTATTGAGGTTCTAGCCGGTTTAACTGTGGGTGAATTGAGGGTAATTTGAAGCCGTTTTGGTGGCTGAATTGGTTAATCATTGTCTTGACAATTAGTGTTGTTGTTGCTGCTGCTGCTGTTTAAGTTATGGGCAATAACCTATGGTAGTTGATTAAAAGCTAATCATCGTTGATTAAGTGTTAATCAGTAATGCTTGAAGGCAAATGTAGTTGATTAAAAGCTAATCATCACTGATTAAGTGTTAATCTAACAAAATTTACATGTGATAATCGTGTTTATTAGTAAATTCCGGTTTCAAAATACAATGACATATCAAATCTCATAACCTAGAAACCAATAGTGAGGTTATGCGAACTCAGACAAAAAAAAAACGGGATTGCACCACATCAACAATTAGGGTAATGCGAACTCATAACCTAACATTGTGTATATGAACTGAATGCTAAAAGGTATTACCTCTGTGACTCGATTTGGATTTCTTTGGGGCTTCTTCGACGTCTGCCATCTTCAATATCGACAGTGAAGCTAATATACGAACTAGGGTTTTTGCTAAAAAATCTACATGATACACATAAACGCTCAATTTTAGGGATTATGCGTGATTTCGTTCCAAAGAATCAGGATTTGAAGATTCAAAGCATATCAGAAGAGAAGAAGAGAGTATCCGTCTTCTATTTTGGCGGAACTCCCAAAATTGAATTCCATTTTTTGAGCAACTATGGGGCACGCAAATTACTTCTATACCCTTACGTATGTGGTAATTGATTAATTAAATCCAGTAATTAAAAAACTCCCTTATTTACAAGATTTAATATCAACCGTTTAATATCAAATATTCAAGGGACTAGATTTGGCCTCAAGACCTCAACCTTTTTATTGACCTCAAATGATCCTAATTCTATATATATATATATATATATATATATATATATATATATATATATATATATATATATATATATATATATATATATATATATATATATATATAGGGTTAATAACATAAAAACCACTATAGTTTGCCCAAAATTCCGGTTTAACCACTATATTTTATTTTGTTCCATTAAAACCACTCATACTTTCAAAAAAATTCATATTGACCACTATTCATTTTATTTTATAACTTTTAAGCATTATTTTCTTCAAAATATTATGTGAAAAGTTTCTTATCGACATTTGAAGCAAATATTGGAACTTCATTGAAGTGAAAATGATACATAAAGTTGTCTACATATGATTTTGATTTTCGTAAGTGCAACTTTTCGGCCACTTTGTGAATGCATAGGGTATCCAAATGAATCAACTTAATTTTCAATGTGACGAGGGTAAGAAGTGTTCCGAGTTGACGACATAAAATTTTGACTTTTATTTGTTATAGTGGTCGCAATGTATCTTTTTGAAAATATGAGTGGTTTTTACGAATTTTTTTAAAAGTATGAGTGATTTTTTTAGAACAAAAAAAAATATAGTGCTTAAACCGAATTTTGACCAAACTACAGTGGTTTTTATGTTATTAGCCCTATATATATATATATATATATATATATATATATATATATATATATATATATATATATATATATATATATATATATATATATATATATATAGAGAGAGAGAGAGAGAGAGAAAGAGAATCAGGATCGGATGATGACTCTTCTTAAAGTGAGCACCCGCGAGTATACCTTAAAAAATTGAAAAAAATTAAAAAAATATATAAATAATGAAATGGATCATAGTGCTATTTCGGAGAAAAAAATATTCAAAAAAAACTTTTGGATCATTATTTTTTTATAATGAAATAATGATCCAAAATAAAAACAGAAAAATTGGACATTACTTTTTTCAATGATCCAAATTTTTTTTTTCAATTTTTTTATAATGATATAGTACTATTCTCGATTTTATGATTTGTATTTTTTTTATATTTTTTTTCAATATTTTTAAGGTGTCCTCGCGAATCCTCACCGAAAAAAGAGTCCTCACAGGAACTGGACCCTATATATATATATATATATATATATATATATATATATATATATATATATATATATATATATATATATATATATATATATATATATATATATATGTAAAAGTTCAAATGAGACAATGTAAATTTTGTGAGACCGGGAGACTCAATCCTAGCCACTCATTTTGGAAATCAAAAAAATAAAAAATTTAAATAAGGCTAAAATAACGAGAATTTACAAAAAAAAATTCTACTTATTCAATCTAAAAAATTTAAAAAAAAATTAAAAATAAAAAAATTCCAAAAAAAACCTGGAAAAATCAAAAAAAAATATTCTAGTAGAATGTTGCTGGATGTTGCGTAATCTAATAGAATATTACACAGACTAGTGTAATATTCTAGTAGAATATGTAAAAATACTAATTTTTTATATTTTTTATTTTAGTTTTTTTTTAATTTTTTAATTTTTTTTAAATAAAAACATGACGAAAATAATAAATAAATACATTTTTTCAATTTTTTTCATTTATTTTGCATTTTTTAATTTCTTTTTTGTTTTACACCCAAAATGAGTGGCTAGTAATGCGTCTCCCGGTCTCCCGATATATAATGGTCTCATATGAACTTAACCATATATATATATATATATATATATATATATATATATATATATATATATATATATATATATATATATATATATATATATATATATATATATATATATATATATATATATATATATATATATATATAAGGTTAGGATCCGGTTGGAACCCAAAATCCGGTAGAAATCACTCTCATTAAGGGCAAGAACGCCAACGTTTTCCTTCGACGTGACGCAATCACGTGCGACGCATGTCCACGGAACGTAATACGGACTCGGGGATACGATCATAGGTGACGCATTTTCGTCCAACGTGCTTTAAGTGAGTTTTTTTCTTTTTTTCGTTTTTTTGGTTTTATATTATTTTTTTGTTTTCAATTATACTCGGTTTTAGCTTTTTTATTTTATTTTTTTATTTTATTAGTATTTTTTTATTTGCTACAATACTCGATTTTGAATTTTTTTGGTTTTCTTCATTTTTTATATATATTTTTTATTTTTTAATATTTTTTAATCTTATTTTTAGGGTTTTTTTTCCGTATTTTTAATCTAATTATTTTAGATCATGACATTTCTAATTATAACATTTTGGATCATGTATTTTTGGATCAGAACATGTTCGATCATATAATTTTGGATAATAGTTTTTTGCATCTTATCATTTTTTATCTTCTTAAATCATAATATTTTGAATTATATACTTTAAGATCGTAATATTTTTCAAATAGGACAATCTTTCGAAACATTTATAAATTATTATTTTTTTGATCATAATATTTTGAATTATAAGATTTTGATTGATAACATTTGGATCATAAAATTTAATACACATTTTTTGATCATGTTAAATTTTGAATCATTATAAGTGTTATTTATTATATTTAGATTACAATAAGTTTTGATTTATAAAAAGTTTGGTTCATAATAGTTTGAATCATAAAACATATTTTCAATTTTTTTTACAAACTTACTAATATGATGTCTAGAATGATCCCTTAAATTTCATAATTTTTTGGAGAATTTTTTTTAATTTCTTGATCTTTTATAAAAATAAAAAATATTTTTTTCTTCAAATTTTCATGATGGTGCTTGTTTTGTAGAAAATTAAATTTTAAGAGCTTTAGTTTTTTTAAAAAACTTTTTACAAAGAAAAAAAATAATGGCCCAAAAAGTAAGTGGGGGAATAAAAAAAACTCAGCAAACCATATGGTGACAAGTGTCGTAATATGGTTGGGGCTCGTCCAGATTACCATATTACCTTTTCTAATTTCTCTTATCCATCCAATAGTTTCTATTTTTAGACAACTAGCCTTTCAAACTATTAAGATGTTTCATTTTTTTCACATTGAATCTAATCTACCCAATTTTTCAAGATTAAAAGTCTAGATTTGTCCTGACGGTTATTACCAGATTTTGGTGGTTCTAAATTTGTCCTGACGGTTCTCAACATAGAACCGAATTATATCAGCTAACGATAGAACCACGTGAATATTGCCATGTTCATTTATGAACATAAGCAATTTTCATGTGGTTCTATGGTTAGCTGGTAGAATTCGGTTATATATTGAACCTGTCATTATATATATATAGTGACAGGTTGAATATATAACCGAATTCTACCAGCTAACCATAGAACCACATGAAATTTGCTTATGTTCATAAACAAAAATGGCAATTTCCACATGGTTCTATCATTAGCTGATATAATTCGGTTCTATGTTGAGCCTATCCCTATGTGTGTGTGTGTGTGTGTGTGTATATATATATATATATATATATATATATAGATATATATATATATATATATATATATATATATATATATATATATATATATATATAAAATATTGTTGGTAATTGTATATTACCAATGTGTATTTAAGTGTAATGGATTAATTTGTTGACCAAATGTAATGTTGACAAACATTAAACAAGTAAGAAAGGGGCGGAGTGCACACTTGTTTGAATTTGATCAAGATTCTAAGTACACTGTCGTAACGGGGGTCCAGGGACAGCGCCCCTGGTAGCAGGGTACAAGGGGCGGCAGCCCCTGGCGGGATCACACGACCCATGTGAGCACTAAGCTAAATGAAAACATATTAAATTTTGACATCACACGACCCGTGTGAATGTCAAGGCAATTTGTAACAAAAATATTTTTCGAGAAAGTACACGGCCAGTGTAGATCTAGATTACCCGTGTGCTAGACAAAGCAATTTGAATCAGAAATATCACATGACCCGTGTGGAATTACACGGCCCATGTGACGTGCCTAGTGACAGGTTTTATAACGGTTTTTTGGTTCTTTTCTGGGTACGAAAATTCATATCTTTCTCTCATTCTCTGTTCTAGAATTCACTTTAAATCTTATCCAAGCAAAGATTCAATTGTACCATCGAAATACTTTGATTTGAGAGTGTTTCTAACACGATTTTCAGAGATCCAAGACGTTGTTAATCCTCAATTTCTATATATATATATATATATATATATATATATATATATATATATATATATATATATATATATATATATATATATATATATATATATATATATATATATATATATATATATGAGACAGTGGAAATTTTGTGAGACGGAGAGACGCAATCTTAGCCATTTATTTTGGTGTACAAAAAAAAATTAAAAAATGAAAAATAAATGAAAAATTTTGAAAAAATATATTTATATATATATATATATATATATTATTTTTTACAACTTTTTATTCAAAAGATGTTGTAGTTCTAAGTTATGTGAGCATTTGGTGAAGATTCAAGTCCCTCTTCAACCTAAGTTAACGATTTGGCATGCATTGGACATGCAGCTAAAGAAGGTTATGTTTTGTGGGCTATTAGACCAAATGGAGGTATTTTGGAAGTCTATAACATTTGTCTTAGCAGATTAAGTGCTTAACTAGGAAGTTGGAAACCTGTTTATGGATTCGGGCTTAGCGGCACTATTAGTAGGTGATATCGGTGCTAAGAATTGACTTTGACTAGTTGACTTTTTGGTCAACTGGCATAGACTAAGGAGTTGACCGTAGAAATCGGTTTTAGACCATTCGGGTTGCTAGTAAACGCCTTATAATAATTTAGGAGGTTCGTGTCGTTAGCTTGTGAAGATACTTATGCGTGTGTGTTCCCGCAACGGACTCAGGTGAGTCTCCTCACTATACTATGTGTGAAGTTTCATGACTCCTGACTCAAGTGTTGACTTTGGGCACTTCAGTGAGACCTTTCCCTGGTCTCCTTCCGGAACAATTTCGTGGTATTTGGAAATCTCCTATAGTGTCGACTGGTGAGCTTTCTCCATACTAGGACTTCAGATAGTTGTCCCTCCTGGGCTCGTGTGACCTTCTTCTGCGTACCAGAAACATTTGGCTTTCAGAAAACAGAAGCTCCAGTACGGATCTGATAAGTCTGTCCCTTTGAAGCAAGCATCTCTATCTCCTTCTCTCTACTATGATCGTATCCCATACTACAGTTGTCACTGAGTAAAGGTCCTCGTCTCTCCGACATATCTGTCCCTCTCCGTCGTCTTTATTCCTGGTGGTAGTCAAACTCTCTTTTGGGTCATCACTACAGGTTTCTCCTGCTCCCACCTCTCTCTGGCCTTTCCTGCCAAGGGTCTGGGGCACTAATCTTCATATTGACCACTCTCGTTCCATTCAGCAGGTGATGTCAGGCCTGCTTCTGGTTTTGTTCTCTCTTCAACTTGGTTCTCCCTCCACCACTACGACCTCTCCTGGTTACTCTCATAACCATGACAAGTGTAGCTTTTCTGGTAGAAACAATCTTCCATCTGCATCCTCCAAAACTCAAATTTGTGAATTTCCGTTTATCGATCTTAGTCCTCCCGTCTTCAACCTTGAAGCTCTTATACCAGTTGTTAAGCGGAAGCACCAACAAAAACGACTAAGCACCTCAACAAACGATCAATCAAAAAACTATCTAGAATAGTGAGAAATACGAAAATAAAGCTAAGAAACAAAAGAATATAAAGTGGTTCACTCAACGAGTCGAGCTACGTCCACTGTGAGAACCGAGAGATTTACATTGATAATCTTCAATGATTTACAAGAGAGATTTTGTAACACCCGGTTTCTCATGAAAAGTACACCCAAAATTTTTCAAACAATTATACATTAAAAATGGGTATACTTGCACTCAACCTAGGAAAACAAGATGTTATCAAACATTAATTATACAAAAGATCCTTAAAATTTGACCAGACATTACAAATAAACCTAACACAACTAAAGGACATGCTCTGAGTTGTCCATCTCTCTTTATCACATGCCTTCCCCTATCACTGCTACAGATACCTGCAAAACAACAAACAACTCAAGTGTAAGCTTATAAAGCTTAGTGAGTAATATTAATCACACTCCATAAATCTTTCTCAATAACATCCTCATCATTCTCTTTTGCTAATCTCATTAGCAAATCCATCTTCTCTCAACTCTGAAATCTACTAACATATTAGCTTTACAAACACCAGCTAATTAGTAGTATTATCAAATCAATAATAAGTATCACAAGTGATACTACTCATAAATTCAATTACACACCAGCTAATTAGTAGTATTATCAAATCAATAATAAGTATCACAAGTGATACTACTCATAAACTCCATAAATCTTTCTCAATAACATCCTCATCATTCTCTTTTGCTAATCTAATTAGCAAATCCATCTTCTCTCAACTCTGAAATCTACTAACATATTCGCTTTACAAACACCAGCTAATTAGTAGTATTATCAAATCAATAATAAGTATCACAAGTGATACTACTCATAAACTCAATTACACACACACACTCGCATATACTCATTTCACCATCAATTATACTCAATTATAACACCCATCATGGTTGTATCAATCAAACTCAAAGACTCTTTAACTCACCGCTACATCATGTACTCTACTCTTATACTCGATATAAAATCCAACTCATCTCTTGTTATCCACCGATAACCGAACCATTTCGACTCTAATTTATTTCAATATCAATATAACACACACGTATATACATATGTATTACCTACAACAAGATATGACTCTTATTTCTCATACGAACATAATCTCAATCGTGCATTAAATCACACTCAAAATCTCATTCTCGTATGTTAAATCACATGTTTCTCAATTATAATTTGGCTATCTCAACCAATTTAAAATCAATAGTAACCTGTAAATTCCCAATTTAATCACAAGAATGAATTATAGTTACTCACCTGATGTCGACTCAGTATTTGGAACCCCCAAATTACGCGTACCGGGCTCCTGTTCACTAGACTTGGTTATATCACCATAGTCTAAATCAATTTTCCAACATCCACAATCATTTCAACAACATCTATCTCAAAGATGTATAAATTAAAAGAGGAAAAAGGAGTATAAATGGTAATATCAACTCTATATTTACCGAAACCCCCAAATCCGCGGTTCTACTCATTCAACCGTAGAAACTCGACAATAATCTCACCAATAACTCTAAAGGTATCCACTAACAACCTGCTAACATCATATATAACAATATATAGCAAAATCACGAAATCTAAAGTTAGGGTTTCAAAACCCCCAAAATGAAGAAATCACTCACCTCGACGAATTAGGAATCAAGAACACGTTTACGGGGTTAGATTGACGTCTCTCCACGGTTCCTTACGCATCTCCTGGCTCAATTTGGCAGAAAATCGCCTTAGGAAGCTCTGGAACGAAGTTTGGGTCTCTTTTTGCCGAAATGAGCATTTTCTGCACATTATATAGGTCTGACAGGTCCACACAACCCCGTGTGGATTCTACACGACCCCGTGTGGATCCACCTTTTCTACTATTTGCTCACTGCACGATTCTACACGACCCCGTGTAGAATCTACACGACCCGTGCAAGTCTGGAACTCAATTTTGGCTCACTGCATGATTCTACACGACCCCGTGTGGAATCTACACGCCCCCGTGTGAATCTGGAATTTCACTTGGTTTTTTTTCGATCGTAACTTTCTCGTTTCTTATCCGTTTTTAACAATCCTTATATGCTTAGAAAGCTAAGGAAAAGTTCTACAACTTGATTAGGCTAATTATAACTTTAGATTAACACATCTCTAAACAACTCATATGTAAGACCACACCGGTTATAAGGTAATAACTCTACTTACCTTAGTAAGCATCTCAAAATGAAAAATGGGTCTTACAAGTTCTCTCCTCCTTCAAAAGATTCCGTCCTCGGAATCTCTTAGAATAGGTATGGTCTATACAACCACCTCACCACCACAATCACACATCACTTACGATAATGATATTATCCTTTCGTCATCCCATATGACATGTACATATTGTCATATCTCATTTACTCATAATATAATTAACGCCCGTCATCAGTCTCATAAGATGATCTCTATAGCTATATTGGCTATCATCATTGCCACGTAGGCAAGTACTCACTCTTTTATAGTGCACCCTTCGTTGTAGCTTCGTCGACATCAAAGTATCTCACCTTACTCCTCAAGTGATACTCCAATCACTATCATTATTTGCATACATTCATATTTATGACTCACATCGAGCCACATTCTCATTGTACCATCCTTCAATAAGGAAAACGGTCCCACTGATTCCAATACTCATTCTCTCTCAATTTACTCCTCTAATTGCAACCTGTCAATTATTGACTCCTCATCAACACAACTCATGAATATTAGAAACTATCTCTGTAAGAACCCGCGAAAAAGTCAAAAATGGTAAAACCGTCTTTTGTCGTATTGTACGACTAATATGTGTAATAATATGTATTTGTAAAATAATATAATAAGAAATAAAAGTTTATGTGAAATTTGAAGTTTTACCGCGTGAATAGTGAAATTTGACCAAAAAGGGCAAATTGGTCATTTGACATGAAAATGACCAATATGTTAAGAACTATGCAGTTATCTCGGTCATAAACCTTATAGCGGTCACCTAGCGAGATTTGATTTAGCGTTTATCGCGGTGGTATAGCAGTGGTATAACGGGGTTTTTTTTTGTTACTTTTAGACTATTAATACTACGTAGAATTAATATCACAAAAAGTTGCATAAAAATGTCACATAAAACATAGATAATATTCTAATATGAAAAGTGTCAACGTGTCAAACATAAATCTAATCGCAATCCATGGGTTCGGCATCCGATTCAACATCGTTTAATGCATTCACATCTTCTGAAAAGTAAATCTCGGCAAATCTCGGTGCTATCTCGGACAAAATCTCGGCAAATATCGGCAAATCTCGGCAAATCTCGGCGAGATTCTCGCTGGCAAGATTACTGAGCAAGATTTTGATTTTTATCTCGGCCTAAGCCCGAGAAACGCTATCTCGGCGCTATCTCCCGAGATTGACTGCATAGGTTAAGAAAATTTCATTAAGGGGTTAAATGGGAAGTTAATGAAACTAAATTGCAAAAAGATGAACTAAAGGACCATTTGTGAAAGAAAATTGAGAAGAGAGGGACTAATTGTGTAATTATGTTATATACATTTAATTATAAAATGAGAATTAAACTCTCATTCTCCTAGAAATCAGTAGACACTTCCAGAGAGAGCTAGAGAGAGCGTGAGTGAGCAGGAAGAACACGGGGAGAAGAAAATTCAAGGATCGTTGCCAAGGAAATCAAGAAAAGTCTTGGAATTAGTAATTCCAAGCTCCAAGAGGTATTACCATAGCCTTTGAACTCAATTTCTTGAACGGGAAATCAATTTAAACTTCTGATTTTCCAGAAATCATGAGTTTGATGGGGTTATCTTGCTCAAAATCATCACTAGAACATATTCTAGCCATAGAATGTGTAAAAGTCAAGAAAATGGTGATTTTGCTCAAGAACCCTAAAAACGGGTTTGTAAGATCAAAGCTGCATTTTATGGTTTTGTTGGGTCCAAATGATCACTTAGGATGTATTAAGACACTCCTAAGTGGTTAATTTCAAAAAGATGGATTTTTGGTGCAAAATAACAAAAACGGGTTTTTGTAGAAATGGAATTGGAATCAGTGATTCCATGGCTTAAAACTTGATGTAAAGCAAGGGTTTTAGTCATGGAATGATAGTAAAACGATTAAGATATGTATTAAGCTCTTAATACGTCAAAATAGAGGTCTGCAGCACAAAATCGGACTTAAAAACCAAGTCTGCAGGTCAAGCACGAGTCGTGCTTAATTTCCTCATGATGTGCACGAGTCGTGCTCATCAATCTAGCCAAGAAATAGCCATGTACTTTAGGCACGAGTCGTGCCAACCCTAGTACAAAAAGAGCACGAGTCGTGCTCTTACTGGGCAGACTCCTGTCCAATTTTTGAGTTTTGAAATCAATGCTAGGCGTATCCGTTTGGTCTGTAATTCGTACCATAGCCTTAAAATGGTATGAAAACATGTAAGAAACTTTCAAATTTGCAAACCGACCTTGCGGAAAAATCACTGTAGCGGCAGTGGCCAAATGATAAGTTTTATAAAAACTTGATTTTTAGAATTTGGGCTAGACTTGTCCAATTAATTCCAAATTTGAAACACAAGTCTAATATGGGATAATATTTCATGGAAAAGAGTCGGAACTGAAATACGACCCCTCGGTAATACTGTAGCAGTATATGCGTATTTCGGAGAAAAGTTATAAAATGAGTTTATTAATGGTTATACATTTGTTATAACCTAGAGTTGAGACGTATGAGACCTTAGCACTGTAGAGTCAGTTATAGTATGTATTTATTGAGTATTTATATATATAATACATGTATAGGTGGTGCTTCAAACGTGGTTGAGCTCGGAAAAGGGAAAGGAATACGAGAAGCGTAGAGACTTGTAGCAACGTCAAGGTGAGTTTTATGAGGATTTTCTAGTACATAGCAAAATGTTATTTTCAGAAAAGTAAGATTTCCAAATGTTTTTAAATACTAAAGTTTGGAAAATAGTATTGAAAGAAGCTCTATACAAGGGCTTAGTATTTTAAGCAGGTTTTTAAAGTATGATTTACAAAGTATTTGAAAGAAGTTCCTTATGGGAACTAAGATGTCAAAAGTAGTTTTGATAATATTTTTGATAAAGAGTTATAAAGTTTATGAGTTTTAGTTTATTACAAATTGTGTCCCATTTTGACCAATTTGAGATGTAATGAAATAAGAAATAAAGAAAATAAGGAGTATGAGCCAGTTGTCCGGACTAGGATCACCCACATAATTGGGAGATCAGAAGACACTACTGGGATGGTACCTCCCGTCGCGAAGTAGTTGTCTAGCTTAGTATACCCTTGTGCTTGAATTCGTTCCAAGTCACAAAGGGGAGACAGAATGAGCAAACCGAGTGGGCAGATCTGTTCTGTCCCGCGAGGGGAGCTAGTTGAACGAATTAATTAACTTAATTCATAAGTTTCAGTTGGTCACGAGAAATGAGAAAGAAAAGCAGTTTTAAGAAAGAAAGTTTTTTTTTAAAGTTTGAAAGTAAAGAAGAAAAAGTTATTTTGAGATTTATGAAATAAATCAGTTTTTAGCAATGTACTTTTGATATTTCAAGTTTTAAATAGAAAAGTTTTGGGTCTAAACCCATACTACTCACGAGACTTTATGTCTCACGTATACTATGTTTTTGAAATGCTATGTACTTAGGTGAAAGGAGCGGAGGTTGCAGTCGGGACCAGTTAATGTACTGTAAGTTTAAATTATGGTATCTGTATTGAGTCTGTAATACCCCCTTGAGTTTAAGTTGTAAAATAAATAAAAAAAAATTTAAGTGGCTATTTGATAGTCATGAGTTGTAAAATATGATTGTAAAGTAAACTGTATTTGTATTAAAATATGGTAAAGAAAAGGGGTGTTACAGTTTTGGTATCAGAGCCATAGTTTAAACGAATTAGGTTGGAATACCATCCTAGTCTTAAACTAACAAGAGTAGTAGTAAGTTGCCTTAGTAATATAGGAGTATAGAATGAGTATGATGCAGTCAAGATAGGGAGATAACATGCTACCGCTTACGAAATACTATATAGAATTGCGTATTAAACAAATATTTTATTCATCTATATAGTAATGGAAGGCGGAAGACAAGCTGACAGGGGTGAGGGCAGTCACACTTCTTCAAGAGGAAGTGAACCACATGTTATTTGAAACGACGAGTCTGAGCCAAACCCACCACCACAACCTGTCACTATGGAAGCAATTCAGTTTCTAATTGATAACCTACGAACTGAGCTGAGGCAAGATGTGAACAACATAATTGATGGTCGAATGGGTGAACCCAGAGCCCAATCTTCACAAGAAGTCTCTAAAAAGGCGACTGAGGAAGAAGGTAGTGGAGAAAACAGAAGGAAAGAGAAGGGCTGTTCTTTTAAGTCCTTTATGGCTTGCAAACCGCCCGAATACCATGGCAGTTTTGAGCCAAAGGTGACAATGCGATGGGTCCGAGAAATTGAACAAGTGATGCAAGCAAGTAAATGTGGAGAAAAAGATCGGGTCAACTATGCCTCTCGACAGTTGAAGGATGATGCTCTGGTGTGGTGGAACACCAAATATGAGAGTTTGGGAAAAGATGTGGTTTATGGCTGGTCATGGGCGGAGTTTGTCTCGTGCCTTAAAGATAAATTCTGTCCCACGCGAGATTTGGAGAAAATGAATGAAGATTTTCTAACTATAAAGAAAGGAGATATGACGGTGGATGAGTATACAAAGAAGTTCTGTGACATGCTGCCTTTTGTGGGAGAATCCTACCCTACTGAGCGGTCCCGAATTAACCGCTATGTCCGGGGTTTGCCGTGGAACTATGAGTTAGAAGTAAAGAAAGCTGAAACACTAGATGGGGCGATCAATGCTGCCCGAACCGTGGAAGATATTGGAAAACGAAGGAAGGAAGAAGGACCTGGTTTTGGTGACAAAAGGAAGACAGTTAGTAGTATCAGTGGGAACATAAAGAAGAAAGGGAAAATGAGTACAAGTCAGAGCCGACAGGGAAGTGTGAAAAAGTGCGAGAAATGTGGGAAAGAACACGGTGGCGAATGTCGAGCGGGATCAAATGCCTGCTTTAATTGTGGCGGATTCGGTCACAAAGCGAAAGATTGTAAAGCCAAGAAAGCCAGCGAAGTGGAGTGCTTCTCATGCCATCAGATGGGACACTACAGTTTCAACTGCCCAAACAAGGGAGGAGAAACTATGGTGTCAACAGCCCAGAAGAAGACCGAACCCCAGAAGGTGAAGACTCGAGCTTTTCAGAT
Organism: Cichorium intybus; assembly: GCA_023525715.1. Lineage (NCBI taxonomy): Eukaryota > Viridiplantae > Streptophyta > Magnoliopsida > Asterales > Asteraceae > Cichorium > Cichorium intybus. The sequence goes on along the minus strand of CM042017.1, from coordinate 20,703,761 downwards.
CACCAGAGAAGAAGCGAAGGAGACGCACGATGTGGTCTTAGGTATACTACTGATCAACTCGACACCTGCATATGTCTTGTTTGATTCCGGGTCTACTTATTCATTTGTGTCCCATGGGTTTGGAGCTAGACTGAGAGTCCCGTTAGAATTGTTAGACATGGTTTTTGAAGTGGAAGTAGCGGATGGAAAGTTTGTTGAGGTTCAGCACATGTACCGAGACTGTGAACTTGATATCAATGGCAAGAAGTTCCGACTTAATCTTCTTCCCATTGGAATTAAGTCTTTTGATGTGATAATCGGAATGGATTGGCTTGGTGCAAATGATGCAAAGATAGCTTGTGGTCAGAAGAGGGTGTCTATTAAAACCCTAGGAGCTAAAGTGTACGTGTATGGAGAAAGAAGCAAACATGTGCCAAGTCTCATCAGTGTAGCTAAAGCTCGAAGGTGTATCAGAAAAGGATGCGTATCTTTTCTGGCTTATGTGATGACTGAAGACAAAGTAAAATAGACGTACAAAGATATAGAAGTAGTAAAAGAGTTCCCAGAAGTTTTTCCAGATGAGTTTCCAGGCTTGCCACCAGAAAGGCAGGTTGAATTCAGAATAGATCTTGTTCCAGGAGCTTCCCCAATAGCACGAGCACCGTACAGGCTAGCACCAACAGAGATGAGGGAATTAATGTCCCAGTTGCAGGAGTTACTAGATAAAGGCTTCATCAGGCCTAGTTCTTCTCTGTGGGGTGCTCCAGTCCTATTTGTGAAGAAGAAAGATGGGTCAATGCGAATGTGCATTGATTACAGAGAATTGAACAAAATTACCATCAAGAACCGTTACCCGTTGCCCAGAATAGACGATTTGTTTGACCAGTTGCAAGGAGCAGATTATTTCTCAAAAATTGATTTGAGATCTGGGTATCATCAAGTCAGGGTAAAAGAAAGTGATGTAGAGAAGACGACGTTTCGTACACGATACGGGCATTACGAGTTCCTAGTAATGCCATTTGGTCTTACGAATGCACCAGCAATTTTTATGGACTTAATGAATCGGGTCTGTAAACCGTTCCTAGACCGATTTGTTATAGTGTTCATAGATGACATACTGATATACTCAAAGAATAAAGAAGAGCATGCAAGTCATTTGCGAGCAGTACTTGAGACCTTGAAGCGGGAACAACTATATGCAAAGTTCTCCAAGTGCGAATTTTGGATGAGAGAGGTGCAGTTCCTTGGACATGTTGTTTCTATCCAAGGTATAAAAGTTGATCCAGCAAAAGTTGAAGCAGTAATGAAATGGGAGTCTCCCAAGACGCCAACAGAAGTTAGAAGTTTTCTCGGTCTTGCCGGGTATTACCGGAGATTTATTCAAGATTTCTCTCGTATAGCTGTGCCACTTACACGATTAACCCGGAAAGAAGAGAAATTCAGATGGCAAGAAGAACAAGAAAGAGCTTTCGCTACATTAAAAGAAAAGTTGTGTAACGCGCCTGTCCTTACGTTACCAGATGGGACAGAAGACTTTGAAGTGTACAGCGAGGCCTCGCATTAGGGGCTTGGCTGTGTATTGATGCAACGAGGGAAGGTTATAGCATACGCTTCCAGACAGTTGAAAGATCCAGAGAAAAAGTACACAACCCACGATCTAGAACTTGCAGCGATCGTATTTGCCTTGAAGATTTGGAGACATTACTTGTATGGTACAAAGTGCAAGCTGTTCACCGATCACAAGAGTTTGCAGTATGTGTTCACTCAAAAAGAGTTGAACATGAGACAGAGCAGATGGCTAGAGCTGATCAGTGACTATGATTGCGACATTATATACCATCCGGGTAAAGCAAATGTAGTAGCAGATGCATTGAGTAGAAAAGCTCCTGAGAAAAGAATCAAGGCAAGGTCGATGCGCATAGAACTGGTGTCTAGTATTATAGAACGAATTAAAGCAGCTCAGCAGAAAGTTGAAGAAAGTGGAGACTTAAAAGATGAAAAGCTGGGAAAAGACATTCAGTTTGAGACCAACAGCCAAGGATTAAAGACCTTCAGAAACCGCATTTGGGTACCGAAAGCAGGAGGTTTGAGAAAGCTGATTCTAGAAGAGTCGCATAAGTCAAAGTATTCCATTCATCCAGGGAGTACCAAGACTTATCAAGATCTGAAAAGACAGTACTGGTGGCTTGGAATGAAGAAAATGATAGCTAAGTACATCTCCAAGTGTGTTATTTGTGCACAAGTCAAGGCGGAACATCAGGTTCCGCATGGGGATGCTCAGTCATTGCATATTCCAGCCGGAAAGTGGGAAGATGTAACCATGGACTTGGTTGTTGGGTTACCAAGGACGAGAAGAGGTCATGATAGTATATGGGTCATAGTGGACCGGTTGACCAAGAGTGCACTATTTCTAGCCATAAAAGAAACTACTCCATTGGAACAGTTAGCCCAGTTGTATACAGATGAAGTGTTAAGAAGATATGGTGCACCGTTGTCTATCGTGTCAGACAGAGACCCCAGATTCACCTCTAACTTTTGGAGTGCTTTACAAGAGAAAATGGGGACAAGAATTCAGTTAAGTACAGCGTATCATCCCCAAACAGATGGTCAGAGCGATCGAACGATCCAGACATTAGAAGACATGCTACGGTCATGTGTGATGGAATTTGGAGGTAGTTTGGATGAACACCTGCCATTAGTGGAGTTTGCATACAACAACAGTTACCATTCTAGCATTAAAATGCCACCTTTTGAGGCATTATATGGTAGAAAGTGTAGAACTCCTCTATGTTGGTTGGAAGCGGGTGAAACAAAACTTACAGGGCCAGAGATTGTTAGAGTAACTAATGAGAAGATTGGAGTAATTCAAGCCAACATGAAAGCAGCACAAGATCGGCAAAAGAGTTACTCGAATCTAAAGAAGAGACCATATGACTTACAAGAAGGAGATTTGGTGATGATAAAAGTGTCGCCATGGAAAGGAGTAGTCAGATTTGGCAAAAGAGGAAAGCTGAGTCCAAGGTACATTGGACCTTTTAGAATCCTGAAGAGAGTTGGGTTACAAGCATTCAAGATAGAGTTACCACCCAAACTCAGTGGAATACATGATACCTTTCATGTATGCTACTTGAAGAAGTACTTTGGTAAAGAAGAGTTAGTAATACCCTATACCGATCTGAGGGTGGAGACTCCTAGCAAACTGATTGAAGAACCCGAAGCCATCCTGGAAATGCATACTAAAAAGCTAAGGAATAAGGAGATTGACCTTGTACTCGTCAAGTGGAAGCATCCCTTAGGGTCAAACTTGACTTGGGAAACGTTAGCAGAAATGAAGAGAAGATATCCGAATTTCACGGATTACGAAAAGATTTCGAGGACGGAATCCACTTAAGGAGGGGTGACTGTAAGAACCCGCGAAAAAGTCAAAAAGGGTAAAACCGTCTTTTGTCGTATTGTACGACTAATATGTGTAATAATATGTATTTGTAAAATAATATAATAAGAAATAAAAGTTTATGTGAAATTTGAAGTTTTACCGCGTGAATAGTGAAATTTGACCAAAAAGGGCAAATTGGTCATTTGACATGAAAATGACCAATATGTTAAGAAAATTTCATTAAGGGGTTAATTGGGAAGTTAATGAAACTAAATTGCAAGAAGATGAACTAAAGGACCATTTGTGAAAGAAAATTGAGAAGAGAGGGACTAATTGTGTAATTATGTTATATACATTTAATTATAAAATGAGAATTAAACTCTCATTCTCCTAGAAATCAGTAGACACTTCCAGAGAGAGCTAGAGAGAGCGTGAGTGAGCAGGAAGAACACGGGGAGAAGAAAATTCAAGGATCGTTGCCAAGGAAATCAAGAAAAGTCTTGGAATTAGTAATTCCAAGCTCCAAGAGGTATTACCATAGCCTTTGAACTCAATTTCTTGAACGGGAAATCAATTTAAACTTCTGATTTTCCAGAAATCATGAGTTTGATGGGGTTATCTTGCTCAAAATCATCACTAGAACATATTCTAGCCATAGAATGTGTAAAAGTCAAGAAAATGGTGATTTTGCTCAAGAACCCTAAAAACGGGTTTGTAAGATCAAAGCTGCATTTTATGGTTTTGTTGGGTCCAAATGATCACTTAGGATGTATTAAGACACTCCTAAGTGGTTAATTTCAAAAAGATGGATTTTTGGTGCAAAATAACAAAAACGGGTTTTTGTAGAAATGGAATTGGAATCAGTGATTCCATGGCTTAAAACTTGATGTAAAGCAAGGGTTTTAGTCATGGAATGATAGTAAAACGATTAAGATATGTATTAAGCTCTTAATACGTCAAAATAGAGGTCTGCAGCACAAAATCGGACTTAAAAACCAAGTCTGCAGGTCAAGCACGAGTCGTGCTTAATTTCCTCATGATGTGCACGAGTCGTGCTCATCAATCTAGCCAAGAAATAGCCATGTACTTTAGGCACGAGTCGTGCCAACCCTAGTACAAAAAGAGCACGAGTCGTGCTCTTACTGGCCAGACTCCTGTCCAATTTTTGAGTTTTGAAATCAATGCTAGGCGTATCCGTTTGGTCTGTAATTCGTACCATAGCCTTAAAATGGTATGAAAACATGTAAGAAACTTTCAAATTTGCAAACCGACCTTGCGGAAAAATCACTGTAGCGGCAGTGGCCAAATGATAAGTTTTATAAAAACTTGATTTTTAGAATTTGGGCTAGACTTGTCCAATTAATTCCAAATTTGAAACACAAGTCTAATATGGGATAATATTTCATGGAAAAGAGTCGGAACTGAAATACGACCCCTCGGTAATACTGTAGCAGTATATGCGTATTTCGGAGAAAAGTTATAAAATGAGTTTATTAATGGTTATACATTTGTTATAACCTAGAGTTGAGACGTATGAGACCTTAGCACTGTAGAGTCAGTTATAGTATGTATTTATTGAGTATTTATATATATAATACATGTATAGGTGGTGCTTCAAACGTGGTTGAGCTCGGAAAAGGGAAAGGAATACGAGAAGCGTAGAGACTTGTAGCAACGTCAAGGTGAGTTTTATGAGGATTTTCTAGTACATAGCAAAATGTTATTTTCAGAAAAGTAAGATTTCCAAATGTTTTTAAAAACTAAAGTTTGGAAAATAGTATTGAAAGAAGCTCTATACAAGGGCTTAGTATTTTAAGCAGGTTTTTAAAGTATGATTTACAAAGTATTTGAAAGAAGTTCCTTATGGGAACTAAGATGTCAAAAGTAGTTTTGATAATATTTTTGATAAAGAGTTATAAAGTTTATGAGTTTTAGTTTATTACAAATTGTGTCCCATTTTGACCAATTTGAGATGTAATGAAATAAGAAATAAAGAAAATAAGGAGTATGAGCCAGTTGTCCGGACTAGGATCACCCACATAATTGGGAGATCAGAAGACACTACTGGGATGGTACCTCCCGTCGCGAAGTAGTTGTCTAGCTTAGTATACCCTTGTGCTTGAATTCGTTCCAAGTCACAAAGGGGAGACAGAATGAGCAAACCGAGTGGGCAGATCTGTTCTGTCCCGCGAGGGGAGCTAGTTGAATGAATTAATTAACTTAATTCATAAGTTTCAGTTGGTCACGAGAAATGAGAAAGAAAAGCAGTTTTAAGAAAGAAAGTTTTTTTTTTAAGTTTGAAAGTAAAGAAGAAAAAGTTATTTTGAGATTTATGAAATAAATCAGTTTTTAGCAATGTACTTTTGATATTTCAAGTTTTAAATAGAAAAGTTTTGGGTCTAAACCCATACTACTCACGAGACTTTATGTCTCACGTATACTATGTTTTTGAAATGCTATGTACTTAGGTGAAAGGAGCGGAGGTTGCAGTCGGGACCAGTTAATGTAATGTAAGTTTAAATTATGGTATCTGTATTGAGTCTGTAATACCCCCTTGAGTTTAAGTTGTAAAATAAAAAAAAAATTTAAGTGGCTATTTGATAGTCATGAGTTGTAAAATATGATTGTAAAGTAAACTGTATTTGTATTAAAATATGGTAAAGAAAAGGGGTGTTACAATCTCGAGTTTCACTCATGCCTCCTCTGAAATTGTTATTTAACTCTCGACACTTTGGTCACACAAGACCTGTTTCAGTTGTCTCATCACTACAACCGATTATAACTTCTCCAAAAGCTCATTTATCTCTACTCCCACCTCAGCACACATTTTAGGTTTTTCACCCAATATGCAACTCACCGAAATCTCTACACATGGCTCAAAAATAATAAAATTTGACACCGCAATCCCTACAATGAGATCATATCTCATTATCCGATTAATTCATTAATCTCAAGAAAGTAACTCAGATTATTATAGCAAAATCCACAATCCATCGTCTCATACGAATAAATAGTTTTGTCATCTCGACACCCACGCATTTATCTCATTGGCAGTAATTGGTTTGATTGCTAAGGAACGAATCCTATCAATCACGAACACAATTACTTTACTCCTTATTTTAACTCACATCTTTTCATTATGTATTTATAAAACTCTATCTCGTTCAACATACAAGAAATCTCACACATTCTCAACACGAGTACATAACAGACGTACTTACTCACAGCAACAATTTCTCAACAATATTACTCGTTGTATTATCTCACAATACCTCTATACTGTTACTCGGCCTCTGATTCGTCCTCTTCTCAACCCGTAGGTTTCAAGCCATACAAGCTTACCGCTACGTTCATATCTATCCGCACGCAAGGATAGTACATGTCTCATTACTCCGCATCATCATAAAGTACATGCCTGTTTACACACAAGCACAACCACTATAGCACCACTCTACCTCAACTCATGGTACCTCGTACCATCCTTTGGTCTCATCATTCAACACTATCTCACGGTACCTCGGACCGTCCTCTGATCAGATCATGGTACCTCGTACCATTCTCCGATTTGAATCCATCTCCTCTTTGACTCTAACGAGTCTCCGCTACGGTCTCGAGTCATATAGACTCACCGTCACTCCTCCTTTTGTTTGAGTCATAACAATTTTCATTACTCCAACCACAAGGTACTTGTTATTGTTGGAAATCAAGGTTCATGTAGTTAGTTTCAAAAACAAGAGTTTGCAACGGAAGCATAAAATCATGAACATAAATTCCATTTTCAAGAGGATCATGCTACATGCATGTAGAGATAAGATGAAGAACAAACATAGATTAAGTTCAAGATCATAACCTTTGTTCTTGGGTTTGGTTTGGATGATTTTGATAGCTAGGAATCAAATTAGAATCCCTCTATAGTTGATCCACCACAAGCTTGAACACCCTTGAATGCTAGTTCCACAACTTGCAAGTTAGAACTCATTTTCTTGTGAAACCAAAAACCAATTTTTGCTAACTATCAAGAGAGCTTTTAGAGAGTTTCTTTGGCTGATTTTTGAAGCAAGAATGATCACCAAAACCCTCTCAAAACCGTCCACAATATAACCCACCAAGAGAAAAGAAAAGCACATGCAACTAGCTTAAAAGAAAGATCCATTTGATTTCTATAATCAAAAGCTAGAAGACACAAGGCATCTTCCTTTTCTTTTAAGTTCTTAATGCATTCTTTTCCTTCCAATATGGCTAGTTATATGATGACTAATGAAGTGCTAGTGGGTTGTTATTATTTATAAAACTTAGATAATTATAAGTTTATAAATAATACATATTCTCATTTCTTTAATGGAATAACATTTAACCCATAATCAAATATATAAATAAACCATCTAAATATACAATCTTAATTGTATAATTATATATACATATATATATATATATATATATATATATATATATATATATATAACAATATATATATATATATATATATATATATATATATATATATATATATATTATTTAATTTACTAATTAAATTAAATAAAAGGCTTACTTATAAATCAATTAAATCGTTTAACAATTTAAACAATTTAATTGTTACTTAATTAATTCATCACATATGAATTACTAATCAACCTTTAATTTTGTAGTTATTATTATTTACCTCAAATAATAATAACCTACAAGATTAAATTGCAAGTTTAGTATCATTTGATGTTAAATCAAATTTAACGTTCTAAATGATCAATTGGTGTCAAACTTGTTGTTGGTGTGACCCTATAGGATCATGTATTATTAGTAATATCATTTTATGATCATCCTTGGGCATATAGAACTAACAATCTCCCACTTGCACAAGGTTGCATCATAGAATGATATCGACAGTGGTAAACGTCTAGCAACATTTCACTACCCCCAATAACACATGACATTGTGCCATTCAACAACATTCAATTCTTCAGAAAACACGAGGCTCTAATTGATGTATAAGGTTATCTATCAATTATCTCTTTGTCACAGACATCTTGTTGAACATGAGACATGGATCTTAATCATTCTCATTTTATGTTCAACTTTCAAACAGGCGCCTTAGATGTCTAACTCTCAACACATAAGAGGAACAAATCCCGTCTTGACTACATACGCCTCTTATATAGTTAGTACTATGCATGAGTATGGCCTTTATGGTTGTCTGTATTTCAAGAACAACAGTAAACCATATCAAAGCATAGTACACTCTACACTTGAGTCCCAAATATGTATCTCAGGTCAAAGGATACAATGATAATACCTTTATTCAAGAATCACTTATGATGATGATCCATGGAGTGATCTTGAAACGGGTCAAGTCCAATACTTGTTCACTGACAAGTACCTATGAATTTGGTTGCAACCTTTTGCTACTTTTACCCATAAAAGTCAACCAATCCAATTCATATTAGTCTTACTTCATAATTGCTCCCACAACTATGATCGACTATGGACGTTTAGAATAACTAAATTATTCAAGGATTAAACATGCTAATAAAACACAATAATTATGAATGAAACATCACGTCACATATATTACATAATTCTTGTTGTTTACATATGTTCATATTCATAAAACATTAAACACAAATCAAATCCATTCATTAGAAAAACGGAGTCCTATACCCTTAGCATGACTTTCATGCTTAGTTTGGGGTAAAGGTTTCGTGAATGGGTCTGCCAAATTTTGATCTGTATGAACCTTGTGAATACTTATTTCACCATTCTTAACTTCATGTCTAATGTAGTTATACCTTCGGTGAATGTGTTTGGTTTTTTGATGCAATCTAGGTTCCTTTGCTTGAGCTATAGCACCTAGATTGTCACAGAAGATTTCTATAGGGTCCCGAATGGAAGGAACAACCCCTAGATCTTCTATGAACTTTCTCATCCAGACAGCTTCTTGAGCAGCTTCTGAAGCAGCAACATATTCTGATTCTGTAGTGGATTGTGCAATCACTTCTTGTTTGGAACTCTTCCAAGACACGACTCCTCCATTTAAAATAAAGACATACCCAGATTGAGATTTCGAATCATCCCTATCTGTTTGGAAGCTTGCGTCAGTGTAACCCTTTACCTTTAAGCTTTCTTCCAAACCGCCGTAAACTAAGAACATATCTTTAGTTCTTCTCAAGTACTTAAGAATGTTCTTTACAGCAGTCCAGTGGGCTTCACCTGGGTTCTGTTGATACCTACTAGTCATACTTAAGGCACATGAGACGTTGGGCCTAGTGCATAACATGGCATACATGATGGACCCAATTGCCGAAGCATATGGGACATGTTTCATCCTTTCAAGTTCAGTCCTAGAGTTTGGGCACTGAGACTTGCTTAGGATGGTGCCATGAGGCATTGGCAAGAATCCTCTTTTGGAGTCTTGCATCTTGAACCTTTTCAAGATTTTATCAATATATACACTTTGGCTAAGACCAATAAATCTCTTAGATTTATCTCTATAGATCTTTATGCCTAATACATAAGCAGCTTCCCCTAGATCCTTCATTGAGAAACAACTCTCAAGGAACGCTTTGACACCTTTTAAGGTTGGGATGTCATTTCCAAATAAAAGTATGTCATCTACATACAATACTAGGATTATGACAATGCTCCCACTAGCTTTCTTGTAAACACAGGAGTCATCCTCATTTTTGATGAATCCAAAACTCGTAATCTTTTCATCAAAACGGATGTTCCATGTTCGAGACGCTTGCTTTAATCCATAGATAGATCTTTTAAGCTTGCACACTTTGTTTGGATGCTTGGGATCGACAAAACCTTCAGGTTGATCCATATATACATCTTCCAATAAGTATCCATTAAGGAAAGCGGTCTTGACATCCATTTGCCATATCTCATAATCATAGTACGCGGCTATGGCAAAAAGTATCCTTATTGACTTGATCATTGCCAATGGTGAAAAGGTCTCATCATAGTCAATACCATGAGTTTGTGAGTATCCTTTAGCGACAAGTCTAGCCTTAAAAGTGTGAACATTTCCATCCACGTCGATTTTCTTCTTGAAAACCCATTTGTTCCCAACAGTCTTACAATTGGTGGGAAGATTAACCAAGTTCCAAACTTGATTATCGTGCATGGATTGCATCTCAGTGTTCATGGCCTCAAGCCATTTATCAGATTCAGGATCTGATATTGCACTCTGATAGTTGACGGGTTCATCAGAATCTATCGTATAACATTCCTCTTCCATCAAAAGGTAACCATACCTTTCTGGTTCAATTCGAACCCTACCAGATTTGCGAACACCCTGTGTTACAATTTGTTCCTGATCAACCGTTTGTTCAGGTTCAACAATTTCTTGTTGAATGCTAGATTCAACTTCTTGTGTATCAGGTTGTGGTTCCTGAAGTTCCTCAAGTTCCACAAACCTCCCACTAGCCTCTTCCGTCAGAAACTTGTTTTCTAGGAATTCAGCTTTTCGAGAAATAAATATCTTATTCTCGATGGGATTGTAGAAATAGTATCCAAGACAATCTTTCGGATACCCTACAAAGATACATTTAGTTGAACGGGGTTCTAATTTGTTTGAAGCTTCTTGTCTAACATAAGCTTCACAACCCCATACCTTGAGATAGGATAAAGATGGAACCTTTCCATGCCATATCTCATAAGGCGTTTTATCTACCTTCTTAGTAGGTGCCATGTTTAGGAGACGAGCAGCTGTTTGTAAAGCATAACCCCAAAAAGATAAAGGTAGAGTACTTCTACTCATCATGGATCGAACCATATCCAATAGTGTTCGGTTCCGCCTCTCAGACACACCATTATGTTGTGGTGTTCCAGGTGGAGTAAGTTGTGAAACAATTCCACAAGTCTTACAATGATCCATAAAGTTCGTACTTAAGTACTCACCTCCTCTATCAGAACGAAGAACTTTAATTGTTTTGTTGAGTTGATTTTCCACTTCACTTTGAAACGTTTTGAACATTTCAAACGCCTCATGTTTATGTTTAATCAAATAAACATATCCAAAACGACTAAAGTCGTCAGTGAAGGTGATGAAATATCTTTCACCATATCTAGTCATTGGCTTGAAAGGACCACATACATCCGTATGTATGATTCCTAACAAGTCCTTTGCTCTCTCATTGGTTCTGAAGAAAGGATCTTTAGTCATCTTGCCATGTAAACAAGATTCACATATATCAAATGAGTCATTCTCATTTGCCTTCAAAAGTCCACTCTTTTGAAGTTGGGATATGCGATTCTTGTTTATATGCCCAAGGCGACAATGCCATAGATAGGTTTGACTCAAATCAAATTTGGGTTTCTTGGTGAAAGTGTAGTATAAAGAGCCATTGTTAGTCTTTTCATCAAGGTTTACTTCATAAATTCCATTTAAAGGCCTAGCCTCAAAATAGAATACATTATTTTTGTAAACACAAATATCATCATTATTAAAGGAAAGATCAAATCCACATTGTCTTAATTTAGCAACTGAAATAATATTCCTAGTCAAGCTAGGAACATAGTAAACATTCAACAATGTCACACACAAGCCATTAGGTAGTAATAAATTAAAACTTCCAATTGAATCCACCGCAACCCTTGCATTGTTTCCAACCCGAAGTACTACCTCATTTGCCTTCAGTCGCCTACTCCTTTTGAACCCCTGCAACATATTACATATGTGAGTTCCACAACCAGTATCAAATACCCATGTGTTAGGAGATAAATTATAAAGTTCTAGGTCTATCACATAGATACCTAAAGTGCCTTCACCGGCCTTCTTCTTCTTCAACTCCGCAAGATAGGTAGGGCAATTTCTCTTCCAATGCCCAGCTTTGCCACATTCAAAGCATGTGTCTTCTTTGGCAACCTTTGCCTTCTTCTTGGGCGGATGGGAAGGTTGGACAACTTTCTTGCCCTTACCTTTGAAAGCTTTTGCTTTCCCCTTGCCCTTGGAGTTGGTGGGGTGTTCTGGTCTAGTTCTCTTTGTGCCACCTTCCTTGATCATGAGAACTTGAGTGGTTTTCTTAGGCAGATTCTTTTCCGCAGTAATTAGCATCCCATGTAATTCCGGGATAGTCTTGTTTAAACCATTCATGTTAAAATTCATGACAAAATGATCAAAGGACTTTGTCAAGGAGTTAAGGATCATATCCGTTGCTAGCTCTTCGGGCATCACAACTCCAAGACGTGCCAAATGATCAATGTGACTCTTCATTTTGAGCACATAAGAGCTTACCGACTGCCCATCCTCCATCTTGCAAGCATGGAAAGCCCGAACAGTTTCGAACCTTTCCGTTCTTGCAAGTTGTTGGAACATTTCCTTTAGTTGATGAATCATGTCATAGGTTGAATGATTCTCCAAATCCTTCTGAAGGTCGGGAATCATTGTTGCCAACATGAGGCATGATGCATCGATGGAATCATCCATCTTTTTAAGCCATGCATCGTGTGCGGGCTTAGGAATGGCAGGGGGCTCTTCTGGAAGTGGTTCATTGAGAACATATTCTTTCTTTTCTTGTTTGAGAACAATTCTCACACTACGGTGCCAATCCAAGAAGTTGGTATGGTTAAGTTTTTCTCCTTCAAGGAGAGACCGTAGTGAGGTTTTGTTAGGAGACGAGTGTGTGTTGTTTGGTGCCATCTACAAAATTTTAACAAGGTTCTATTTAGTAAATTATGATATTAAGTCCTTAATAATTAATACCCTTTCTTGTTTCATAAACTTTAATTAATTAAGGTCTAGAATCCAAGTTGCATTACGAATAAGTGGTTAGGTATCCTTTATCCCACCTATTCGAATCAACAAGGTAGGTAACGGTTTACCAATTATATCCAAATATAATTTCTAGAGTTATGGGATCCCATTATAACATTTATAAGTTTGGCATGTTTGATCCCATCTATGCCTTGGATTTCTAATGCTTAGGTGACCTTTATCACAAGAGATTTCCAAACGAATCATCCTACTTAAACGGACGTGTAGTTTTGACAACTATTAATGGTTAGGTGTCCTTTATCCCATCAATATTGCAAAACTAATTCTTGTATCACAAGAAGACTCCAAGTGGTTAGGTATCCTTTATCCCACACGGAAATACAAGTGATACATGAGTGTCTTTAAGAAGGACGGCATAGATTCGTATTTCATAAGGGATTTGAATGTTTTACAATTCTAATTTTTGAAAAACATATGGTATCATGTAGATTGCATGCATCCAATGAACATGGTACCATTAAATCTTATTTTGTTAATTGGTTCCTAAATCATAAAATCTCCATTTTATTGATTCTTTGTTTGTGGTCAAGATTACAATTAATATCCAATATTAAGTTTGAGTTTGATCACATATATTAGAACCAATTTATAATCCTAAATAATTACCATTATTACTTAGGGTTGGAGTTTGTAAGAGTTTATAAAATCTCCATTTTATTTCTTGTTTCAATCATTTTCAAAACTTGACTTAATAGGTTTTAAACAAAACCCATTTTAATAAAACTCATTTTATCACATCTTATGTTTTAAATGTCAACTTTTGAAAATACAAACTCCTTGATGATTATGTTTAATTATCTAGGTTGTCTAGCATGCAAAATCTTATTTTCATCCATAACATAACATAATAAAACATTCAAACATCACAATCATGCATGGGTGCATAAACACAAGCCAACTAGTTTGATATTTCATGTGAGCCACACATGAAATATCAAGTCCAAACCTAGGGACAAAAGGGTGACAAAAACTCAACCAAATGATCTTCGATTTGGCTAAAATTTTGCCAACCTTCTTATAACATCAAATGAGACTTGAACCACCATTACTAGACATCCTTGCATGAGATGTGAATTTTTTTTGACCCCCATAAAACTTGCGACAGAAACAGGCCCAGCAGGAGGGTTTTCTTGTGGTGTTGTTGCATTTTTCAATTCATTATTGGCTATATTGATGCTAATACTTGTTGAAACTTAATGTATATACTAGATATTAAAGTTACCAACAAGTATATCACCAAATAACCAAGATATGAATTTTAAAAACACTTTCAAAACAATTTTGAAATCTGGATAGCAGCTCTTCAGAAAGTGCTGCTGTTGGGTGCAATCTTCTCTTGGTCTTTTACTTCCTTCTCTTGTTACATTTTGTGAAATAAATAAAATACAACTATTCTAATATTTACAAAAGGAATATAAAGAAGGAAATAACTAATTATTATTACAAACCATTTGAATAAATGAATAGATTACAACCATATCAAACACAAACACAAAACATGCATCATATGGTCCTTGGCTTGTTTATGCACCATTTTATCACATAAAATCATAAGAAAATCAACACTTTGTTTTTCTAAGGCAACAATTTATGTAACCAAAAGCATGCATACATAAGATATAGTTGGTTACATAAAATCATAGATAATATACTTGCATGTTGCCAAAGAAGCCATGCATGAAACTTTCATTTAAGAAGATGAACATTCATGGCTTCCAAAAACCAAGTTTATCTAAATAAACTTATTATCTAAACATGCAATATAGCCATGGCTCTGATACCAATTGTTGGAAATCAAGGTTCATGTAGTTAGTTTCAAAAACAAGAGTTTGCAACAGAAGCATAAAATCATGAACATAAATTCCATTTTCAAGAGGATCATGCTACATGCATGTAGAGATAAGATGAAGAACAAACATAGATTAAGTTCAAGATCATAACCTTTGTTCTTGGGTTTGGTTTGGATGATTTTGATAGCTAGGAATCAAATTAGAATCCCTCTATAGTTGATCCACCACAAGCTTGAACACCCTTGAATGCTAGTTCCACAACTTGCAAGTTAGAACTCCTTTTCTTGTGAAACCAAAAACCAATTTTTGCTAACTATCAAGAGAGCTTTTAGAGAGTTTCTTTGGCTGATTTTTGAAGCAAGAATGATCACCAAAACCCTCTCAAAACCGTCCACAATATAACCCACCAAGAGAAAAGAAAAGCACATGCAACTAGCTTAAAAGAAAGATCCATTTGATTTCTATAATCAAAAGCTAGAAGACACAAGGCATCTTCCTTTTCTTTTAAGTTCTTAATGCATTCTTTTCCTTCCAATATGGCTAGTTATATGATGACTAATGAAGTGCTAGTGGGTTGTTATTATTTATAAAACTTAGATAATTATAAGTTTATAAATAATACATCTTCTCATTTCTTTAATGGAATAACATTTAACCCATAATCAAATATATAAATAAACCATCTAAATATACAATCTTAATTGTATAATTATATATATATATACATATATATATATATATATATATATATATAACAATATATATATATTTTTTATTTAATTTACTAATTAAATTAAATTAAAGGCTTACTTATAAATCAATTAAATCGTTTAACAATTTAAACAATTTAATTGTTACTTAATTAATTCATCACATATGAATTACTAATCAACCTTTAATTTTGTAGTTATTATTATTTACCTCAAATAATAATAACCTACAAGATTAAATTGCAAGTTTAGTATCATTTGATGTTAAATCAAATTTAACGTTCTAAATGATCAATTGGTGTCAAACTTGTTGTTGGTGTGACCCTATAGGATCATGTATTATTAGTAATATCATTTTATGATCATCCTTGGGCATATAGAACTAACAGTTATGTGGTCTCACAAAAATATGTGATCTTAACCTCAACTACTCAATATGTGGCCCCACAAAATATGTGGTCTCCACCACGTTTATTCGCTATGTGGTCCCACAATATATGTAGTCTCAACCACGTTTACTCAATATGTGACCCCACCAAATATGTGGTCTTAATCACGTTTACTCAATATATGACCCCACCGAATATGTGGTCTCGATCACATTTACTCAATATGTGACCCCACCAAATATGTGGTCTCGATCACATTCACTCAATATGTGACCCCACCGAATATGTGGTCTCGATCACATTTACTCAATATGTGGCCCCACAACATATGTGGTCTCAACCACTTTTACTCGACAATTAACTCAATCTCTAGGCCAATAAGACCTATATGAACCACTCTAGGTTCTCTCAATTATAACCACAAGGTACTCTTTATGTAGTTACTCAAATGTCCTTTGACAACTCTGTCGCAAATATCTCATTATATGACAACTCCAAACCACACAATTCAACTCTCAACATGTCAACTCATATTCAGTTATAGTGTGCAATCAACTACACACTCATCGTCTTTCTCAACTCATACTCTTTTGGCTATCTCAGCCATTCATTTTGATCAATCATAAGTACTAGTCATGTGGCCCCACAATACATGTGGTCTCAACCACAAAGTACTCGTACATAGAAGTCTCATCACATCTGTGAAATAAAAACACTATATATATACAATATCAAAATTTATATATATTTTTCACCATGTATATATATATTCTTTATACACAATTTTTCATGGTTGCTAAGTATTCGTCAAGCAACCACTTATAATCTCAGTTATACCTAATCACAAAGCACTCGTTATGTGATATGTAAATCTTACCTCAAATGGACATGAGATTCTCATCTCAATGCCAATTACTACACTTTATAACCACAATTTTCTAACACATGTAATTTCAATTGATCTTTTATGTGTCCAAACATTTCACACATATTCTACTACATGTATTATCAACCATTAAACACATATAACTCATTACAACTACCATTTTAAGTAAATTACTTACATACCTCATAGCAACAAAATATAGTTTTCTCACTAGCTGAAACTTGCATACTTCGAATCTCAACTCTTGAGTGGTAGCCTCACATGTCTCAACTTTTAGCTCATGCTCAGCTTATGCTCATACTCTTTCTCATCATTAGTTGGAATTTCGCCTCAACCGGGATCTTATCTCATCATCAATTGGAATCTCGTCATTAGCCGGAATCTCATCTCAATTAGTATCTCATCTCGTATTCAGTTGACATCTCATTATCAACTGAAGTTCTCGTCTTCTCATTAGTTGATATCTCATATCAACCAAAATCTCGTCTCATCATCCTCTGTAGGTCCAACCGAATGTGACCGATTTATCAACTCGTCCTCATCTGTCTCCACATCTATATTCACACACAAAATATAACAATAACAAATATAACATAAAAGTTATACTTAACTCATAAACTAAAATCTGCACCAGTATCTTTTCCGAAGCATGTGATAGGGGCTCTCTCCTCCTTCAGTTCAAGTCTAGGACTCTATACTCAAAGACCTAGTTCACTTAAACCATGCTCTGATACCAACTTGTAACACCCGGTTTCTCATGAAAAGTACACCCAAAATTTTTCAAACAATTATACATTAAAAATGGGTATACTTGCACTCAACCCAGGAAAACAAGATGTTATCAAACATTAATTACACAAAAGATCCTTAAAATTTGACCATGCATTACAAATAAACCTAACACAACTAAAGGACATGCTCTGAGTTGTCCATCTCTCTTTATCTCATGCCTTCCCCTATCACTGCTACAGATACCTGCAAAACAACAAACAACTCAAGTGTAAGCTTATAAAGCTTAGTGAGTAATCTTAATCACACTCCATAAATCTTTTTCAATAACATCCTCATCATTCTCTTTTGCTAATCTCATTAGCAAATCCATCTTCTCTCAACTCTGAAATCTACTAACATATTAGCTTTACAAACACCAGCTAATTAGTAGTATTATCAAATCAATAATAAGTATCACAAGTGATACTACCCATAAACTCAATTACACACACACACTCGCATATACTCATTTCACCATCAATTATACTCAATTATAACACCCATCATGGTTGTAGCAATCAAACTCAAAGACTCTTTAACTCACCGCTACATCATATACTCTACTCTTATACTCGATATAAAATCCAACTCATCTCTTGTTATCCACCGATAACAGAACCATTTCGACTCTAATTTATTTCAATATCAATATAACACACACGTATATACATATGTATTACCTACAACAATATATGACTCTTATTTCTCATACGAACATAATCTCAATCGTGCATTAAATCACACTCAAAGTCTCATTCTCGTATGTTAAATCACATGTTTCTCAATTATAACTTGGCTATCTCAACCAATTTAAAATCAATAGTAACCTGTAAATTCCCAATTTAATCACAAGAATGAATTATAGTTACTCAACTGGTGTCGACTCAGTATTTGGAACCCCCAAATTACGCGTACCGGGCTCCTGTTCACTAGACTTGGTTATATCACCATAGTCTAAATCAATTTTCCAACATCCACAATCATTTCAACAACATCTATCTCAAAGATGTATAAATCAAAAGAGGAAAAAGGAGTATAAACGGTAATATCAACTCTATATTTACCGAAACCCCCAAATCCGCGGTTCTACTCATTCAACCGTAGAAACTTGACAATAATCTCACCAATAACTCTAAAGGTATCCACTAACAACCTACTAACATCATATATAACAATATATAGCAAAATCACGAAATCTAAAGTTAGGGTTTCAAAACCCCCAAAATGAAGAAATCACTCACCTCGACGAATTAGGAATCAAGAACACGTTTACGGGGTTAGATTGAAGTCTCTCCATGGTTCCTTACGCATCTCCTGGCTCAATTTGGTAGAAAATCGCCTTAGGAAGCTCTGGAACGAAGTTTGGGTCTGTTTTTGCCGAAATGAGCATTTTCTGCACATTATATAGGTCTGACAGGTCCACACGACCCCGTGTGGATTCTACACGACCCCGTGTGGATCCACCTCTTCTACTATTTGCTCACTGCACGATTCTACACGACCCCGTGTAGAATCTACACGACCCGTGCAAGTCTGGAACTCAATTTTGGCTCACTGCATGATTCTACACGACCCCGTGTGGAATCTACACGCCCCCGTGTGATCTGGAATTTCACTTGGTTTTTTTTCGATCATAACTTTCTCATTTCTTATCCGTTTTTAACAATCCTTATATGCTTAGAAAGCTAAGGAAAAGTTCTACAACTTGATTAGGCTAATTATAACTTTAGATTAACACATCTCTAAACAACTCATATGTAAGACCACACCGGTTATAAGGTAATAACTCTACTTACCTTAGTAAGCATCTCAAAATGAAAAATGGGTCTTACAGATTTTATGACTACCACTACACAATGTTTACAATCTGAACAGTGGACATTACAACATCGTGTAGTGAACAAGATGTATAAATAGCAAAGTATGGAAGGCTCAATACGCAAGGTCTTGGGAGGGAAAAGGACAAACTAGGCCTGAGCACTACTAGTCAACTTTAAAACCTGTAAAGTGATTGTACCTGCTCCATATGCTTCCCTGACACACACAGAACTATGTCCCATGCATATTCCCAAGATAACTTGTGACAACTGGTGTGACAACACCAATACTGGGTCCAACTAAGTACTTCGCCTCAGTTGGAGGACACCCTATCGGTCTCCGGTTCAGTGCCTTCCTCCTGACGATACTGTTTAGTTGTCTGACTATGCTTCTGCGCTTCTGTCAGACTATTCTTCGTACAAGGGCCAACTTTTCCTTCTGAGAAAACTCTTCTGACTGAACTTTGCTTTGGTCATAGGACACTGCTAACTCATCTTCTTCTGCATTTGATGCATTCACTCCTGTAACCGTAGCCTAAGCTACTATTGTCAATGTGAACTGCGGTCCACTTAAGATACCGATGATTGGCTTCCTCGGACACAACTTCTCGGTCCGGATGGAGTTCTCTCCTCATCATAATCCTTTGATTTGGTAACCGGAGCGAAGAACTCCCACTGTCGATCCGCTCTGGTTGGTCTAACCGGAGCAAAGAACTCCTACTCGACCAAAAGAATGAGGATCCGTCCGAGGCACAGACCTCAACAATACTGGCTTCAGCTCGCCTCTATTTTCTAGTTGCTCCGGACAGCTGATCCTCTTCAGTTTGCGGGACTGCTCCCGTTCAGATCAGGCTCCACACTTGCTCAACATTAGGTAGCCTAAGACCCGCTATGCTAGGACTGTATGCTTAGACTAGTGTAGTCTTTCTTGGTTATATATAATTGTGTGATTCATACGTGACTACAGTACCTGACCCTCCGAGGGTTGGATTGTGCC
Source organism: Cichorium intybus (assembly GCA_023525715.1). Lineage (NCBI taxonomy): Eukaryota > Viridiplantae > Streptophyta > Magnoliopsida > Asterales > Asteraceae > Cichorium > Cichorium intybus. The sequence continues at coordinate 20,683,274 of CM042017.1, read as the reverse complement.
TAGGCCCTTGGATTGTAGTTGTTGCTTGCTAGGTAGATTTGGTGATGCTTGTTAGTCGTAAGGCTGGTATGTGGCTGATATGCCTGACGCTCTTAGGGCTACAGTGTTCCTGATGCCCATGCGGTTGGACTATGCCTGACGCCCGACAAGGTTGGACCGCAGTTGATGCCTAGTAGGGTCGGATTGCACCTGGCACCTATTAGGGTTGGACGATGTCTGGCGCCCTCTAGGACGATATTGTATTGTATATATATTATGTAATCGAATGTGTGGTATCTTAGGGAACTCACTAAGCTTTATGCTTACTCTTTCAAGTTAAATGTTTTTAGGTACCTTTCAGATAAAAGGAGAGTGCGGCCTGACTGTACTCGCATCCAACACTTTTATGCTTTTCAAACTTCAGTTGACTTATGTTTACTTAATATTACTACCATGGATTTTGGAATATTGTTTTCCTTAATTTAAACAAATGGATGTTATAGTGTTTTCAATGGTAATGGATGTTATAGTGTTTTCAATGGTTTTAGATATTCACACTTTATTTTAAAACGAAAAATTTTGGCTATGAAAATTAGGATGTTAGAAAAGGGGAGAGATCCATGATCCCACATAGACCCGGTAGGAGAACGAATCATTTCCTTAAAAGGGGTGTGGATACCTATATACCACAACGGGTTTAAAGGCGTGAGGATAGAAGACCCCATGAGAACTCTACAATTGAGCGTGCCCGGGTGAGAGGAATTTCAGGATGCATGACCCCTTTGGAAAGTTTTCGTGTCAGGAGCCCAAACCGGACTATTTATGATATATGCAATTGGGGGGGGATGTTACAATGGTATCAGAGTTAGGTGCACGAGGTCAATGCATTCGACAGGACGTCGAACCCTATAGTGGGGGAGAAACGCGGAGAGATCCCTGATCCCACATCGACCGGGTGGGAGAACAAATCATTTCCTTATAAAGGGTGTGGATATCTATCTATCACAACATGTTTTAAAGTCGTGAGGGCAGAAAATCCCATGAGAACTCTACAATTAAGCGTATCTGGGCGAGAGCAATTTCAGGATGGGTTACCCCTTTGGGAAGTTTTTGTTTTAGGAGCACAAAATGGAAAATATTGTGATACGTGTAATTAGGGGATGCTACAGATGGTATTAGAGCTAGGTGTACAAGGTTGGTGCATTCGACAGGGACGTCGAACCATATAGTTGGGGGAGAAAGGGGGAGAGATCTTTGATCCTACATCGACCGGGTACGAGGACAAAGCATTTTCTTATAAGAGGTGGGACCGACTATCTATCACAACACATTTTAGAGTTGTGAGGGCAGCAGATCACATGAGAACTCTACAGTTAAGCATGCCCGGACAAGAGAAATTTCAGGATGGATGACCCCCTGGGAAGTTTTCGTATCGGGAGCCAAAAACGGACAATATTGTGATACGTGCAATTGTGAGATGTTACAATTTTTTTAGTTATCCACGCTCAAAAATTTATGTCATATGTATTATATATATATATATATATATATATATATATATATATATATATATATATATATATATATATATATATATATATATATATATATATATATATATATATATATATATATATATTTGTCTTCTAATAAAATATAAGTTGTTGAATATTTTTTAAGACTAGATGACTCTTCGGGTTGATACTTCTTAATGCATTATTAGATGCATTGAAAATGCTAGATCTTAATATGTATGATATAAGAGGTCATTGTTATGATAACAAATATGAAAGAAAAACAACAAGGTGTTAAAAAACGACTACTTAATATTATTTCTATTGTTTTATATATGTCATGTGCTTGTCACACTGTTAACCTTATAGTTAATGATATGACATTTTCATGTGTTAAAGTCATTTCATTAATAAGGAGTTGTGCAATGCATATATACATTATTTCTCCAGTTCACCTAAAAGATGGAAGGTGTTGTTAGATAATGTTCAAACTTTATCCATAAAATCATTATCTGATACTCTTTGGGAAAGTAGGATTATAATTGTCCAAATTATTAGATTTCACGCTCCTCAAATAAGATTGACTTTACTAGGAAAATATGGATCAGTGATGACCCAAAATCAAAGAATGAAACATAAATAGTTAGTGCTGTTGAGAGTTCTAAACTAAAATATGTTGCAATGATTTTGCCTAATAGTGTATGTGGTTGAAATTTTGGAATATGTTAAAGTTGTAGACGGTTTCCTACCTATAGAATATTATTAACAATGCATGTCACCGTAGTATACATACAAATAAGTTTTTCAAAGTTTCAATCACTAAATAATTACTTAAGATTATCAATGTCACAGAATTGATCTCATTTATGTTATTAATTATATTGCATCTAAAAAAGCTAGATGAACTATATTTTTTGAAATTAGTGGATTTTTGTAACTGGTATAACTAGTTGTATTTTTAAAACTATTATTAATGAAAAAAACAACAAAATAATATTTATATACTTTTTGACTATTTTTTTTGGCTTTAAGTGACCTTTTTTTTCTTTAAGCTCCAAGCCCAAAATGCCTCCGACCATCCCTAATAATAATAATAATAATAATGATAATAATAATATATTACGAGTAAATTGGTAGTTTAACAATAATTTATACAAATTAACAGAACAAAACAATCAAACTTGAAAAGAAACACGATCATAATAATTTTTCGTAGATATTTCTTTTTGAACGAAAACAGAAAATAAATACGGCTAATACTTTATTTATAAAGCCACGAGCTCAAAGTTACATAACATTTGTATAACTACTATATAAATTTAACGTCATTAGAACTTATTACTTTAGTAACCCATGACTTGAAAAAGAGTTGCAAGAATCTAGTTAATATTGATTCAACCATAATCAATAAGACAAAAACATTATATATTTGAATGAAACTCCTAATTTTGAGGCTTTTGTGTTGTCTCCTTTGATCACCTTTTCACATCTCTTTCTCTCTCTCTCTCTCTCTCTCTCTATATATATATATATATATATATATATATATATATATATATATATATATATATATATATATATATATATATATATATATATATATATATATACACACACATACGCACACGTACACACACACACATACACACATAGAGAGAGAGAGAGTGTGTGTGTGTGTGTGTGTATGTGTGGATTAAATATGAATCACAGGTATCATGTGAATGCGTGACCAAATTGTTGTCACTAGATAAAAGTTTTAACACGAAATGAACATTATTTTTTTATTCACAGTAAAGACTTGAAAACTATCGAATTGATAATTTAGGGATTGTAGAGTATCTTTACATTGTCTCTGTATGACTTATATGAAGAACTGAAGGTGAGTCGGTCGTTTCAAATACAAATACTAATCAAACTCCTTTTCATAATTTTGGTGGACTATTGGCACTAATATCCTCAAATCATCTAATAGTCAAAGTTTAATCAAAATCAAAACTATTAAAATCAAATGTTTCAAAATCAAGGATTTCGGAAGCAAAACCAGGAATTTTAGAACAATTGATTTCAAAACCAAGGATTTCATAAAATATTTCAACCAAAGGAAGGTTACAACCATGCAATGTTTTCAAATCAAGGATACTCTCATCAAATCAATTTCAGCAAAACCAGTTTCAACAAAATCAATATTTTGTTGCAAATGATAATCAAGCATTTATTTGCAACCCCATTTCACACCAGAATTAGTTTTGTGAATAAAATCAATCTCTTGAAAATGATTCAGATTACCAAAGAGTTTGTGCACTTTTAGGTAATTTCGGGCTCCAACATTTTATGCTAAGATCAAATCAATATGGTTTCAAACAAAACCAAAACAAGACATCAATGCAATTCCTAAACCAAAATTTTTAAAACAAAAATTATCAAAATAATTTTCAAGGAAACAATCAGAATCAATTTCAAAACAATCAACAATAATTTTGAAACAATTTATCTCAATTTCAAAACAAACAACCACAATATCAAAATCAGCAGTCATAATTTCAAAATCAGCAGTCCCGGTATGGGAATCAAGGCTTAAAAATAGCAATGAAAAGATCAAATGTCATACTTGTCAAGGCACGAATCATTGTGCTCGTGATTATAAGTCAAAGGTGAAAAGGGAAAGCGACAAGGATTATTACTCGAAGAAAGATAAACGAGTCAAATTTTATAAGCAATCTAAAGAGAAAGCACTTATTGCTACCCATCAACACAATATTGAGGAGTTCAAAATGCAGCCTAAAGAAAACGAACTTATGGCCAACATCCAATGAGGAATCTAATGGTGAGGAGTTCAAAATACTGTCAAACTTACACTTTGTTGCTGGAGAAGATATTCTAGATCGTTCAACACAAGTGGTTGATCATATATGGTCTATGATCCATGCTCTTGGTTATTCTCTTGAACCTTTTGTACCTCATATGACTAATATTAATGATGACTTGTATGATTCAATCTCTTTTTATAAGAATAAAGTAGGAAAAGCGTAGATCTTGAAGAAATTCAAGAACTACAAAATATGACACCTACCGAAAGAACTAACAAATGGTGTGATAGCCCTGAGCAAACAGTTGTAGAGGCACCACAAGAAAAACAAAACTTTTGCAATTCTAGTACAGTTTTTTTAACAGCCTGAGAGATATTGATTTCTTATGACTAATGAAGATTAAGGGATCATTGTGATCCCATTAACTATCAAGATGTTATATCATATCCAAAATCTAATAACCAACATACACACTTTTAAGGCTAAACCAGTGGCAAAGGGTTACACACAAACTCATGGTACAAACTATAATGAAACCTTCCCCCAGTTGTAAGAATCAAAGCTATTGAGATACTAATTGTCATATTGGTGTATTATGACAATGAGATATGGAAAATAGATGTCAAAAATCATCCATTTGAATAGTCACATTAGTTAGGATGTTTATATGGTACAACATGACGTGTTTGTGAATCTAAAGCATCCTAAGCTTTAAAGAATAATATGAGCCATGTGTTTACATTAGATCTAGAGGGAACACTATTTTTTCTCGAACTTATATGTGAATGGCAAACTTCACATATGAAATGACATTCTAATCTCATAAGGTGTAAAGTTTTGGCTTGGAAAGTACTTTCCCATGAAAAATCTAGGAAATGTAACGTACATGTTATCTATAGGGATAGATCTAGGGAGCTTATTGGTATCAGACAAAGTATATACATTAAAAAGATATTAAAATGATTCAACATTTAAGATTTCAAGCATGAAAACTTGCCAATGCAACAGGACATTGTTTTGTGCAAGTGTTAAGGTCCCACCACACCTGATGATGTGTGAGACACGTGAAAGGTACCATTTGTGATTTTGCTCTAGGATCTATCATATATGTCATGTTATGTACGTAGTAGATCGGATGTCTCATATGCCTAAGCATGAAATACAAATATCAATTGAATTCGTGTAAGCATCACTGGATTGATTTAAATAAAATTACAAAGTACTTACGAGGTACTAAATAAATGTCTGGATACATGTAAGCATCACTGGTTAGCGGTAGTTAAGGGTAATGATCCCTCATCATACCTAATTCATATTGGCAAACTTCATAGGGTTTCCATGGTGTCCAAGCTATTGTGAGAGACACTCTCATCGTTTTTGGGAGGAGGATTGATCTTGAGCTCTATCAAGTTACCACAACACTAAAATCACACAAGTGTGTAAAATTGTAGATGAGGGTCAATTTTGTTTCTTGTATTTGAGGGAGATCAGGCTTACAACAACACGAATGCACCTCAATGTGGGTTCGTTAATTGAGCTCATATATGGTTGTTTGTATAACAAATGTAGTGCAACCGTCAATCTTTTGGCAGCTATCAGTTTCACATTTGTTTTTTTTCTGTTGTATGCTATGAGTGTCTTGACCAATCTTAAACGGTTAGACCCTAAAATGGATGACTTAATGGAACAAATGTGAATGTTTTTTTATTTAATGACAATATCCCAATATTATAAAACATATAAAGTCAATTTTCGTAAAATTTAATATTTTCACAACACTAAAACAAAATTACAATTTAAGTTGTTAAATATATGAAAAAGAACTAAAGAGATTCGAATGATTATAGAACTTAAAAGCTAAGCGTCTAAACTTAGACGACCCCCTCAATATAGGCCTGCGTCTGTATTATCTTGAATCCTATGAATATTGTTTACAAATGAAATATCGATTTGAAGATTAAACTAGGAAAATGACTTACATGCCTAAAAAGTTGGAATTAAGGAACTCAAACATTGGAATTTCTTGTTAAATTGTAATTTTCTGATTGAAATTGTAACCACTATGACACCTAACCTACAAATTAAGCAACACGAGAGGCGAAATCAATAATAGCTTTATAAAGTTTAGAAAAAGTGTAAAATAGAATATGAGATCGTAGCTTTTAGAACCATTTTTTGTAACAATATTCTTGATACCAATAAAGGAAATAATGCATTTAACTAACGTCATATATTCTTCACATAATAAAGAAAACACATTTGGTTTAAAACATGCCAACATCAAGAATCAAACGACTTTAATTCGTGTCCAACAATTACGATTTTAAGGTCAAAAGCATCAACCCAAAAATATATTGTCAAACAACTAAAGTCAAAAACAGTAGTCCCTCCTTAAATTTAATACCACCTATTACAATTGTAGTTTTAATTTTAATAAATTTCTTGTAAATAATATTTCTTCTTTTGTCATGTAGCGTATACTCGTTTTGTCTTTATACATTTCCAAACGCATCTTTCTCTTACACCTCTCGGTCAGAGTCTAGGTTAGAAGTTGTCCACACGTAGTGTTCAAATGTTAATGATCCATTTTCTAAATTTTCATTCTTATCTTCTGGTAAACAGTAGAGTAAATCACACATTTGGTCCATGTGGTTTACCAAGGTTATACTTTTGGTCCAAATATTGATCATTGTAAAACTTGCATCGGAGGTCCCTGATCATTAAGATTTAAGACCTTCTTACATTTTCCTATTTCTTTTATCTTTTTGTTTTTATTCTTCTAATAATTAAGAAATTAAAAAAAAACCCACTCCACCCCACCCCACCCACCTCACCCCAGGCCCCCGTCTCTCTCTCTCTCTCTCTCTCTCTCTCTCTCTCTCCGGAAACAGGAAAAATCGAGAAGGGAAAACACTTGATATGTGTAATTAGTTGCCCCCAAGACTCGAGAACTCCATCATTTCTCAATCGATCGCCACAAGTCTGGTATTTGAGCTCCTCTTTCAAAGGTTTGAGTATATGGCTTTTACGCTATGTTCTCTAGTTTTTAATTGAATGGAAAGGGATAGAAAGAAATGGAAGAAAATGGAAGGGAAGTAAATAGAAGGAAAATTCATATAAGTATTTGTGTTCTTGAGTTGGAGGGGAATGGAAGGGGATGGTGAGGGAATTTACGATTTCGGTTAAAGCTGGAACTTGATGAAGGTGAATAGTAAGGGCAAATAGGTCATTTGAGAGTCTTCTTTCCTAACCCTCCCAGAAGTGGGCTGGTGAAAAATAGTCTCGTTTTACTTCCATTCCCTTCCATCCCATCCCCTTCCCCCTCTTAAAAAAAATCTTAAGAACACGTTTTAGAGCTGGAACTCTTTCAAATACTTCCATTCCATCAGCTAAATGAACTCAAGAACATAGCGTTAATGTGTCTGTGTGTGCTTTGATCGACAACAACAAAGAACTGAAATGTCGATCTGATTGTATGTGGGTATCAAGATTCGAAGGGAATGCACACCAGATCCGATTGCATGTGGGTATCAAGATTCAAAGGGAATGCACACCAGACTGAAATGCTAATCCATCTCTAGTAAGCTCACCCCTCCCCATTGTCCTTTCTCCAATTTCACTTTTTAAAACTTAAGTTACGATCCATCAATCTTGAGCCAAAGCGAAGATCAGAATTACAGAATAATGAGTACCCAGATCTGTAATTGAAAGTACCTAGTTCTAGATTAAGAATGAAAGTTGGATTAAGAATCATGAAATAAAGTACCTAGTTCTTGATTTACCTTTGCACAAGGATGAGTGTTTGACTTTGTTGATTGTGAAAGAATCTGAACAATGTGTAGATGTTGTTGTTTATTTGAATAAACTGAAAAAACAAACATGTATTTGATTGCAAGACAAAAGGAGAGAGAGAGAGAGAGAGAGAGAGAGAGAGAGAGAGAGAGAGAGAGAGAGAGAGAGAGAGAGAGAGAGAGAGAGAGAGAGAGAGAGAGAGAGAGAGAGAGAGTGTGTGTGTGTGTGTGAATGAATGAAAAGGAAAGAAGGTTTTTTTACATTGATCAATTTTTTGAAATCATAGGGACCATCCACGTGGACTATTAATATAGGAAGTATTCAATAGTTGAACCAAATGTGTAAACCTTGGGTAAACCACAGGGACCAAATGTGTAATTTACTCTAAATAGTAATATAAATATTTAAAATAATCGCTAAAATACTAATATTAGGAAGTATTATAACACAAAACGATTATAATTTATGAAGCTATAACAAAATAACAATAAAACTAGGTTAACAAAATTATTTTATCTTTTAATCTCCTTATGAATGGTCTACTACAAGTTTATATTCATTATACGTAATATTATTTTCTTTTCAAAATACAGAGGCAACCCATAACGCGATAATATATAGTTTAAAAAATGATTATTGAGTCAATAAGTCGATAATATTGACTTATTGTATCTAATAGATATATATAAATTGACAGTTGGTACCGTAGACCTCAATTTAACCCACAAAATATTACTAACTATTAAGAATTAACAATGAACAAAACAATTTCTATGAAACCCTAACTTCATTATAATTTCTCTCCCACAACATCTAAATTTCAATTTTAAAATATTGATCGAAAGATAAATCGAATAAGACAAAATTATGTGTTATGCAATTGCTTGATTGTGGGATCAATTTGTCATTTTGTAATAAATATGATTTACAGCTTTTTGATCTAATCGTAGGTCAGATGAATTCTAGAATAAACAAAAAAGTTTTTATGGACCGAGTCAATACGGCGTGATGTGAGTTGTCCGCGTTTCGTAGCTCGCCAAACATGACTTTGAGTTAACTCGGAAAACCTTGACCAAGTCGCCGCACATTTGCCTCACCGTGCCGGAGCAATTGCTCTGCATCACCAGCAACACTTTCGTTAATCCGTTGTTCCTCATTGCAGCTTCCTGTGCCGTTCGATCTCTAGACATGTAACACAAGCTCCAGATTACTCCGATTCCGTGATCGGTCGCCGCCGTTGATACTTTCATCAGCCGATGTACGACGGCAGATACACAATTCTCGTCTTCAGAGATCGCCGTCCGTCCCTCGGTGCACGTCGATACCATCTCTAGTATCTTCATGAATTTTTCGATCAACGGAGCTGTGTTCTCCGGACCGGAGAGGATTTTACCGGCGGTTCTCACGATTCCTAAACGGACGAGCTCCTTTTTCGACTGCCGAGATGTAGAAACGACGATTAAAGTAGACAATCCTGTCTCCACCGCCTTCAGGTCGGTTTCAGAGCTTGTAAGGCGATACAGCTCTTTTAATAAGGTGCTTTGATCAGCGATTACTCGGCGAGATTCGTTATCAAACGCCGCTAGCGATTCGAGAACCCTAGCCGCGCTGACCCTAGCATCCAAACCGCCGTTTTGGAGAACGAAACTGAACGGCGACAATGAAGAATCATCTGAATTCAATTTGATTAATTGCTCTTTAACTCCTTGCTCCGGCAGAATCAGATCCAAAGCGGTGACCAGCAGTTCAACCACTTCAATCTCATTACTAGTTTTTAAATTCCTCGCTAGCATCGGAACGAATCCGTCCAATTTCGCCAATGATTCTCTATTTTCAATCGACAATTTCGCAAAACTAACAATACTCGATAGCGTACCTAACGAAAGGCCTTGCGTCTGTTCGTTATTGATCAATTTCTTTATGGAATCGAAGGCTAGGTGGTTGTTGAAGGATGCGTGTGATTCGGGGCGAAGAAGGTAAGAATCAGACCAGACACGAATGAGGCGGCGAAGTGTGAGGTTAGGGACGACATCGGTGGATTGGAGGACTTGCATGGTGGCGGGACAGGTATTGTGGCCGGAATCGAGCCATTTCTGGATGCTGGCGCGGTCATAGGTAACGCCAGTACAAAGACTGACCGGAGATGTCATGACGTCCATGGATATCGGGCATTTGAAGAAGCTGGGAACACTCAGGTACAACCCATTGCTCTTTTCTCTCGCCATTTGTGTGTGTTTTTCTGCGGGAATCAATTGTGTGTTGGAGAGAGAAAAAGAAAAGGGTGTTGGGGGTATAGAGAGAGAGGAGTTGGGGGTCTTTGAAGAGACGGGGAGAGAGAGTCAAAGGGGAGGAGATGACGTCGTTTAGTCAACGATTCGTTGTTCTGTGGGTAACTTGGATTGAACTATTGAAGTTTTATTTGTTGATTTTTTATTTTTAGGTTTAGAAATAGGGAATAATTTCGAAAAGGTAATATTAAAAAAACATATATTATGATGAGACGAATGTGTGGTGCTAAAAGAATTTTATAAATGAAAGGCGGTGTTAAAAAATTATATTATGAGGAGACGAATGTGTGGTACTAAAAAAATTATAAATGAAACCGGTCTTAAAAAAATTTTTATGATCTGATATATGTGTTGAAACGTCAATTATGAGTTTTAGCAATTAGAGCCTGCCTTCCGGATCCTATATTCTAGTTTATAGTTTCAAATGAACTACAAAAAGAATGAGTCAAAGCATCGGAGAGTGCTATCTACGAGTGAGTCACCCGCCTGGTTACCTGTCCTTATGAAAGAATTGGTTGAGGAAAAGGAAAGAACGACCAAGCACTCCCGCCCCCAAAAGCGGAGACCGAAGAACCACCAGGTTGTCGAGGACACGTCTGAAGAGGAGGCTGTCGGCCTCTAAGTTTACCACCCTACCCACTAATGGACTCTAAGGGAGGAAGGTGAACGAGAACCGACCGAAAACCCGAACTGCTTGACCCCTTTATACTCGATTCATTAGGGTTGGGGATGGATGGAACCAATCAGAAGTGCAAATCGCACAAGCGAAGCCGGGAAACAGACCGTAGCACAACGACTAGGACTCGTGTCGGAAGACTTTTGAGCGTGTGGTTTATTTAAGAATACCCTACATAATTATTCGTAGTATAGACAAATGATTTTTATCTTGAAAAGTTGAATATATATATATATATATATATATATATATATATATATATATATATATATATATATATATATATATATATATATATATATATATATATATATATATATATATATATATACACACACACACACATTACACTAGCAATTATCTAAAGAGGAAAAACGAAACAACTACAATAGAATAGTAAGCATAGGATTTTGCATTCTAGAAGTCAAGTTTATGACTGCTTTAAAGCAGATCACAAATAGGCAGAATCGACAATAAAATCTTATTTTTCTAAATGCTTTAGAAGACTTTGTTGTTTAAAAAGTCCATAATACCCGTAAAGTAATCATCATAATAGCATCCATTGTAGCTTTGTTTTCGTGCTCTATTGACATAATGAACACACCCAGTCGAAGATATCCGAGATTGAGTCCCACGAGGGCAACCTGATATCTACTTATCGAGCAATAGCATTCCACGTATGAGGTGCGGCTTCACACTAGACAAACGAATTGCAATAGATTTTCCTCATGAACAGCAAACATAAAAGATAAGACCAAAGGCACATCAACGTACTCCTCTATCGACCAAGTTTGGTCACATAGGAACCTTATTCAACAAAACCCTCCAAACTAAAATATTATTTTTCGTGGCATAAAACAGTTCCACATTGTTCACCAATAGTAGTCTCTAGTAAAATAAATCCAATAAACTTTCTAGTATTTTTAACCGTGAAATCCACGAGTTATCTAAGTCACAAACCCATTTATCTTCAATCTCGGTCTTCACAAATGCATAAATGAGCTCCAACCAGCACTGTAATTGTGTAGTCTCAATGCCACCATGAACGTCACACCTCAAGCTCGAATTCCACGTGTTGTTAGAATTTAGAGAAAGAGACATATTTCTAAGCTCATTGACCACTTTTAAAAAAAATCAAAATTAATCAAGTGACAAATTTAGCCATGAATTCACAAATGTCATCTTTGAAATTCTTGGTCATCTACAAAAATATTGTTTTAGCACATATTGACCATTTTGTAGATGGAACAATGACGCTCATATGTGAAATGATGACGTCATCTGCGAAATAGTCAATATTGTAAATTTTTTGAGTACAATTACAATTTAATTCCAAACTATCCTACATTTAATTTCTACAAATATTATATTAGAATCCACCTTCCATATCATGTGAGTACCATATAAAGTCATATTATATATGTTCATATAAACTTGTTTCCATAAGTCTCTTATTCACTTAAAAAAAATGAGTTCATCTAAAAATTGTGTTTGACATTGTGAAGAATATTTTTATATATGTTTCGATATAAATCCATTTTCTCAAGTCTGTTGATATCATCTAGATTTTGCTAGTGAAGAACCGACTAGCTAAAATGTCTAATTATATTTTCAAAACGATGACGAACGCCAAAGAAGAAAAGTGAAAGGACAAAAAACGACTCACGTACTTGATCAACCTTTAAAGTTTCTCAGTATAGGGCGGAAAGAAAAGACGGAAAAGTGGATTTGTGATGCAAAATGGGAGATTACCATGCTTCTAGCAGAACAAAACTGTCTTGCAGATGTTAAAATCAGAAGATATTTTATTGACAGTGAAAAAGCAATATATCCCTTATAATTTTCAGAAATTTGGCTTGAAAGTTATGTTTGTAAGAAATGTAATGACAGTTTGTATATCTTTAGTTAAGTAATGAAATAAATAACATCATTGTTTAGGGAATTTTCATATTCATGTTGCACAAAATAATCAATGAAAATATTAATGTACATATACGTTTTATCACATAAATGTAAAACATAACAATTTATTGTAGTAAAAAGGGATTTGAATAGGATCCCCACCAAACACAATTCATCATATAATAAAAAGTCATATCTGGTGTTGGTGTTGCAGTAGTTATAACAAAGGGCAGTCTAACACCAACTCCAATTGCTCCAAAAACATGAATGAAAAACATTGCAATCTAAAAGGGACCATCATGCCAAGACAATTTCTCAACTGATTCAAAACTCAGAACGTCATTATGTCGCTATACATAGACATGAGTCATTAGTCAATGCTATCTAAAATTAGTGCGACTTCAAGATTGTATTTTTTATGAAATATGAAAGTTTGAGTTGATTTTATTAAATCTTGGGAAAGGAAAAAATATTTTGAATTTTGAATTTTACTTAAGGTAGTCGATCAAAAAGATCCCAAGACTTTGGCTCTTACCTAAATGGAAAAAATATGTTTTCTAAATAAAGGTAAAGTTGATGCATGCAATAGGATGATGTTTTGGAACAACCTGTAGTGGTAGACCTCCCAAAATCAAGGGTTGATCATTCAAAACCACTTTTATATTTGCTAGGTGGACATTAGACAGTATGGATCCTTTAGTTTGGCTGAATATAGTTGATGAATTTCTACCAATTGGCACTCTCAGTTCCGTACTCAAATTAACATTATACAAGTTTAATAATCTTATTACCCTCACATAAATCTTGAAATTGGCGTAACTTACATACGTCAAACTACAATATCCAGTTAAGCGTTAGAAATTAGATTACCATTTCTAGTATTAGAGTGTGTGAGTTTGATCTCATTATACTAAGACATATTGTACAAGGTTCCGAGTATATCATTATAGAATTATTGTGTTCTAGTAGACTAATCATCAATTGTGTACAATAGAGATTATGTGATTCTGTGGAAGTAGAGTAAGCTATTCATGTAGATACAACATCTATACATCCATTTGTTGGTTTACATATTCATTCATACACTTTGTTCTCCTAATGATGTAGTTGTTTTCATGTGACTAGCTTGCTTGTTCAACTTGGTTGTTTAATTTCTATTGACTAAAATATATGTTCATGAGCCATTAAATTTTTATAAGCACCTCCCCCAAGGTGTAGTTTCATATTTTATTACCAATTTTCCCATAATGAAGAAGGGTCACAATGTGTTATGGGTTATCGTTAACCATGCAAGGCCTTACAAGTAAATTCGATAAGGGTGTGCAAGTGTATATAAGTCAGCCGATCCTGGTTTAATCCAACCATATTTTGAGAGGTTAGATATTTATGTACTTTAAATTCTTGATGGTCATAAATAAAAGTTGAAAAGTTATTGGGTGTGATGTTAGGGTTTCAATCCCAAAATCCTCTTATTTATCTTGTTAACATCCAGGTAGCATCTTATTAGCGATGGGAACTCCACGATCCTACCAAGTTTGAACCTTAAAACATATATGAAGTACAAAGAGGATATGGGGAGGGTTTTTATGAAGTTTATGTTATTTATGTTCATTAATTTTGATATATATGTGTGAATGTTATCATTTGTATGTTTTATAACTAGATTGGTATGTGCTGTATAAGTAGGGAGTTTCTAGAGTATGTGCATATGCATAACATACTAACGTTACTACCAATGTTATTTGAACTTAATGGGTCGCACAATTAGGGAAAGTGGTGAACAGTTTGATAGCTCTCAAGAACTATGGATAGCCTCATATGTGTTATATATAAGCAGTTCCCGAAAGGCTACATGTGTTATGGACTAGACCAACCCCATGGTTGGATCCATACGAGCAAAGCCTTACCCAAGCACGTCAGTAACCCTTATATGCAAATATTTAATAGATTATTATCCTCACTTATATTACATCCTTTTTCATGACTTTGACAACACAAATAGGGTTCTTATATGGTTTTCAAGGTACTTTAATTCATATATTGAGGTAAATTATGTTGTTGAGCTCACACTCAACTATTACATCTGGAACGTGCATTGTGTGTGATATACTGATATTGTCAAAGTACTTTGGCTTCGAGCTTACGTGGCCAGCACTACATAGGGTTGGTCACTATTCAAATAAATCTAAATTGCCCAATTAGACAATTTGGACTGGGCTATATGGTTCATATATTAATATTTTTGGATTGATTTGAACCAAAACCGAATTAATATTTTTGGTTTCAAATTGGTTTGGTTATTAAAATAAGAACCAAATAATAAAAAAATCATAATAACAATTTTATATATATATATATATATATATATATATATATATATATATGTAAGAACCCGCAAATTTTAAAATAAAATGTAAAATAATCGTGTGCAATGTTGAAGTTGTGAAAAAGGGCAAATTAGTCTTTTGCCATGTTTTGGACCTTGATGTAAAATATTTTTGTGTCATTGGGGTAAAAATGTAAGAAAATGAACTTTATGTAATAATAGTTTGATTTTGGTGCCATAATAGAAGAAGTAGAACTTGAGGGGGGTAAAGTGAAATTATGGAACTATAAATAGGAGAAAAATATCCCATAGTTCCCAGAAGATTATAGAGAGTTCGAGAGAGAGCTGGAGGGATGGAGAACACGGGAGATTGCAAGCTCACGAAAAATTGAAGCAAGGATTTAAGAATCAACACTTGGAATTGGTGATTCCAAGCTTCTAAGGTAAGAAATCATCAACCCTAAGCTTAGTTCTTCAAGTTTGTGGGTAATCTTCAAACTAAAATTGAGTATGAAGTTACTACAATGAAATCATACACTCCATCTAGTTCAGAACATCATAGAAAATAAGATAAAACCATTGATTTTGGTTAAATTTCAAGAAGTGGGTTTTTAGCTCAAGAACCCTAGAAATTGGGTTTATGAGTTTGAAACTGATTTCAAACGATTTAGTAAGTTCAAAGAGTCAAAAAGAGTGTAAGAAATCAGTTCCATTCTTGAAAATTCATCAAAATGGGTTTTTTTGGTGTTAAAATGGGTTTTTTGGTGTTAAAATGGGTACAACGGGAATGTTTTAAGCAAGGGAATGGAATTGATGATTCTATGGTTTAAAACTAAAAGTAAGTTGTTATTTAAGGCCTAGAAATGGCATTAAAATGATTAAGTTATGTATTAAGGACTTAATTCTCGGACTAAAGGACCTGCAGCACAAAAATCAGCAAAGAAAGAAGGTTCCAGGAGGCGCACGAGTCGTGCTCCCCATAGAACAAAAAGAGCACGAGTCGTGCTCATGTCCAGGGGGCATTCTGTCCAATCTTGAGTTTGGAACTTGATGCTAGACTTGTCCGATTGGTCTATAATTCATACCATAGGCTTAAAATGGTGTGAAAATACATGGAAAATTGTTAAACCGGGAATACGACCTCCCGAGGGTACTGTAGTAAAATACGTATAATATACGACTTAATTAAAGTTGGTCATTTAAAAGTTATATAACTGTTATGGCCCATGATAGTATTATAAGGACTCTAATGAGTTATAGAGTCAATAGAAATAAATGTTAATGTATTATATATTAACTATAGGTGCAAGTCAAGTGATTGAGCAACATCGGAAGGGTAAAGAACCAAGAAACACTTAATCAACTCTTCAAGAACTATAAGATGAGTACATGAGATATTTTTCCCATTTTGGGGTACATGGCAAGTAAGTATTTTCAGATTTCATATAATAATTTTTATGTGTGAAATTATATACAAGAATGATATTTTCTAGCTTATTTGGAAAGTAAAATGCTACATTTGAAAGTATGACTTGGTCTATGAGTTAATTATGTGAAAGTTGAGTTTTGGATTATAAACCATATATGTATGATTTTGGCAATAGCCTAAAATATGGTAAAAAAACCTGTTTTAGTCAAAAGCTTGGCATTTAGCCATTATGTGTACAAGTAATGTTTCAGTATGCAGAAAGTATTTTATATATGACTGGTATTTGTAGCTAGCAATGTTAGTAAGGGAACCATACCGTGTTCCACCTACCCGGGTTAGGTAAGGAGTCTACTGGGGAAAAGCCCCTTCGCAAGGTAGACTGCCTAAGCAACTTCTACTGTGAGGATTGATCCGTTCTTTCTAGCTGTAGAGACTTGGGATATCACTCATAGTGATTAAAGCCCTAAATATAAAAATCCAGCAAGTTTATAATACCAGTCCAAGAAAGTAAGAAAGAAGCTATTTTTTCAAAAGTATGATATGAAATGATTTTGAAAAGTAAAGAGTTATAGTATGTTAATACTATAAAGTTTTGGCAAATGTTTATGTTATAAATTTTTATAAAAGGTTGGAAAAAGAAATTAAAAGTTTGAGTCTAAAACTCATGTAACTCACGAGACATTTTTGTCTTACGTATTCTGTTTTTATGCCATGTATTCCAGGGTCAGGTACGAAGATGTAAGATAGTTGGAAGTTGTAAAATAAGTCCTAGAGTGTGATGGAGTGGAGCTGGACACAGCTTTTCTGTATTTGGTATTGATTAAATCCTTTCCCTTAAACTTTATAGTTGTTTGATATGTAATTGTAACACCCCTTTTGTCATATTTAAACAAGTACAATGGTTTTTGTTAAACCGTATTTTGTAAAATATGCTTTTATGTAATATAAATGGTTTGTAAAAGTTGGGGCGTTACAAGTTGGTATCAGAGCCATAGTTTAAGCGAATTAGGATTGGATCATTTCACTCCTAGGCTTAGACTTGTGAAATAGGGAGTTAGAGTGAGTTATATAGTTTTATTATGTCTTAAGAAATTGAGACATTGTTTGTTAATAGAATTATATGAATATATTTATGAGTAAAAATAGCTAGTTGATACCAGTGAACAGTGGAACCGAGCGGAAGCATTGGGAACAACATGTGTATGTGATTATGATAATATGGGCCCGTATTATCATAATCACAGGACGCGTATTGAGCCTAGTGTAGCCACGAGGGAATACTCGGAAACTGGTGACATATTATGAAATACTAAAGTATTGGAATTTTATAGCAAAATGCGAACTAGAAGTGGCCAAGGATCGTATGCGGAAAATCCAGATCCTAATCCAAGGCCTCCTATTCCTCACCGACCGCCCCAAGCCGATGATGAAGGCAATGCTAGGGGTGATGCTGATCCACCTCCAGTGACATTGGAGGCAATTCAGAAATTATTGCATGACTCGCAAGCGCAAACAAGACAAGAAATGACCCGTCTTTTGGATGAACGACTAGGTAAAAAATCTAAATCGCAAACTGAAGATAGTGTGAAAAGTGTAGCTCCGGAGGGTACTAACCCAACTCAGATCTCTTCTCAGGGAGATTCTTCTTCTAAATCGCAGCCACAATTCAAGACTAAAGGAGTGTGTACTTTTAAGGACTTTATGCCCTGTCGACCTAAGGAATTCAATTGGGAGATGGACCCGAAAATAACTATTCGGTGGGTGACTGAAATGGAGCAGGTTCTTCGCATCTGCCGTTGTGAAGAGGATATGAAGGTAGGATTCGCTTCTCAAATGTTAAAAGCGGAAGCCCTTAATTGGTGGAATACCCTTTGCCGAACCAAGGGAAGCGAGATTGTGGATGCATTTTCTTGGGAGGAGTTTGTTCAGCGATTGAAAGGCAAGTTTTGCTCAGCTAGGCACCGGGAGAATTTAGTCAATGAATTCTTCGCTCTCACGAAAGAAAAGCAGACAGTTGATGAGTACACCAAGAAGTTCTGTGAAATGCTACCTTTTCTGGAAGATACATTACCTACTGAAGCTGGGAGAATAAATCATTATGTCAATGGGTTACCGGGGGACTACTCATTGGAGGTTAGTAAGGCTACTACTCTTGATGAAGCCATTGAATCTGCGGCTAGAGTTGAAAGTATGATAGAGAAAAAGGCTAAAGAACGTCAAGCCCTTGGGGAGAAACGAAAGTCTTCAGGATTCTCTAGAGCAAGTAAGAAGAGTCGCTTTTCGTCAGGATTTTCCAGGAAAAGTGAAGCCAAAGAATGTAAGAAGTGTGGAAAAATGCACGGTGGTGAATGCAAGAAAGGTACTAGTGGGTGCTTCAAATGTGGTCTTCCGGGCCACCAAGCCAAGGATTGCAAGGTGAAGGATATTAGCGAAGTGGAGTGCTATAATTTTCATGAAAAAGGCCATTATAGTATTAATTGCCCAAAGAAGAAGAATGAGACGCTAGTTTCTACAGCAAGTAATAAAAAGACTGAGCCGGAAAAGACTAAAGGAAGAGCTTTTCAGATGACTCTCGAGGAAGCCAAGGAGGATCAGGATGTGGTAGCAGGTACACTAATTGTTAACTCACAACCTGCTTATGTTCTTTTTGATTCTGGAGCACATTTTTCTTTTGTGTCCCATGAATTTCGTAAGCGTCTAAACATACCAATGAAACCCTTAGATGATACCTGTATCATAGAAGTCGCAAATGGAGAATTAGTTACGATACGTCATGTGTATGAGAAGTGTCCGATTGAGATTAATGGACGAATTTTAAAAGCTAATTTGCTGCCTATCGGGATCAAGGGTTTTGATATTATTATTGGGATGGATTGGCTCGGAGCTCATAATGCTAAGATTCTTTGTGGGAAACGAATAATATCGATTAAATTTCCTGATGGTAGCAAAGCTTACATGTATGGGGAACGACGGAAGAATATGCAGAGTCTCATCTCTACTATTAAGGCCCGTAAATGCATCCATAAAGGGTGTGAATCATTTATCGCTTATGTGATGAATGAGAAGAAAGAGAAGCAGAAGATGGAGGATATAAAAGTGGTCAATAAATTTCCTGAAGTGTTTCCTGATGACCTACCTGGTTTACCACCTATTAGACAAGTCGAGTTCCGCATTGACCTTGTTCCTGGAGCAAGTCCTATTGCTCGTGCGTCGTATCGTCTTGCTCCTACAGAGATGAGAGAACTCATGTCACAGTTACAAGAACTTCTTGACAAAGGGTTCATACGTCCCAGTTCTTCTCCTTGGGGAGCTCCAGTGTTGTTTGTCAAGAAGAAGGACGGTACTATGCGTATGTGTATAGATTATCGTAAGCTTAATAAAGTGACAATCAAGAATCGATATCCTTTACCGCGAATTGATGATTTATTCGATCAGTTGCAAGGAGCTAGCTATTTTTCTAAAATTGATCTTCGTTCTGGATATCATCAAGTACGGGTGAAAGATGAAGATGCTTGCAAGACTGCTTTCCGAACTCGTTATGGTCACTATGAATTTTTAGTGATGCCATTCGGGCTCACGAATGCCCCAGCTGTGTTCATGGACCTTATGAATAGGGTCTGTAAACCTTTTCTTGACAAGTTTGTTATCGTTTTCATCGATGACATTCTAGTATACTCGAAAAGTGAAGCGGAACATGAAGTGCATTTACGTGAAGTGTTGTGTACTCTGAGGAATGAACAGTTATACACAAAGTTATCAAAATGTGACTTCTGGTTGCGGGAAGTTCAATTTCTAGGTCATGTTGTTTCGGCTGAAGGTTCTAAAGTTGACCCAGCAAAAATAGAAGCGGTGATGAAGTGGGAGCCACCGAAAACACCTATAGAAGTCAGGAGTTATCTTGGATTAGCCGGTTATTACCGACGGTTTATTCAATATTTTTCTAAAATAGCAGTGCCACTGACTCCGTTAACTCGAAAAGAGGTGAAGTTTGTATGGGGAGAAAAGTAGCAAGAAGCTTTTGAGATATTGAAAAAGAAGGAGTAAATTACAAAAATGGTCCCTGAGGTTGGCACGATCTTACAATAATGGTCCTACTGTTGAAAAAATCACTTTAATGGTCCTTAAACTTGCGATTTACTTACAAGAATGATCCAAAGGCCAAGTAAAATGACTATTTTACCATTTTTAATTTCTTTTTCATTTTCTTTTAATATATGATTTATTAAAACAATTAAAAAAAATTCCCCACCCGTCTCTCTCTGTTTCTCTCACTCACACACACACACAAATGAAGACGAGATCTTCCGGTGTTCGTGTTTGACTGCTCGTTTCCTTTCTCTGTAGATTAAAATTCAAAATCGTCGGTAGAAATCATCTAAAATACGGTATAATTTCGTATTTCGATCCGAGCTTTTTGGATTCAATTTGGTGGTTGTTTTAGAATTTTGATTACAATTTTGTGTCATGAAACTGGATTCTGATTACAATCTGTGTGAGAAAATTAGCACAATGATTACGCTCTGTTTTTTTTTTCAAATTGATAAGATTTTCATACTGGATGGGTGATTTTAATAGAATAATTCAATCTTCTGGATTTGGTTACCGAGACTGAGATTTTGAACATTCTTATGCAATTGAAGAATATTCCGTCTTTTTTGAATACTGTGTTTAAACTGTTTTTCCTTCAATTTATCTTTAGGTTCTCACTGATCCTCAGAAAAGAGCAGTATATGATCAGTACGGTGAAGAAGGGCTAAAGGGTCAGGTACCACCACCAGATGCTGCTGGCGGTCCAGGCGGAGCCACCTACTTCTTCTCCGGCGGAGGCACGCCCTTCTCGTTTAATCCCAGAAACGCCGATGACATCTTCGCAGAATTCTTAGGATTCAGGGGAGCTGGAGGCGGTGGAGATGGCAGTGGCATGAGAGGAGTCAGGTTTTCCAGCATTTCGTTTGGTGATAATACCGGAGGATTCGAAAATACCTTCAGCTCCTTCGACGGCGGCGGCGGTAGCGGTGGAAGTCCCTTTGGTAGTAGTGGCGGTGGATTCAGCTCCGGTCCCTGGAAAGACGCTCCAGTCGAAAGAACTCTTCCATGTACTCTCGAAGAACTTTACAAAGGAACAACGAAGAAGATGAAGATGGTGGAGGAGATACTAAACATCAACATAAAACCCGGCTGGAAAAAGGGCATGAAAATCACCTTCCCGGAGAAAGGAAACGGGCAGCCAAACACGACACCTGCAGATCTCGTCTTCATTTGTGAGTGAGAGAGAGAGAGAGAGACGGGTGGGGGTGGAGGGCGGGATGGGTAAGTTTTTTTTAATTACTTTAATAAATTAAATATTAAAACAAAATGAAAAAAAAATTAAAAAGGGTAAAATTGTCATTTTACTTGGCTTTTGGATCATTCTTGTAAGTAAATC
This sequence comes from Cichorium intybus, assembly GCA_023525715.1. Lineage (NCBI taxonomy): Eukaryota > Viridiplantae > Streptophyta > Magnoliopsida > Asterales > Asteraceae > Cichorium > Cichorium intybus. The sequence goes on along the minus strand of CM042017.1, from coordinate 20,661,136 downwards.
GCAAGTTTAAGGATCATTAAAGTGATTTTTTCAACAGTAGGACCATTATTGTAAGATCGTGCCAACCTCAGGGACCATTTTTTTAATTTACTCAAAAAGAAGTTATGTGAAGCCCCAGTATTATCTCTACCAGAAGGCACAGAAGATTTCGTAGTGTATAGCGATGCATCAAATAAAGGTTTCGGTTGTGTACTTATGCAACGAGGCAAAGTCATTGCTTATGCTTCTAGACAGTTAACAGATGCAGAGACACGTTATACAACTCATGATTGGGAGTTAGCTGCAATTGTATTTACATTGAAGATTTGGAGACACTATCTGTATGGGACGAAATGTAAGATATACACAGATCACAAAAGTCTACAATATCTTTTCACCCAAAAAGAATTGAATTTGAGACAGACACGATGGATTGAGCTCGTGAATGATTATGATTGTGAGATAATATACCATGAAGGAAAAGCCAATGTAGTAGCCGATGCCTTAAGCCGAAAGATTCGTGAAAAAGTTGTTAAAGGAAGGTCTATGAGAATTGAAGTAGTTTCAACTTTAATTCAAAAGATTAAAAAAGCTCAAGATGGTGCTTTAATGGAAGATAATATCCAGAAAGAGAAGCTTGGGAAAAAGGTGGTGTTTGAAACAAACACACAAGGGCTGCGTACTTTTAAAGGACGCATCTGGGTCCCAAAATATGGGGCAACTAGAAATATAGTCTTGGATGATTCTCACAAATCCAAATATTCTATACATCCTGGAAGTACGAAAACATATCAAGATTTGAAGCAGCATTACTGGTGGCCAGGAATGAAGAAGAGGACACGATAGTATATGGGTCATTGTTGATAGACTGACCAAAAGCGCCCTATTCCTCGCGATCAAAGAAACTACACCACTGGGAACACTAGCTCAGCTGTACATTGATGAAGTGATCAGACTTCACGGAGCACCATTGTCTATAGTTTCAGATAGAGATCCTCGATTCACGTCTAACTTTTGGGATTCTCTACAAGAAAGGATGGGAACTCGAATCAAAATGAGTACAGCCTATCATCCTCAAACAGATGGACAAAGTGAACGTACTATTCAAACATTGGAGGATATGCTGAGATCATGTGCTATTGATTTTAGAGGTAATTGGGATGAGCACCTACCATTAGTAGAATTTTCGTATAATAACAGTTATCACTCAAGCATTAAGATGCCACCCTTTGAAGCCTTATATGGTAGGAAGTGTAGGACACCAGTATGTTGGTTAGAAGCTGGTGAGACAAAACTCACTGGACCAGAAATTGTAAGAATGACGAATGAAAAGATTGGTGTGATACAGACCAACATGAAAGCCGCGCAAGATCGCCAAAGAAGCTACTCAAACTTGAAGAAAAGACCGTATGATCTAAAAGAAGATGATTTGGTGATGATAAAAGTATCACCTTGGAAGGGGGTGATAAGGTTTGACAAGAAAGGGAAATTGAGTCCAAGGTATATTGGACCCTTCAAAATTTTGAAAAGAATGGGATTACAAGCATTCAAACTGGAACTGCCACAAGAACTTAAAGGAATACATGATACATTTCATGTATGTTATCTTAAGAAGTACTTTGGAAAGAAAGAGTTAACCATTCCGCTAGAAGAATTAAGAGTGGAAACACCCAACAAACTAGTTGAAGAGCCGAAAGCAATGTTAGAAGTAAAAACTAAGAAGCTGAGGAACAAAGAAATTGATCTAGTATTGGTCAAGTGGAAACACTCATTGGGCTCGGATCTAACTTGGGAAACTTTGGAAAGCATGAAGAAAATATACCCAGATTTTACGAACTATGAAGAGATTCCGAGGACGGAATCCTCTTAAGGGGGGGGGGGGATTGTAAGAACCCGCAAATAATAAAATAAAATGTAAAATAATCGTGTGCAATGTTGAAGTTGTGAAAAAGGGCAAATTAGTCTTTTGCCATGTTTTGGACCTTGATGTAAAATATTTTTGTGTCATTGGGGTAAAAATGTAAGAAAATGAACTTTATGTAATAATAGTTTGATTTTGGTGCCATAATATAAGAAGTAGAACTCGAGGGGGGTAAAGTGAAATTATGGAACTATAAATAGGATAAAAATCTCATAGTTCCCAGAATATTGTAGAGAGTTCGGGAGAGAGCTGGAGGGATGGAGAACAAGGGAGATTGCAAGCTCACGAAAAATTGAAGCAAGGATTTAAGAATCAACACTTGGAATTGGTGATTCCAAGCTTCTAAGGTAAGAAATCATCAACCCTAAGCTTAGTTCTTCAAGTTTGTAGGTAATCTTCAAACTGAAATTGAGTATGAAGTTACTACAATGAAATCATACACTCCATCTAGTTCAGAACATCATAGAAAACAAGATAAAACCATTGATTTTGGTTAAATTTCAAGAAGTGGGTTTTTAGCTCAAGAACCCTAGAAATTGGTTTATGAGTTTGAAACTGATTTCAAACGATTTAGTAAGTTCAAAGAGTCATAAAGAGTGTAAGAAATCAGTTTCACTCTTGAAAATTCATCAAAATGGGTTTTTTTGGTGTTAAAATGGGTTTTTTTGTGTTAAAATGGGTACAACGGGAATGTTTTAAGCAAGGGAATGGAATTGATGATTCCATGGTTTAAAACTAAAAGTAACTTGTTATTAAGGCCTAGAAATGGCATTAAAATGATTAAGTTATGTATTAAGGACTTAATTCTCGGACTAAAGGACCTGCAGCACAAAAATCAGCAAAGAGAAGGTTCCAGGAGGAGCACGAGTCGTGCTCCCCATAGAACAAAAAGAGCACGAGTCGTGCTCATGTCCAGGGGGCATTCTGTCCAATCTTGAGTTTGGAACTTGATGCTAGACTTGTCCGATTGGTCTATAATTCATACCATAGGCTTAAAATGGTGTGAAAACACATGGAAAATTGTTAAACCGGGAATACGACCTCCCGAGAGTACTGTAGTAAAATACGTATAATATACGACTTAATTAAAGTTGGTCATTTAAAAGTTATATAACTGTTATGGCCCATGATAGTATTATAAGGACTCTAATGAGTTATAGAGTCAATAGAAATAAATGTTAATGTATTATATATTAACTATAGGTGCAAGTCAAGTGATTGAGCAACATCGGAAGGGTAAAGAACCAAGAAACACTTAATCAACTCTTCAAGAACTATAAGGTGAGTACATGAGATATTTTTCCCATTTTGGGGTACATGGCAAGTAAGTATTTTCAGATTTCATATAATAATTTTTATGTGTGAAATTATATACAAGAATGATATTTTCTAGCTTATTTGGAAAGTAAAATGCTACATTTGAAAGTATGACTTGGTCTATGAGTTAATTATGTGAAAGTTGAGTTTTGGATTATAAACCATATATGTATGATTTTGGCAATAGCCTAAAATATGGTAAAAAAACCTGTTTTAGTCAAAAGCTTGGCATTTAGCCATTATGTGTACAAGTAATGTTTCAGTATGCAGAAAGTATTTTATATATGACTGGTATTTGTAGCTAGCAATGTTAGTAAGGGAACCATACCGTGTTCCACCTACCCGGGTTAGGTAAGGAGTCTACTGGGGAAAAGCCCTTTCGCAAGGTAGACTGCCTAAGCAACTTCTACTGTGAGGATTGATCCGTTCTTTCTAGCTGTAGAGACTTGGGATATCACTCATAGTGATTAAAGCCCTAAATATAAAAATCCAGCAAGTTTATAATACCAGTCCAAGAAAGTAAGAAAGAAGCTATTTTTGCAAAAGTATGATATGAAATGATTTTGAAAAGTAAAGAGTTATAGTATGTTAATACTATAAAGTTTTGGCAAATGTTTATGTTATAAATTTTTATAAAAGGTTGGAAAAAGAAATTAAAAGTTTGAGTCCAAAACTCATGTAACTCACGAGACATTTTTGTCTTACGTATTCTGTTTTTATGCCATGTATTCCAGGGTCAGGTACGAAGATGTAAGATAGTTGGAAGTTGTAAAATAAGTCCTAGAGTGTGATGGAGTGGAGCTGGACACAGCTTTCCTGTATTTGGTATTGATTAAATCCTTTTCCTTAAACTTTATGGTTGTTTGATATGTAATTGTAACACCCCTTTTGTCATATTTAAACAAGTACAATGGTTTTTGTTAAACCGTATTTTGGAAAATATGCTTTTATGTAATATAAATGGTTTGTAAAAGTTCGGGCGTTATATATATATATATATATATATATATATATATATATATATATATATATATATATATATATATATATATATAATGCCATCACAATATGAATCTAGCGACAGATGTTCAAAGTTTCATAGAAGAGATTTATTGTTCAAAACCTGAAACATCAAATATTGTTAATGTTTCACGATTTACCCTTCATGTGATGGTCTTGGGACGGGTCCGACATAGGATATATATATATATATATATATATATATATATATATATATATATATATATATATATATATATATATATATATATATATATATATATATATAATGCCATCACAATATGAATCTAGCGACAAATGTTCAAAGTTTCATAGAAGAGATTTATTGTTCAAAACCTGAAACATCAAATATTGTTAATGTTTCACGATTTACCCTTCATGTGATGGTCTTGGGACGGGTCCGACATAGGTTCCAGAGGATGCAGTTTACTATTTTTATATATCTGTAATCTTTTATTAATTTAAAATTTTATATTATATCGGAAGGATTGCCCAAATAAAGAGATTCAAGCCCTAATACCTTTAGAAAAAATGATTTAAACCTTAGTTTCATCAAATTCAAAGCTCGGTCACAACTCTTGCTTCGCCAAGCTCCATTGTCACTGTAACGACCCGGCTCTCCAAGGCCTGAGGTTTTACAAGATAATATCACCAGAGATCGTCCCATGATCCAAGCCGAGCGTTACCTATACCTGCAAAAAACCACATAAAATAAAAGGATAAGCTATAAAGCTTAGTGAGTAATCGAATCACAGTATGGCCTAAATAGCCACACTCGTTTCACAGACCAGCTTACTACTCTTGACCGTCATACGATTCTTTCCTTACTCGTACATCATACTGTGAAACTACCGTATTACCCGACGAAACTCATTCCTCGTACACTCTTAGTACACTCTCCTCTACTATTTGGTAACTTATATCGTTACCGTACTATCTAACGTTACTCACTTACTATATCTTTCTGTACTTTTACTATCTGGTAATTTATACATTACCATACCGTCTATCTTCTGGTAACTTATATGTTACCATATTGTCTGTCTTTCTGTACTTCCTTCTACTGTCTGATAACTTATAGTATTACCGTACTGTCTGACGTTACTCACTTACGGTATCGTATACCGTTCTGTATTTTACTATTATGCCGCCTATTTTTATTATACGGCGACTCATTCGTTGCTACTATGTTATAAGTGTTTACCGGTTCCGCACCGGGTTATCTGTCGGTACTATTGTTCTTAACCAAATTCATTATTTGGTATTGTCTACACGATTTCCTATGCTTGTTTTATGGGATATCCATATCCCCTCTATTTTACTAGACCAATACTGGTGCAACATTTGAAGCTGGCACACAGTATCTACTTAATATCTTTTTCTATGTCATATGTCATCCTTCTGCATGGACACTACACTACTGGTTAATCACTCTACTTAGCATCACCCCGTGATACACTGCTTCTCCTGGGCCAGACTCGTCAAACGGGCCCGTAGCATATCTACTTTCCTCGTAACTACTAACACATAAATCATAACTGTACTATCCTGTATTTCATTCAATAATCTCTTTCTACTATAGTTTAACACGTATAAACTACTAGGGAGATACGGTAGCGATTACTCACCTGAGTTTGGTGCTTTCTCGGAGTCCTGGCACGTTTCTCGTTCCGGACTTCTGATAGCTCCCGAGCACCTCGATACTAGCTACTGTTGGCTCCTTACTTCTCACTATCATCTCTCAACGTATACTCCTTACCAGAACACTCTCTTATATCGTATATGTGTTTGGTGTATGTTCTGCCTCAAAAATGAGGCTTGTGCCTCGTTTTTATAGCCTCTGAACCTCCTTCACGTCGCGACAAGCCTTCCCGTCGCGTCGCGATGACTCACCTCGAACTATTGCCTGATTGCGCAATTTATTGCTCGATTTACGAACGTGCTGATAGCCGTCGCGTCGCGACCATCATGCCCGTCGCGTCGCGACGTGCCGACACTAAAAAGTGTCATTTTTTCCGCTTTTTGCTCCGTTTTGACTCCTAGGCTTTGATCGTTATATTTTTCTTATTTCATAATGACCTTAACATCGTTATTTGGTTACACTAAATGTCAAAACGCTCTTACTTTTGATCTATAGTCCCACCCGGGACACGGGTGTTACAGTCACACTCTCTCTTGTATGTATAATCTTGTATTATGATATTATTTGCCTAGTAGCTTTTTTCAAATTTTTAGTTCACAACCATTTGTTTTTATTTATTCTGTTATAATTGACCTTATGGAAATTAATCTTGAAAACTCTAGCTTATTAATATTACATTTGTATATTTTCGTAATTTTTCGACAACCAAATTATAAATTTGTTGGTTCGGATTGGATTTTAATTTATTCTATATTATTCAGATCCATATTTTGAAAACTCGAAATCAGTTTTGACTCACTTGATTGGGTTGGATCGAACAGATCCATTCAAATGAACACCAGTCGCCCTATGTTAACCTAGATGCATCTCACAATAAGTATCTTATACAACCCTCCCCCCCCCCCCCCCCCCTTATGGTTGTGTTTATAGCTCATATGATCCCATGGATGTTCCATTTGGTCGGTATATCAGTTTCAATCATTGTTTTCATCTGTTGTTATTGTTATTGTTGTCATGATTGGTATTACCGGATCAAAACTCAAACGATGTTAGGAACGCATGTTGAGGTTGTAAGGGAAATATATATTGAAAGCCTTCCTCTTTAAATAAATGTTGATATATTATTCACATGTACTATTTGGGGATAATTGTATTTACGGGAGACAATGTTGAATTTTCTGCATCTTATAGTTTTTAGACAAGAACAAGAACTATTTAACACACGTCTAATCTCATCAAGCTCCTATCATAGGGGGTGTTTGGGATTGCTTATGTAAGGTGTTTACTTGTTTATTGCGGTTTGATATGCTAATAATTAAACATGTTTTAGTGTTTAGATAAATGAAAATTAAAAGTGTTTACTAACTTAGATAAAGGGTTTTTGATAAGCTAATAGTGTTTAACTTATTTAAAATAGCTTATGTCTTTTATATTTACAAGTAGAAATTAACAAATATTGGAAAAACAACCTATCAACTTAGTATGCTTTGTTACCGAATAAACTAATGAAAACATATTTTTTTTAAACTACGTTTTCACATCAGATAAAAAATAAACAGTTTTAAAAATAAGCATAAGTTAGTATTAAATAAACAATCTCAAACACCCCCTTGGTATTCATGTTAGGGTCTCGCATCCACCGGATACGATCACACCCACCTTCATATATTTTTAATCTCAGTCAATACTTATTCATAAGATTAATTAACAATAAACACAAAATTTCAATGAAACAGGTGATCACCGTGCGTCATATTTGTTGCGTATACAAAGTGTGGTTTATATATTTGACTTTGACCAACCAGTCAAACCAAACAAACCTAAGGGATACACCGTTTCTTCTGCTGGCCTAATTTGAATGAATACACAACTACTACTTTGCAAAACTACTAGTTGTATGGTCATCGCTTGCTTCTTCGGGAAAAAATAATTACTGTTTTCGCAAAAGAAAAAATAGTAATAGTTATATGATTAACTAGATCATAATTTTAATTGTACATTCATCAACGTTATTATTCAGTCAGAAATTATAATCAACCTGTTTTTATTTATTGATTTGAAAACAATGTCATTTTTCGAGTTAAAACAATCATAATTATGTATCCCGTTAACAGTGTGTTTGATACCAAGCCTGTTCTAGAACAAAACTAGATCAATCATTTAGATCGTTTTTGAGTTTCGATTGTATTTTTATTTTTATCTTTTATCATTCGATTTTGATTATTTTCAAATTCGAATTCAATGATCATACTTATTTTGATTATTTTCAAATTCGAATTCAATGATCATACTTCCTTGTTTATAGCAATGCCAATGAATCAGTTTCCATATTTACTTTCATTTTATATGTATATACAAAATATATTTTCAACATGTTTTAGGGTTAATATCAACGTGATTTCAGTTATGTTCTACATGGGTACTAAGTTTAAGATTTGTTTCATCATATTGCGAAATTTTCTTTCATTGTCACTTACACTGTATGATATTTTTCAATTCACAAGGTTTTCCACTAAAATTGAAGTCAAATGAATCCCAACTTTGATATTGTTAGAACCAGGCGGAAAAATGATTAGCGGGATATTCATGATTTCACTTATTGGTGCTAGGGGCTTCCCCTTTATACTAAAGCAAATATCATGAGATAGAACCGTATTTAATGAAGGAAGGAGATGGATTGGCTCGACAAGTAATGGACCATAAACTCCGTAAGCATGAAGACATTCTTAAACTTGGGCATGGCTAAAGCATGCATATTTGATTTTGCATGAAACGTGGGACGTGTTGGGCATTTTTTTGTGACGTTTGTGGCTATGATTTCCGTCCATTTATTAAATAGAGATTAAATATTATAATATAATGATTATTAAGGTGGACATTATATACTTTGTAAGTTATATAACTATTCATAATGTTTCAATTAATTGTCATAAGTATGACATTATTGCCCTCTAAACGTTTTGCTATAATATGTGGATGCTCACCAGCATACAAAGGACACAACACACTCTTATACAATCTTTGATCCCCGTTATCAAAGATTGGTTGAAAGAAAGTAAGTGTTTTTGTTGAGGATGACCATCACGAACCAATTCTAAGTTGTCAAAATTTAACGTCAAGAGAACGGCACAATCAAACAATGGATTCATGTATATATTTCGCTTACATGTTATAATATGGTCCAATCTATAGTTTATGTATTTAAGCCAACAAGTAGTATCAGAACAATCATATCTCATACATTGTTGACGCAACTAACAATACTATAACCATCGTCAGGGTTTAAAGTGAGGAATGCAGGAAAAAAATAGGGAATTCACTGAACAATGATGAACAACAAATACTCTGATGACGCTCTTGAAAGCTGGATTTGCCACTTTTTGATGGCAATACCCGGATGGGTGGATTCTCATAGTGAAGAGGTGTTTTAACTTTTACCGATTGAATAACGAGGATAAGATGGAAGCATCTGTAGTCACTTTGGAGGGAGATGTCCTCTTGTGGTGCTAGTGGGAGCATCGGAGGTGGCCTATCAGAGGGTGGTAGGATCTAAAGCCGCTAATACTTCACTAATTTTGATCATCACTGTTTAGGTCATTGTATAAATAGTGGTTGTCCATCACATGGGTGGGAACAATGTCAAAATATCAACATAATTTCATTTAAATGTCTGTGGCGTTATAGGATGTTTCTGAGGAAGTGTCTTTGGGGCATTTAGTGGGTTGAGTGAGACATCCAGGCAAAAATACAGGTCCTAAGCCTAAAGAATTTGGACCACGCAATGAATTTGGCCATTAAAGTGGAAGAGACATAAACCCTAATACCAAATTAACCCACAACTAATAAAATCATAAATTATTCATTCCATCTGACTTCTAGTTACTCTCCTATTACTTATGTTAACAGAAACACAACATGAAACCCCCAAATCTAAGAAACTAAGACCAAGAATTAAAACCCCTTAGCGATAAACCAATACGAGAAGTGAAGCGCCTTATAGTTAAGGATTTGCAGAAGAAGAAAAATAAAGGGTTGTGTTTTCAGTGCGAAGAGAAGTGGCAAATTGGCCACCAATTTTGGTCTTGGGAGTTGAGTATTATACTCACCATGGAAGACAATGAAGAACGAGAGAATGAACCAATGGAAGAATTGATGAAAGAAGAACTAGCAAAAGTATGTTTAAGTTCGGTTATGGGGATGACAAAACCTTAAACCATGAAAATGAAGGGATTTATAGGGGAAAGAAGTGGTGGTCTTGGTTGACCCATGAGCTACTCACAAATTTGTTTCCTTGGATGTGATGGAGATATTTCAATTACCAATAACTGTCATAGGAGGGTTCAATGGAGCATTAGGGACATGATTTATGGTTAAAGGGAATGGTGAATAGTTGTGACCTTTCATTGATCCTTTAAGGTCTTTAAATCAAAAAATATTTTTAACCGCTTACCCTAAAGAAAAATGTGATCTTCTTCTAGGTATATAGTGGCTAGAGAAGTTGGGTCAGCTACCATGAATTGGAAGACATAACTGATGCTAATATACTTTGAATGGGTAACAAATATCCTCGAGGGAGATTCTTCATTCGAATGTACCAAAGTAGCGTTAAATATTATGATTAGTACATTGAATGCTCGGGTGGAGGGTTCCTAATTCAGTTAAACAAAGTTGAAGAGGACAATATTCAAAAAGGGGTTGACAGTAAGCATTGTCCAGATTTATTTTCCCGACTTTTGTAGCAGTTTTGAGATGTCTTTCATATGTCGATTGGACTGCCACCTAAGATAGGAATGGACTACATAATTATGTGTTAAAAGAAAGAGTTAATTGTGTAAGTGTTCATCTGCATCAATTCCAATCCAGAAAAACACTTCAAGCCAAATTATACATTGTTTAAAGCTCGATAGTCCATAGTTTTGATAGATGAATTATTTGGAGCATGAATTTTCTAGACTTATATTTAGGTTACCATTATATTCATGTTAGATAACAAGACATAACAAAAACCGCTTTTCACACCCACGAAGGCATTACAAATTCCTCGTAATACCTTTTGGGCTTACCAATGGCCCTGCTAACTTCCAATTACTTATGAATGATATATTTCATCCCTTCATTTGGAAGTTTGTTTTAATATTTTTCGATGATATATTGGTTTACAACCGCACCCATGACTTTACAGCTGCACCCATGACTGACATTCAAAACACTTGGCACAAGCTCAAAGTTACATATCCTTTATGTGAATCTGGAAAAGTGTAGTTTCGGACAACTATCAGTAGCATATTTTGGGCATGTTATCTCCAAAACCATCATGGTCATTGACAGGGATAAAGTAACTGCCATGCTCGAATGGAAAATTCTAAAAAGATATTTAGGAATTGAGGGGATTCCTTGGGCTCACTGATTACTATCGAAAACTGGTGGCTGGGATGTCTTCGTTACCACCCAACTCACCAACATATTGAAGAATGGGCAAATCCTCTAGATAGAGGCAACCATGGAAGCCTTCAACAAGTTGAAACATCTTATGACTAGCCCCTATTTTTTCTAATGACAAATTTTTCACAATCTTTTATTATTGAAACTGATTCATCATTGTTTAGGGTTGGTGCAATTGTGATGGTCGTTCAGAATTGACGATATTACATCTCGGAAGACATTTCATCATTATAATCGACTAAAGAAGTCTCAAATTTCTTCTCGAACAACAGGAGGTGATGAGTGATTATCAAGTGTGGTTATGTAAGTTGCTCGGCTTTGATTTCAAGATACAATACAAAATGGGTGCCTCCAACAAGGTGGATAATGCATTGTCTAGAAATCATAAAATGAGATGATTTTGGGAAGTTTAGTTACCCACAGTAACTTCGGATTAGTGCCAATATATGAAGAATTGAGGATAGTTTCATTAAAAAAACAATTAAAGAGCCAATAGACTTTTACAGTGAGATTTCAATTAGAAAATGACTGAATGTATTACAAGCGGTATCTAGTGATTCTAAAAACTTCCGTTTTCATCCCAAAATTATTATACGGGTACCATGATACACCCAATGGCTGCCACCTGGGAAAACTCAAGACTATAATGATTATCAACAAAATGTTTTTGAATAGGGATGAGAAAGATGATTGTTGATTATGTAAGGGAATGCAAAACATGCCGACTGCAAAAAATAATAATAAAACATGAATACACACCCGTCGGGGATCTTATAACCCTAATCACTACTCATGCAAGTATAGGATAAGAGCACCATAGACTTTATCTGGGATCTACCCAAGTCATAAGGAGTTGACACCATACTTGTGGTCGTAGACGAGTTGTCAAAATTTGTGCATTTCATAAGCTTAAAACACCTATTTTACACAACATCATTAACTAACTTACTTGTCAAAAAGGTGGTCTGTTTACATGGGTCCCTAATCTCAATAATATCAGACATGGACAAGTTCTTCAATAAATGTTGTCTTCAATTAGAAATATGATAGCAAATGCAACACCGTTGACACAACACTTCAAAAAGAAGTTGCCTTATGCAGGAAAAATAATTGTCATGCAAGCTATGGTTTCAGAGCACCTCCAACAAACTCTACCTTGAGACGAAATTGATCCTTAGAAAAAGAATCTTTAAACCTTCACATGAAATAAGTCGAAAGATACATGTAGCTCCAAAAGCCACTAAGTACTTAAACTTGAACCAAAGTACCTTAGAGTACTAAGTGCTTAAAAAATCCAAACGGGCTTCAAATTAATTTTCCTCAATGAACGGGTGACAGGATCTTGAGATCACAACACTCCTAATTTTGAAAGCCTCTAAAGGTCAACAACTTACGAAAATGACCTGAAACTCCAAAATTGCTCAATAAAATCTCGTAAATTGTGAATGATATCAAACAACTTTCGCTTCCAAAAGAATTAAACACATCACCAAAGTCATTTTGAGGCAAAAGATCCCTCTTTTGTCAATTGTCAAAGAGAAAATCGGGTATCACCATCTAATAATCGAGGATCAAACTTGATGGTAGCCATGTGAAAATTCGCTTATATAACATTTAGAAGGTATAGGTTTTTAGGGTAAAAAATCCATTAGGAGTTAGACGAGTCCAAAGGGAAAAATCAATTAAGGTTAAAACTTAAAAGCAAGTATAAGATGGAGAATGTGAGAAAATCGATTATAAAAAACCATTTGGAGGGTATAAGGAAATCGATTGTGAGAGAAGTTAAATGGTTTTAGAATATTGAAACATCGAGATCTTATACCACTTGTTATAAAGTATGATGAAAAACAGAATCAATAAAGAACACCAATATATAATACAGAAAAGCATTATTGGGTTAAAAAAACACAAAAAATGTGAACCGCACCATCCGATCAACCCGCCACAAAGCCCACGTGGGAAGTCAATCGTAGAACACTATCGATATTTAGGTGTGCCTAGATTTGAACGCTGGAACTCCTGTATGAAATTTCTCACCTCAATTAACTAGGCTCTCATTTTAGACGGGAGAAAACATTATGAATGACAACTATTTGGTATATTAAAAATATAAACAACGAGGGAAAAGGTTTATAATGAAAATATATAATTAAGTTATGTTAATAAAAAAACATAATTTTATAATTACCAAAATCATGAATATTGTTGAAATATAACGTTGTTGAAATTTTATAAACATACATGTTTTACATGTCAAATATCTATAGAATCAAGTTCTTTCAACAATTGTCTATTTCATTTAACTGGACAATACACACAATCTTTTCATTTCAATTGATACACAATCTTTTCATTTCAACTGAATAAATCTTTTCATTTCCTCCATCATATCATAACAAATATTGTACTATCAGCCGCACATTGGCGGGCCTAAATTTTCTGATGTAGTGTAAAATTTTTAGAAAAACTTTTATTGTAGTGTAAATTTTCTTATGTGCTATCCCTAAAATATTATGTGCTACCTTTAAAATTTTGTTCTGGGTTCGCCACTACAGCCATGATCATCATCGTATAAAAATATTATTGATAATAAGACCTCATATACGACATTAAAAAGCGATTAGAACTTCCACAACCATTTGATCAACCGATCACCTAATTAACCGGTCACACAACCTGCGATTGGGAGACAAACAGGATATAAGGACCTTAACGATAGTTTATATATTAGTATTATATCCATCAAAATTGTTGTTTTTCTATCACCACACTAAAATTTAGCATTTACATTAATCAATATATTAAACTGTTAAAAAAATAGACTACTAAATATTTATTTACGTAAACAATAAAATAGTTTCCATATATTTCGGCTAACGGTCTGCCTTGTTTGCTAAGCTGTCCCTTTCGTTTCCTAGTCAATGTTCATGGAGTAGGTGTACATGCATTGTCGACTTAAAGACCCATACTCAATTGTTTGACCAACGCTGACAATTTTGAATTTGTTCTATTTTTCAAATTTGGAGAAAATACAACACATTTTATTTTAAATTGTCATTTGTTTACCGAAACTACGGATTTGTACCAAGTTGTTTTAATCAAATGGTTTCTTTCCTGTAAACGGTCTCATACTTTGTAACATCAAACCTTTTCTTGGTTTTGGTGGATTAAATCATTAAATTAACCCAACACAATTTAAATTGAATTTCTTTTTCTGATTAATATATTTAATTAGTCCCTTTACAAAACCAAGGTATACCCGAAAGACGAAAATATCATGGGTGCATGGTACCTGTAGTGGTTGGATTGGACCTAACTTATATTGGGTATTTCGTTGAGTAGTATTGCAGCTGTGTAAGCATTATGATAGTTTATAGTAAGTATTATATAGGACTCACCCTTGTTATTGTCTTTTAGGGCAAGGACGGAAAGTAAACGTGTAAAGTTAGCATATGAGAGGGTTTTGAGGGAAAGCAATGAAGCTAACCTAAGAGTACAAGTTATTAAATGTAGCTAAAATTTAGTTGATTACTTATAAGTCCAATTGGTAATTTTAGTTGATTACTTATAAGTCCAATTGGTAATTGATAAGCTAGCTGGAAAATTATAATACCCAAATATGTGTAGAAAATGGAGTTTTTATGATTATTAAAGGGGCAAATTATGATATATATATATATATATATATATATATATATATATATATATATATATATATATATATATATATATATATATCATAATTTGCCCCTTTAATAATCATAAAAACTCCATTTTCTACACATATATGAAATTATGTTTTTCTGGTTTAACTATTAATTTTGTATTTATTTTAATAAAACCATCAAGTTTTTAGAAGAAAAAAAAATTAACTCAACCATTATGACATGAAGAAACCGGTCAAACATGTTAACATCATTAGCTACATAAAACGTCATGTAAGCTAGATATTCGTCACGTTAGCACATAAAACCTGTAATCCGACTCTAACAGGTAGCAATGACTTTGATAAAAAAATTTACAAAAAATTGGTAGTTTTTTTCGAATCTTCTAAAAATTGGTGCTTAAGCCAAATTTTCGGCAAAATATCATACGTTTTCGTAATTAGCCCTGATCAAGGGTATATTTAGAAAAATAAAAAAACTCAATAAACTCGTTGAAACGCTAGTTTAACTAGCTTTTTAAAAAGCTAACTTATAAGCTAATTTTTGGCTTGTTGTCAACCTAGAAAACTCGAAAAATAAGGTAATTTATCAACTAATTGTGACACAACAAACATAGTCTAAACACTTATGCTATTGTATGTGCATAGTAAGTCAAAAAAATTTATGTTGTATACATTTCATTGAGTTCAATGTATTAGGTTCAAGCCATGGCCTCCTTTCTTTTGCCTTTTTATGTTGTCTATAGGTTGTTTTTGGTTTTGGGGCGTGTCCTCATAAACCTTTAAAAAGTCTCCAGTCTGATATTGTATTAATCTTTTAATAATTGATAAAAAATTTATAAATGTGACACCATCCTATATCAAAAGAAAAAAAAAAGCCTCAAAAAATGAAGTAATAGAAATTACAATTGTTAAAAAAATAAATTATAATAATGAATTACAAGTAGAACTTTAAGAAAATTATTTTGTTGCATAAATTGGTAAAATAGCATAAATTCATTAAAGATACTACCAGAGAGGCGATGATGAACCGGTAGAAAGAAGTGAGGGTAGGTTGGTTGTTAAATAGATGTAATAATAATAATAATAATAATAACCGAGTTATGTACACTACAGCACAGTACAGGTAACAACCAACTACCCTTGAATTTAATTTAAACCCTTCAAAAATAAATCACAATAAAAAAAACGTGAATCAAAGATTAGAAACTTAAAATAATGAAGGAACCATCTCTATCGGTAAAGAACATCATGGTGGTGTTACTGCTATATTAGTACTGGTTGGGTGTAGCTAAAGATTCACTTGACCGCCGGGCAGTCTGGGCAGATACTGATGACTTATCTGACCCACCACGCACATTATATCTCTCGTACACCTTTTCACGGTTTTCTGACCACCATGTCTCCGCTTGGTGCTCCCCAAATCTCCTACGACTGTAAATACATCCACAAAATCACCAATTTAAGCACGTGATTTGACTTTTTGACACAACAGGACAAAATTGCAACTTTTTGTTTCATCCAAAAAGGTCTCTCGTTTATGGAAAAGACGCAAACGTCCTTTCTATCATCGTATTAAAAATAACCCCTTTAAAAGTTTGCTCAGTAGTCTCGTCCTCGTCCTGTCCAATCCAATCATGTCCTGTGTAAGAGGACACGATGAGACTAGATTGGACAGGACAAGACTGGACAAGCTTTTAAAGGTTATTTATTACAACGAGGATGACAAGGGCATTTACGTCTTTCACACGAGAGATCGAGAGCAAGTTCATGTCACACCTTTTTGGACGAGACAAAAAGTTGCAATTTTTGTCTTATTGACATTGGTGGTGACAGTCTGAAATCTGATGCATGTCAAACACGGTACATGTTTTATAATTTATGCGACACAAAAGGGAATTATTTGTTTTATGTATTGTGAAATACCTGAAACGGACTCGTTTGAGATCTCGGGTTCCATCGCGTAGAGCCACAAGTGTTATGTACACACCAGGCTCATATTGTTCGATCCATTCAGCTTCAACTTGATCAGTGGCATTATAGGTATTACTATTATTATTATTATTATTATTATTATTATGATTATTATTATTAATATTGGAAGGTGGATTTCTAGATTTGGACCCGTTAGTTTCCGTTTCTTGAGAACGTGGGACATGGTCCGAAAAATATTTGTGCCCCATTTCCACAACTGCCCCTGTGGTGCCATTAATAGATCTGGCATCTGAATCGCCATCATTCCCGTTAGATGTCCGTATAGATTCGGTGAATCCAGTGAACGATTCAGTGGGCCCCAATGTTTCATTTATAGAAGATGACGTGTCCATTGGAGTGATTGTTTGACTTTCTCCATTTGTATCGGGATTGTGGAGGATGGGATTCGAGTCCAGACCATTTGGTAGCTTGATGCTGTCCATGTCATAGGATCCAGGTGGCAATCTCTCTGCTACATCTTTAAGCTGCAATATTATACCAATAGCGCTTAATAAATAATTTGTTAAACGAAAGATGAATAATAAAAAGAAAAATAAGAAAATACCTGTGACGTAAGAGATTTTATCACATCTTTTGCAGCATTACATTTAGCAGATTCCTCTGCAGCCAATGCTATTGCTTCCTGAGCTTGTTTTCTTGATTTTTGAAGCTCTGCTTCTTGAATTTCACATTGTTGTCTTAGGCTGTCAACCTGAAAAATAATCCATAAATAAATTACCCGTTGTAGAAAACCGCATCTCAAAACAAAACACTTTTCCCTTTGGCCCCATTTTTTACACCGGACGTGACTAGACAAGCTTTGCTATTTTCGATGGTAAGGATGAGGAGAGCATTTTCGTCACATCCCATGTAACAAACGCGACCTTAAGAAAAAAAGTTATATTTTTATAAAATTTCAGAATCTACCTGCCCACGTAATTTAAGAACTTCTTGATTTAATAAATCATTAGTCCTCTTCAAACTATCCGAAACATTTTTTGAAAAAGAAAGTCCCGATGTTGTAGGAACTGGTGTCGCCGACCGCGGCGGACTCGATTTCCTCGAGTACGGAGAAACCGACCTCGAATTAACACCCGATTGAGTCACAATCGGCCTCGGAACATTATACCGGAAATCACCACCACCACCGCCACCAGCCGCCTGAGAAGACCGCCCTGCCGAAAATATATCCGCTTTTTTACCTTGTCGAACCGCTTTATTATCCAACAACTTAATCAAATCATGATTCGATGGTAACCCCGATTTCGCTAACCTCATATCCGATTTATCCAATCTATCCTTGTTTTCCCCCGATAACCGCGGCATTACATTTCGTCTATTCCCGAGACTAGTTTCTCTCATTTTACTCAATTTAACAAAGCACGAATCGCACACGCGGTGTGGTTTACTCGGGTTCGGTGCCAAAGCGGCCCGTAACGCTTTTCTTGAACTACAAGAATGGCAATGAACAAGCCCGCAGTTATAGCAATTATGTCTCTTTCTAGTGAACCCGAAAGCTTGTCTACAAGCCGAACACTGCGACTGCTCAGTGCCCGAAACCCATTTGTGTAAACAAATCGAAGCCGTGTAATTCGACCCGCAAGATATAAACTTCACGTGTCGGTCTTTTAATGCTTCAACTAAAGTCGGTGTTTTTCGGTCTTCAATGTCCCCGTGCCCTAACCGCCCGTTTGCCCCTTTTCCCCATGTGTAGACTTCATTTCGGGATGTCAAAACCGCAACATGGTAGGCCCCGCACGCGATTTCATCAACGGGCTCACCGGCTAATTTGTCTTCTACTAAACACGGAAGTTTCCCGTCACACTGCGGGTTCCCGAGCTGCCCGTAAACCGTGCTGCCCATTGTGAATACGTGTCGGGAGGTGGTCAACCCGACGGTCAAACTATGCCCGCACGCGACTTTGTGGAAATTGTAATCGATTAACGACGGGACACATGTCGGTTTTAGACGCGGTTCCCGGTCACCGTGACCCAACCGGTTTTTATCCCCGTCACCCCACGTGAACAGCTTGCCCGAAGAAACACCGGTGCTTGACCGGGTCACGATTACTTCAACTACCGCGGCGGTATGCCATACCCCACACGCGACCGCGATCGTTCTCAACCCTAACAAAGATTCCACCTCTCTCGGGCAGGTCACGGTCTCCCGGTCACCATGCCCGAGAACACCGAACGTCCCGTCACCAAACGTAAACAGCTGCCCAGTTGAAGTAATCAACGCGGTATGCCACGGCCCGCAAGTGACCGACGCGATTTTAAGCCCTTCGAGAGGGTGCCCGATGCGCTTCGGGACCCAATGACTAACACTCGTCCCGTGCCCGAGTAACCCAGCATTGTGGGTCCCGTCTCCCCATGTGTAAAGCTCGCCCGACATTGTAACCGCGCACGTGTGAAACTCGCCACACGCGACAAAATCGATGTTTGATACGGATAACGATTCGAGGAGACGCGGTTGGGTGATGTCTTTTTCGAACCCGTGCCCGAGCCGCCCGCCCGATTCTTCGCCCCATGTGAAAACTTCGCCTTGTCGGGTGACCAGGGCAGCATGGCGGACCCCACATGAGATGTGGTTTACATCCAGGACTAGATTCGATTCTAAGGGTCGGGGTAGGAGTATATCAGCTCGTGTTGTTGAAGAATTAGGGTTTTTATCGGGGAATATTTTTGTGATATTATTATTATTATTATTAATATTATTGTTGTTGGTGTTATCGCAGATTACTTCGCCCCAAATGTACACGTCACCTAAAGCATCGTAGTCATCTTGGGCGGACCCGTGACTGGATGTGCTTGGGGCACTTGAGACACTGACCCGAAAAGCGTCGGATCCGAACCCTTTGACTTGGAGGTTTGTTTGGTCAAAATGTGGGTTTGACTTTTCGAAAGTGGGGGCGTTTTCGTAATTCATGGGAGAAGTGTTGGAATTTGAGCTGCTGGATGCGTCTGGTGAGCTGAAATCTGGTGGGGCACTGATGGAACTGTCGCTTGCACTGTTTGATGTTATGTCTTTATTTTCCTGGTAAAAATTTGGTAAACAGAAACTAATGAGAATAGAAAATGAATGAAAATAAAACAAGAATATATAACCTAAAAACCATAAAGAAAGCAAAGATTATAGAGAGTAAGAACAATTGTATTGAGAATCGATTGTCATATAAGGATGTCATTCGTTAACACTTGCAATATGGTCTCTTATCTTTAATAAAAAACATAGAGTTTATAAAGCAAGTTTAAACAATTCCATATGTGTGTATACAACTAAATTTAAATATTTCTATTTGCCCCTTTACTTGAAAAGGGAAAACATATTTTCTTGACAAAAATACCCAAATGACGTCTGCCTTATGTATAAGTTTATTGATTAAATATGTTAGAAAGTAAAATAATTAACAAGCATTTAAGGTTTCCAAAACGAAAATTAAACTAATGAGCATGCATTTACGTTGTCTTGTATTATTTTGAACAAATTACTGAAATCGTCCATGTGGTTTGGTAAAAATTGCGTGTTTCGTCCCTAACTTTTATTTTGCACTCGGACCGTCCTTGTAGTTTGGTTTTGTTGCGTTTTTCGTCCCTCGTTGTCATAAAAAGACTATAATACCCTTTATATTTCCTTTTTAGTTTTTTGTTATTTATTTTACTATTTATCAATTCTTAAAAACAAATTAATGCATATTTAATAGAACAGGTGGGTCCCACCACCCCACACCATTCTCATAAAAAACACCCACCACCGCCACCATTACTGCCATCAAACATCACCGCCACCGGAAAACTCCAACTTCCCACCCCAACCCCTTTTGTTCACCGGAAAACTCCATCTTCCCAAATACCCCAATCCCACCCCCAACGTATCATCTCACTTCGAAAATCAAACCCAACCACAAATCTCATACAAAAATCCTAAACATAAACCTAATGCACAAATCTGAAAATCAAACCCAAACACAAATCTCATAGTCAATCTGGAAAACGAATCTCATACACCTAGCTTTGATGATGGTCGGATTATTCAAAGCTAGGTTCGATTCAAACTACCAGAACCACCATTAACGGTGGCAAAATGGTCCGATTCATACTACTAGAACCACCATTAACGGTGGCAACAAGGTCTGAACTTTCCCTGTTATCTTCCACACAGCAATTTGATTCGAGAAATTAGGGTTTTCATGGAATCCGCTCACGAGTTCAACAAAACACCAAGAAAATAGGGTTTAGCGTTAGACATTCATCGTCACTTTCTGCGTAATCTTCCCACTGAGCAATTTCCGACGAGTTTACCAGGGTTGTAGGCGGTGGTGGAATCACAGAAGGGGAGAGATTTCTTGGCGAATGTCTCAAAATTGGATTCACAAAAGGGGGGAGACCACCGCCACCATCTGTGATACGAATCATAGCCAACGCCACCATGGGTGATCGGATGGGGGCATGAGAAATTTGCCAAAGGTTTCCAAAAGAGGGTGAGGGGATTCTACAGGTGCAGATCCGGTGGTAGACTGTGGCCGTGAGGTTTCCAGCGAGGCGAGCACATCCGGTGGTGGGCTGGAGCTTTTGGACGGTGAAGTGAGAAGAGAAGGTGAGAGAGGATGAAGCTTATCTGGTCGCCGGGGGAGGGTTTTGCTAATGGTTCTTTGAAGTTGAGCGGCTTGTTGCAGGTGCAACCGTGAAAGTGAACGGTGGGGGGAGAGAAAAAGATAGATAGATAGATAGATAGAGAGAGAGAGAGAGAGAATAAAAAAGAGAGAGGTACGTATTGTTTAGAATAGGTAGGAGGGTTATTTTTTCCATTTTTATGAATTAAAAATAATAAATAAATAACAGAAAATAGAAAATGAATTATTAAGGGTAATATAGTCTTTTCATGTCTAGAAGGGACCAAGCACGCAACAAAAACAAACAGTAGGGACGGTCCGAGTGCAATATAAAACTTAGGGACCAAACGCGCAATTTGATCAAACCACAGGGACGATTTCAGTAATTTGTTCTATTATTTTTTTTAGTACACTAAACAAAAACGAAGACAAAAACAAAACCCGCTAACAAACCAAAACTGAAAACTCTAAAATGTTTGTCCTTACAAATCTAGCACAAAACAATAAAATTGGTAATAATCACAACCAACAACTTTTTTAAATTGGTAAAAAAAACTTACTTCAATATTGAGTCCCCCTTCACTCCATCCATCAATTTTTGAACGACCTCCTTGTCCAGAAATTAGTGCTTTGAGACCTGCTATCCACACTTCAGCCTCAACTTTATCCTTACAAATCTATCACAAAACAATAAAATTAAAAAAAACAAAACAAAAACCTAATTGTAATGTAATGAAATTGGAGATTAATATTAACACATGATAGTATCATTACTCACCAAATCAAGAGATCGTTTCCCGTTGTTATATATGAGAGAAAATGAAAGATAGTCCTTTTCGGGGCGTAGGTAACGTCGAAAGACAGCCTAATAACACATGTAAAAAAAGAATTATTATTTGAAAGATTTTATTTCATGAAATAAGTATAAAATTACAAACATAAACAAGAGATATAAAGGGACATCATGTACATAATGATACAAGATTATAGATACTTACTGTTCTTTGTCCAGGGACAATTCTTGAGACTAAAGATAATTTGAGACTCCTTTCACCACTAGTGGAAATCCAAATTAAAGATGATTCATCCTGAGTGAATTTAGATATAAAGACATCAAGAAAAGTTTTCATTTTTCACGACAGATTCAAAGAATAGAACAAGTTTGGTTGATAACTCACATGAGAAAGTCTAAATGGACAAAATTTTGGCTTCCCCTTGCGACCATATTTTAGTAACTGAGCGCCCTTCTTCAGAGCAATTATTGTCTGCAAAAGGCAAGAGGGAGTTTTGAGAATTAAGAACAATGGAAATGGTAATTGCAATAATCATGCAAACATAGAAACTGTCCATCAATGGTAGGTTATTAATGAGATGTGAATCCAAAAGAATTTCATGGTGATTACTAGAAATGTACACAACCAGAATCCCTAAGAGAAGACACCAAATTCCCCAATTGTATCAATGCAAATTCTGCCAATTGGAACTCACAAAAAATCGCATATTTCTTTTATTGTTCTTCATATTCGCGATAGTTTCATAGAGAAATGATTATGTATTTAGTCATGTCAAACCTAACAGAAGATCACATATATCAGAGGCTAAATAGACATACCTGCTCGGTGTCACGGTCTGCGTTACCGTAGCTAACAAGATCTGCCATTCCATGTGACAGATTCACCGGACAACCACCAAACGTCGCTGTAATCTCCGGTCATCATCAATGGCGAGCAGGCTTTGCCGTTCGTATACTACCATCAACCTTTTACTTCACATCTAAGTTCAAACCCTCCAAGCACACAAAATTCTCTTCACGGCACTGATAGAGAAACGAAATTTGTCCTTTGAAACCCTAGAAATCACCAACTCCGCCCCGCAGATCTACAAACCGTGTCAATAATCCGTTAGAGTTGAACACACCTTAGTTATCTTGTAAGATTTCAGCCGCCGTTTGACCGTAAACGAGAAATGAGGGGAAGTAAGAAGTTTGACGTCTGTCACTCTTCAACCGGTGAAGAGAGGATGATGAAGGGAGATCAATGAAGCGTATTAGCGGCGTTCCGACCGTCAAGCAAGTAAATTGACGACGGAAGCGACGAAATCGGAACGTAGTCCCGTCGGAGTAAGCAGAGTCAAAAGAGAGAATTTTATGCCTGTTTGGCGGAGCAAATGTAAGAACACCAATTTCAGTTTTCCAATTTATACTGCTTGCTAATTTAACCGGAAAAGTTATTAATTGGTTCATTACTATATTAATTTCAACCGGAAAAGTTAGGAAAAACGAACCAAACAAAATATGTGTTATAATTGTTTTATCTCAGGTTATTTAAACCTATTTAAATAATAATTTTGATTTGGTTAAGACATTTTACTTTAGTTATAAGTAATATAATTTTAATCGATTGACTCATACTATACTATATGTTTTCATTTATCTTTATTTACTTTTAACTTTGTCAAGACTCGAGTGTCATTTACTATTTTACATTTTTACTCATTTATGAAGCCTATGGAGAATATATATAGCAAGGGTCACAAAATGAGTTGAGATGAACTTAAACTTGATTGGATACATTGACAAATCTTTGTGTCTAGCTTCGGTTTTTCAACGACATTTATGAAATTATGTCTAATAACATAAGTTGAAGCAAAAAAGATATTACATATATGAAAGTGGTTTGGTAGAGCTTATTTCATATATGATTTACAGATATGGTAGATTACTGATGGTGTGATTTAGGAGGATCATGATGTTTCTTAGTGTCTTCGATCAACAATTTGTTGGATAGTATCTAAGTTACTGATGATGCTTCAATGAAATGGAACAAACTGGTTATCATCAAAGTCGATATTTTAGCTTGGTATGTACCTTTGATTCAACTTGCGACTAAAGATGATCCATGTCGGTATGGATTTAGGCTTAATTTTATGTTCTCTTTTATGAGTTGACTATTGAATCAAGTTTACATATTTTTTATGAGAGTGAGATTAGTGTTTGGTGGGGGATTATGGATTCACATCATGTGTCTTTGGTGACAGCTGCCGTAGTGGTCTGATTCAATCGTGTCTCAAAAGTAATGGTCTGATACGATGTTTTATTTGTTATTTTGATTTTAAAAATGGTTAACCGCATCATCTGAGGGATTCACGTCAATCCGTCTCAAGGCCCACTTGGGAGGTCAAACCACTAGCGATATTTTAGACGTGTCAGAATTAAACCCTAGATTCCTGTATGGAATTTCACACCTCCAACAACTAGACTCTCATCATGGTGGCTTTGATTTTACAGATGCACTGCAATAGAATGAATCATAGGGAATTTCTTATATGTTTGGAGCATCTTTCTACATGGTTGGTTATTGCAATTTTTTTTTTCTCATAACTTAAGTCTTGTTGTAGCAATGTTTAAATGTATTTTGTCTGATTGCTTAAATAACCTCATTTGATTCCTTATATTCTTTTTCGGCACTAGTTTCTTAAAAATCACCGGTTGTTAGAACAATCCAAATATCATCGGCTCAAACTTTACAAACTTGATATGCTAGGCTCAAACTCGATGTACTTAACTCATCTTACACGCACCTCTATACATAGTATTATTCATTTAAAAGAAATCTTTATTCTTCAGATTAAAATATTATAGCATATTATATTGAGTTATAATTGAACTTTGATTAACAAGTCATAATTAATGAAACGAGGATTATTTAGTACGGCGATCTTTCATCGCTTTGTGAGCAGTTTTCCTCGAAGAATGCGTAACGAAAAGAAAAGTGAAAAAAGCTCGCTCATTGTGGTCTCCTCGTTATCGATAATCGGCTCAGAATTTTTGGACGGCGAGCTACGAAGATTTTGTAGGTGAGCGACCATGGTATGAATGATGCATATGCGGGGCCCCGTTTGTAGTAAAATAAAGTAAGTGGGGTGTATGTGTAAACTTGGAAGGGGAAGCTCACCAAACACTGTTCAATGCTTTTTCTATTTAATTATGTTAAATAAATTAAACAAAAACATTAGGGCTCGGTTCAATGTTGGCATAAAAGTGAAACAGGGTCATAATAGATTGATGTTTTGAGTTTGGTTTTTTCTATTTTTTAGTTTGGATTAGCCGTTTTCCGTTTGTGGGTATTAAATATGGTTTTCACTAAATAAATATATTTTTTAATATTAATTAAAAGTTATGAAATAATATAAGTATATAACTCAACAACATAGTTTGATAACAAACAGTTCGGTTCTCAACTTCTCTTTATTTGTTTTATGTTAAAATCAAACAATACTGACCTGGATCTAGTATCTACAACATCGACATTTAAAAACTAATTTATCTTTTAGTTATTTACAATATGGGTCGATTTTTTGGTTTTTTGCACACCCTTTCGTATCTTTTACAAAAATGTAGATAATTTATATACATGATTAAAAATGCATGGCTTTTTGTCTTTCGTTTTCTGGGGTATCATGGGAAAGAGATTAAAGAGTCGGATTATTCATTATTACAATAATAGAACAACCCATTTCAAATAATTGTAAATTCTAAATAAAACATAATAGCAAGTCGTATGAAGGTTAAAAAAACTCTCAACAATGGAAGTATATTGCTTCGGCGACTTTCGGACGCGTAAATCATTGTTAATGTCTTGATTTTAAGGTACTCATGAGTTATGAAATGTTAGCATTTTTTAATATTTCGTTTATCGATAGAATCATGTGACATCATCGGTTTCTTCTATATACATGTGTTTTCATCAAATTACATGTTATTCTTGGTAGGAAATATAAGCATTTTGGGCATATTTTTATATTTTGAGAGTTCCCCAAACTTGGCATATTGTTTGCAACATTATTTATAATTACTAAATACATTTTTAAATGCTATTGATGAATACATTGTTTTCGTCTCAAATTATGTGCGTTTGTCCCATTATACTTGTCCTAGCAGTAAAGTAAGAATTCATAAGTGTTGTAAGTTCAAACATGCATATAATGTCTTTTGTTTTTGGAAGTTTGTGAGTTTATCTTCATATATTGATGGTAGGATCGGTAGATGGAAACGTTGAAGATGACATTTGCTCTTAATTTTATATGTTTTTATCGTCCAATGAAAGAGATTTATTTTGTTTACGGTGTGAATTCAGAGAAATATTTAATTATAAATAATAAATTTGGCTAATAACATAAAATTTAGTTTGTCGGTTTACGGTCTAACCACCAAATTTTGTTTGTTCTATATAAAGCTCATTTATACTTTTAAAAATTTATTTGCGGCCACTATCTACTACTACACGTTTTGCCAGTTTTACATGTTTTTGTTCTTTTTGTATATATGTATCATGCAACATAAAGTTATTGTCTTGATTTTAATAATTTTTTTGTCAAAAACATCTTTCAAGCTCTGGTGGTCAATAAAGATTTAGAGTTTTCTCTTGTACAAATAGTACATTTATATATTTAAAGCAAATATAACTATCATTGTATTGACTGTGAATTTGATATATTTGTTTAGGTTCTTTGTGTTAGGTAAATTTTGAATTCAAAGTTTGGTGAAGATTTTGTTTTTTTTTCAAATATGGGGTGTAGATTTATTATATTATATATATTCTCAAATGTATATAAATAGGTGATTCTAGTTTGTAGAAAAATGCACCACAACTCAATACCTATAAGAATTGAGTATATCTCTTGTAATCTCATTGTTAAATAAAATCTAGTTGTAGCCCGTGGACGTAGGATTTGCACCGAATCCGAACCACGTAAAAATCATTGTGTTATCTTTTGCTTTATTTTCGTGAGTTTGTGTGTGTGTGATAGTGTATTTCCGCTGCGTGTACCCTGTTCGATTCCTAACAACTGGTATCAGAGCTTCGGGTTTCGGAGGAGGTCTCGGTTTTAGAAATTAGAGTATGCTCTGTGGTTGCAGTTTTGTCTGATCTTCCACATCAGAAACTAATTTCTATTAATCGTATTAAAGGTGTCTTGGTACTGTTCTGTCACACAAAAGTACTATAAAATATTTGTCTCTTGTTTGTCGTAATGGCTGAAGACAAGGTTGTAATCGAGAAGTTCAACGGTTCTGACTTTAGCTGGTGGAAAATGCAATTAGAAGCATTGCTATGTCAGAAAGATTTGGACGTGGTACTTGGAGACAAACCTGAGAAAATGGAAAAAGCTGCTGAAGATGCGTGGAACTCAAAGGACAAGAAAGCTAAGGCGGTTATTACATTGTCGTTGGAAAGGAGCGTTGCTTTCAACATCATGAAGGAAACCACGGCGCGTGGTATGATGGATGCTCTGACGAATATGTATGAGAAACCGTCGGCGGCTAACAAGGTGTTCTTGATGAGGGAGTTATTCACTACAAGGATGAATGATGAAAGTTCTGTTACGATTCACATTAACAATCTAAATTCAATTATGTCCAGATTATCATCTGTGGGAATTAAATTTGATAACGAGACTCAAGCTTCACTGCTACTAGCTTCACTACCTGATAGCTGGTCTGGAACAGTAACCGCTGTTACAAGTTCAGTGGGGACCAGTGGTATGAGTTTTGAAGGGGTTAGAGATTTGGTTCTTGGCGAGGATGTCAGACGCAAGAATCAAGGTGGATCTTCTTCTTCTGAGTTATTAAATATCGGAAGAGGTAGAGGGAATAGCAGGAATAGTGGGAGCAGTGGGAGTCGGGGAAGAAGTTCGTCTACAACTTGGAAGAATGTGAAGTGTTGGAACTGTCAATAGGTGGGACATGTTAAGAGTCAATGTCCAAAGAAAGAATTGAACATTGCTGGTGCTGAGAGTGTGTCTGAGGATGATGCACTGATACTAAGTATGGAAAGTTTTGTAGACTCTTGGGTCATGGATTCAGGGGCTTCGTTTCACGCCATGGACAACGGGGAAATGATGGTGAATCTAAAATAAGGAGATTTTGGGAAGGTACAGTTAGCAAATGACGAGATGCTTCAAGTAACGGGCATGGGAGATATTGATCTGGTTACTTCATTAGGAACTACATGGAACCTGAAGAATGTCAGGGTGATTCCGAAGCTGAAGAAGAAATTGATTTATGTTGGTCAGCTGGATAAACAAGGACTGGAAGTAAGGTTTGGTGGTGGTAAATGGAGGGTGGTCAATGGTAATTCGGTGATTGCTCTAGGTATGAAGCATGGGTCATTGTATATGGTTGAGGTACCTGCTGAGGGAAGTATGACCGTCCCCGTTAAGCATGACAAAATCTGGTTCGCTAAATCTAGTGCTAAGAGAGTTCATTTTGCAAACATGAATTCTGGAGCCAAGGGGATGTTAGCTGAACGAGTCGGAAAGTCTAAACCATTCAGGGGATTTTGTGACAGTGGGAGCACGAGGTGTGTTTCGGGTACAGTTACAAAGAGCCGTTGGGTTTTGAAGACTAAGACTGGAAAATTCTCTCCTGTTGGAAGTTTGCAAAGTTTGGAGAGTGTTAGTGGTCCTCGGTGTATCTCTGGATCCGGTGGAGTGTCCAAGCCGGTTGAGACAGAGGATAAGTCGGTGGTGGGATTAGCCACGACTGAGTTGGAGCTTGTGGGAGCTTCAACTGGCCCTTCTAGTACTTGATAATGAGGGGTGGCTGCAACTAGGAAATTGACTAAGGTTAGCTTGTTCTTGGGAACTGGAAGATTGGAAGACTTGCTATGTTAGGAGATTAATGAGAGATGTTCAAAATCTTCAAGTGGGAGATTGTTAGGTAAATTTTGAATTCAAAGTTTGGTGAAGATTTTGTTTTTTTTTCAAATATGGGGTGTAGATTTATTATATTATATACATTCTCAAATGTATATAAATAGGTGATTTTAGTTTGTAGAAAAATGCACCACAACTCAATATATACCTATAAGAATTGAGTATATCTCTTGTAATCTCATTGTTAAATAAAATCTAGTTGTAGCCCGTGGACGTAGGATTTGCACCGAATCCGAACCACGTAAAAATCATTGTGTTATCTTTTGCTTTATTTTCGTGAGTTTGTGTGTGTGTGATAGTGTGTTTCCGCTGCGTGTACCCTGTTCGATTCCCAACACTTTGAGTTGAGAAATACATAAACGATCACTCAAACCCATTAAAATAAAAATGCATCACAATCCAATCATAGACATGTCATAACAACTCTTTCATTTTTGGGAAAATCTTCTCTTTTTCTTCCACACGTTTAAACTTTTGACTCTTTCAAATCAATTTAGTCAAGTGAGATGTAATACTAGAAAAGTATTGAATAACTTA
Organism: Cichorium intybus; assembly: GCA_023525715.1. Lineage (NCBI taxonomy): Eukaryota > Viridiplantae > Streptophyta > Magnoliopsida > Asterales > Asteraceae > Cichorium > Cichorium intybus. The sequence continues at coordinate 20,631,315 of CM042017.1, read as the reverse complement.
GTGAGAATATCCCACAATTCGAGAAAACGCATTATATCTGTCGGGTTTGCGGCACTTCATAACGCATAATGATTTCAACATTTGATGGATCAACTTGGACACCCTATGTACCAATGTTTTAAAACTCGGGCTTTTAGTTGACCCGGTATGGTGAACGGGTCACGAATCAACCAGTCCAACTGGTTCAACCGTCGAATCAACCTGGTTGAAAAGTAACCAAGTTGAACAGCCGATCAACCCCAATTATATACGTCATAATCTATTAATCTTGATAAGCCCAAACCCACACCATGACCGAAAAACTGAAACACAGGTCAACTTTACCCTGCATGAGAAGTTGTATAGGTTTTAGCATTTTATAAATGATATTAGAACTTTAACAATCAAACCAAAAATTGAAACCAAGTTGTTTATGATTTTTACAATGAACTCTATTAATAAACACAATGCGGATATATCATCTTTTGACTTTTGTTGATATTATCATGTTTTCTTACATAATTTGCGAATCTGTCATGAAAAAGGTTTTGCCAAACCTAATCATTTTACTATTTTAGGATTAAAATTGTGTTGAATAGTAACGTATTTTATACTCGCTATCAATATGGACAATGTATTCTAGCTTTTGCCCACCTTAACAGTGTACTTAATTAGTTTATTAACATATAATAGCAATGAATACGCATACTTTCATACTGATAATAGCAAGTGCATTTTATTTTTATATAAGAAGTTTATTTGTATTAGTAACAAACTTATATTTTGGATATATTTTATTTGTTACATATTGTTATTATTGGTAAATAAATTAAACATGTTTTTGTTATGTGCAATGAATTATTAATGTGTTGTTATTATATTCAAACAGTGTAAGTACGTTGTTTTTATAGGTTATATATGTTATAATGATGATAAAAATATTATAACGATAGAATATGAAACATTATTTATGTTTGATAAAATACGTTGCATATCATACAATTTGCCCAAAGTTTCTTTTTAACGGCGAAAATAATTCATTTGCCCGAAGTTAATCGAAATACAATGGTTAGATGGCTTAAACGAAGAAGTCAGGTATTATTGTTAAATAATTAAATACTTGCCATGATTTGTTTGTAATGATTACTTGGTTTCTCTTGCACTCATGGCGGGTGTGATTAGTGGAACTCCATCACACATGTAGTTTTGTGTATCATAGTTTCGTTAGTATAATTAATTCAGATTCGTAAAGAAATGCATTAGATGCATTGGATTTGTCATCAACAAGCATGATATGAAAAAGTTAATAACACTTGCGGGATTCAAACTTGAGACGTCCAATTTTTTATTGTCATAGGCTTATATTTATATATTGTATGATTATATGATTCCTCGTCAAGAAAACATACGATACCTCTAAAGTATAAAAATGGTAAAAGTTAAAGTTGCAAGGGTATGATGTGGCATATGTTAAAGCCACAAGTATATATAATATATTAACTCGAATGAAAATAAACTATAATCAATTTGATATATGATAGAATACTTTTTAGGTTCATAAATGAGGCATATTGTAGGATTTGTGAAAATCATCGTGAACGTTGAGAGATGTATTGATTACCATTGACATTACAAGCAATATATATAATTTTAACTTTTTTTTAATTTTTAATATATATATATATATATATATATATATATATATATATATATATATATATATATATATATATATATATATATATATATATATAGACACACACACACATTCTCAGTTTCAAAATGAAAGAAGAAGATTCAGAGCTTGATACAAATCACAAAAAAAGAAGATAGTATGTGTTTATGTATGTTGTGTTTGCGGTATTCAAACCCAACAAAGAGTGAGTGAGGTGTATAGCCTAAGGGGGGCGGTGTCCACATTGACTACCCACACCTACGACCTTCCAACTCCTTTCAATCTAAAAGGGAACAAATAAAAAGCACTAATAAGCCAAGACATGCTTTGTAATCGACAAGAAGAAAACTAGGAGAAATGTCTAATAAAGGCTTCATAGGGTGAAAATCCATTTCGCTGTCCCTAGATTGTGAAATAGATATTCTCTTTTCAAAGCGTTTCTGGGTAGTAAGAAACGACCATTGATAAAAAAAATTTAGACCCAAACTATTATTACTTATTTTATGCTAATTTTTTCTTATAGACACATCAAATTACAAGCAAAAAAAAAAAAAAAAAAAAAAAAGGAGAAATGACGAAGAAATGTTTCACAGTGAGAATATCCATTTCGTAGTCCTCAAACACGAAATAGATGTTCGTTTGGATAGTAGGAATCATTTATATCTGAATAAAATTTTCAGATCAAAACCATTTCAAAGCATCATCTGCAAACCTAAACAATTAAAGTAGAAAAACTTACTTAAACAGATGTATGTCTTTAGCCATTACTGAGTTGATGTATTTCTTAATGGAGTATGAAATAAAATCGAAAAACGGATAGTCAATAGGATATTTTGGTCTAAATATCAAGGACCATGGTTTGGCTATTTCTAATGGTCGCAACATTTCATATGGGTCAATTGTGAAATAAGTATCTGGTTTTTTAAACATGTCAAAATTTTAACTATATTATTTGGGGCATCCTTAAAAAATGGGTATGTTAAAAAAAACTCGTCATGATAATACATGTATGTATAATGGTCAACATACATCCACCGTATACATTAAAAAAAAGTTTATTTAAGATTACCCTTTTTGCCTTTTTCTCTTTATTAAATTCATCCGGTCATTGATTTCAAACACCTTGTATATTTGATATGAAATACGAACCCTATTTCCATTTATATGTTTGTATGCATATGTACGTTCGTCCTTTTTTTTTCATTGGATTCAACACCCAATAATACCAAAATAGGTGGTCTCTTATCCACAAACCATCACATTTTCACAAAATAATCAGAAATCTATAAACTACATTTCGTGATATTTAAGTTCCTTTTAATGAACTATTCACTAAAGCAATTTCAAAATTAAAAAAAAAAAAAAAAAAAAACCAAATAAACACTTATTTCGTTACGAAAAGAACCTACCTACATGTTTGTTGGATTCGCCACAAGTATCCAACCCTAGGGGGCCAATCCGATTTCCAATCGTTAGCGTAACCAATCAACGTCTACGGAGTGGACGTGCGGTGTAGGCACTTGACTTCTCTTGAGTCGTCGTTGCGCGTGGGTACTTCTCAACTTTCTCAAACTGCATCCCCAATCCAAACAAGACAACCCTTCAATTTTGATTCTGTTTCTGCTCCAACACAACACTCAAACCCTAGGCTTCTATTTCTATACTCGCTGCCAGGTATTCAACTCGGATTCCCGCTATTTACCGTCCAGTTATCGTATTTCTTCACGAATTTTCGGTTTCGTTTTTCGTTTGATTTGATACTTTACTTGCACAAGTTGAATTTACAGCAGAAATGGCAGATGGCTATTGGAGTAGACAACGAGAGCAGCAACAGCAACAACAGCAGCATCACGAACAGCAACAACAACAACAACAACAACAACAACAACAACTATATTCTTCAGCGTCACTGCTTAAACGACCTCGTTCCGATTATGGTAGATTGCAATTAATCTCTTTGAACTTTTTTGTTTAATTATTGGATTACTCTGGTACTTGTGTACGCAATATTGATGCTTCGACTTAAAATCCATAGCTAATTCACTTTGGAGTAATCATGATCTGGACTTCCTGAAGTTTGGATCCGTTTCAGTTGAATATCCTGAATCAATTGTCTAAACATACTTCTTTGTGATCCAGATCGCATTACTTCCAATCTTAATGATCATTGTACATTGCAGCTAGAATCTAACATCCTAAAACTTTAGTTAATAACTTACTATAATATCAATCATTAACATTTGAGTAAATGAAATAACTGTAATAATAAGTAGCACATATGATTATCTAGTGAGTATTGACCGTTCTATCAAACTAGTTAGAAACTCTTCTTTTTTTCAAGATTTTCTTCCTTTTTTGTTAGAAAATGCATGCTGCTATGTTGATATGAATAAAAGTTACAATCTGTTCTTGATAAATGCAGACCTCCCACCTTCTGGATTACCATTTTCTTATGAGATGCCTAATTATATCCCACAAAATGATGATCATGGAGGGGCCCATGCTGTAAAGGACACAAAGACAATTGGATCTGCATATGATCGTTACCTCCAACTCCAAAGTGCAGTAAGCCTTTTTTTTTGTTCTTCTTATTAAGTGTTGTCTGGATTATAATAATGTTTAAAAAGGAAGTTAATTGAAGTTTTGAGTTTATGCACTTGTTTTATGATTAATTTAGAAACTTTCATCGGGGGAAAGTAGCGGGTACGGTGTGTCAGGGGTAGGAAGGGAAATTGGTGGTGGAATGTCAATGCATTCTGTTCCATTACACGATACAATTTCAATGAATCGTGGTGGGCCCATGGGATTTGATCGTGCACCAAATCCAAATGGCAGAAGCATGCAAATTGATTATCATTCGCCAGTTGATATGATGGCGAGAGGTGGACGTGAAACTTTGCCCCTTCCTGCTGATGCTTCTAGTACTTTATACATCGAGGGACTCCCTCCTAATTGTACCAGGAGAGAAGTGGCTCGTATCCTTTGGGGGCAAAATGGTCTTTTTACATGAGACTGATGTTAATGGGACAAAAATTGAGGGGTTTTTTAACATTCAAAAAGGTGGGACAGAGACTCATGCTTGACTTCTCGACCTCTCGTCTGTGCAAATGACATAAATGCCCTCCCCATTGTCAAAAATGCCATTTGGACAGGGTTAAAATGGTCATTTTACATGACGAGGACCGAGACCGATGATAATGGGACAAAAATTGAGGGTTTTTGTCTCATTCAAAATCAAAAAGGTGGGATAGGGACTCACTCTTGACTTCTCGACTGTGAAAATGACATAAATGCCCTCCGCGTTATCAAAAATATCATTTGGACAGGGGTAAAATGGTCATTTTACATGACTAGGACCGAGACCGATGTTAATGGGATAAAAAATGGAAGTTTTTGTCCCATTCAAAAAGGTGGGACTGAGACTCACTCTTGACTTGTCGACCTCTCGTCTGTGCAAATGACAAATGCTCTCCTAGTTATCAAAAATATCATTTGGACCATAGTTGTCAATAGCGAATAGCGGACAATAGCGATGAACTACCTATATGCTACGTAGCGATAGCGATGAAATAGTGTCCGCTATTTCATGTTTAGGGACAAGTTAATATAAAATCAAATAATAGCTACCTTAACTATTTTAGCAATTATAATCTAAAATTAAGTAAATTATAATCATTATAATCCAAAATAAGTAAACTTTAGTCATCTAAAAATAGTTATACATGATAATAGGAAGGCCATTACACAAAGTTAAAAATACAGTGGCATTTAGAATCAATTTGATCCAGAGCAGTTTTAATGCTTTACTACTTAAACATATAATCCACCGAGCAAATTAAGAACACTTTAATACCTAAATACAGCAAATTGGATAACTATTAAAACCATAACCAGCTAACATTAGGATAAGAATTATTATACTTTAATACTTTAATACTTAAATACAACAATTTGGATAACTATTAAAACCATAACCGACTAACATTAGGATAAGAGAGCACCGATTAGGATGAGAAGTCGTCAATTACAGGGAAGTCCAAGTCGTCGATTGACAATCAAGTAATATTTAAATTAGGTTTTCTATAATTCTTTTATTTTTCAAGAAAAGCGAGGGGAGAATACGCATTCGACTCCCTGTATCTAATCTTCTATTGATACTTTTTATTAAAAAAATAATAATAACCGCTATTACCATCGCTTTCAGTCGCTAATTGCATGATAGCGCCATACTGGCGCAACGCTACGCTAAACGCAATAGCACCCGCTATGGACGCGATTGACAACTATGATTTGGACAAGGGTAAAATGGTCATTTTACATGACTAGGACTGAGACTGATGTTAATGGGACAAAAATTGCAAGTTTTTGTCCCATTCAAAAAGGTGAGACAGCGACTCACTCTTGACTTCTCGACCTCTCGTCTGTGCAAATGACATAAATGCCCTCCTCGTTATTAAAAATATTTTTTGGACAGGGGCAAAATGGTCATTAAGTGTGTTGGACTAGGAGTGAGGTTGATATTATAGGACAACAATTGCGAGTTTTTTGCCCTCGACTTCTCAGCCTCTTGTCAATGAAAAAGACATGAATGCCCTCCTCATCCTCATCATAAAGAATATTATTTGGGCCCTGTTTGTTATGCAGGACCAGGGCAAAATGGTCATTTTTTACGTGCATTGTACTAGGACTGAGATTGTTGTTAATAAAGACAAAAATTGTGAGTTTTTTGCCTCTGACTTCTCGACCTCTCATTTGTGCAAAAGTCGTGAATGCCCTTCTCATCCTTATCATGAAAAATATCTTTTGTGCCCCGTTTGTTATGCGGGACGGGCAAAATGGTCATTATATGTGCATTGGACTTTGATTGAGAATGATGTTAATGACAGCAAAATTGCAAGTTTTTGTCCCATTTAAAAAGGTGGGACAAAGACTTGCTCGCGACCTCTTGACCTCTTGTCTAAAAGACATAAATACCCTTTGCAACCCCTTGCAACATTGTATGAAATACTCGGATTCCTTTACTTTAGTACCAAGATATATTTCGTCCTTTTGTTGGGTATAAAGAAGTGCGGCTTGTAAGCAAGGAATCAAAACACGTAAGCCAAAATTCATAACACCAAATTTGTTTTTTTTTTTTTTTTTTTTTTTTTGTTTTATTCTCTAGCACTTGTATTTTTATATCTGCTTGAGTGCAAAAAATATCAACATACTTTCATTGATTTGTTTATTATAGCATCCTATTTTTGTTTCCTCCTATTACAACATTGTATAGTAATATCATCATTCATCCAAATACAAAGCAATTTTCTTCGGTGTTATAATTGGGTAGATTTTTTTTAAATTATAATATCCTAATAAGAGAAAAAAAAATGAAAATACACTGCTATAATCGTCTAGATCTTTCAAAGTTCAATGTCTTAAAAGAAAAAAGAAAAAATCTGACAGTATAATGCTCTAACCGAACAAAAAGAAAGTAAGGTATACAACACAAGAATAAAAAAAAAAATACATTGCTATTTCTTGCATTTTAGCTCTTTATTTATTTTTCATCAATTTCCCTTTTATATAGCAGCGTAATGGTGGAGATCCCCTTATCATTAGCTTTGTGGACTTCACTACTCCTGCTTGTGCAGCAACTGCAATGAGCGCTTTACAAGGTAATGAATTTTTTTTTATTTTTTTATTTTTTTATTTTTTTATTTTGTATCATTTTCCATTTTATATTATAAGAATTTTCATGTACAAGAAAATAAAAACATACTTTGATTTTTTTTGCTAAAAAGGTTACAAGATGGATGAACATGATCCTGATTCTGCATATCTGAGACTACAATTCTCCAAGTATCCGGGTCCCAGGTCGGGACCCGCACGCCGTGGTGGGAGACGATGATCTGGCATGTTGGGTGATAATTATTATTAATTTTTTTCTGAATTATTTTTTGATATGTTTGATGCTTTTAATGCAATTTATTATTTTCTTTTGTTAAATCTTTGTAACTCATTCGCTTCCTAATACGAGTAGTCAACACCTAGTGACCTAGAACAGGCAACACCTTTACATTATTCAAACAAGTTAATTAATAACTATTTCTCTTAATTTATGTTAAATAATTTGATTGAGATTGAATGAAAATGATATAATTACGGGGATATGTTTGTTTGTAAAAAAAATAAAAATATGATGGTTGATTTTAACGTATAACGTTATCACCTTTTTTTTTTTTTTTTGAACGGCAGAAGTAATTTTATAACCAAACTCCATCGGGAAGCTGGAGAAACGAAAATACAATACCAGTTTAAGAAAATTTAACAAGAACAAATAAAACTACACGACTGAAAAGAACAGAAATTCCCAATATGGAACTATCCACCAACACACCTATTGCATCGGATCCACAACAGTCAAAGCCTTTATACCACCTGCTATCAAAGTGTTACCAGGGATATTTTTGTCTGAATTAGAATGCCCTGCAGCAACATGTCCATCTCAGTGAGGTCACCACATTTTTAGAAGTAAGGGCATTTTCGTCCCCAGGCCCACCAATCTGAACACCAATATGGAAACACCAATTAACACCTGAATGACCAGAAGCTACCGGAACTGAAACAATTCACCATTAGACCACTTGGTAGCTATAATATACCCATGGGTTTTTTCGTCCAAATGATTATAGTTAACTTCAAGTCACCCCATAGCAGCACCAAAGACACCAAGAAGCTTTTCGAGTATAGTAAGACAGAGGCTGTCCAAAGTGGAGTCGCTGAGCAGACCCAACTCCTGTGAGATCTTTTGAAGACAAAACTCCTATAAACCATTGTAGAACTAGATTCCAATGTGAGTCATATTCCTTTAGAATCTGTAAAATATTAAGTAAATACACACACCACGACACAGAAAAAACACACGCCAAAACAAGAAGACAAACCCCCCTGCCTCCCCTGTGAGCACACGAAACGAAAGAGTTCAAAAGAATACTGCACGCAACAGGGACCTAAGAGACCTACCCTTTGAAGAGAGACACACCCAAATGCCTTGTTGCGAGAGTATAACACCAAAACACCAAATTTCCCACCATACCCTTGCCCCATCTGGAATTACAACTGATTTGTCAAGAAAGAAACAGAAAACTACAGTTTTTGAGACAGATCTCCAATTTTTAGAATATAAACTCTCAATGCAGCCTCACCAATTTAAACCTTCTCGCCCCTCACTAATTTAAATCTTCAAAGACTGACTCACAAGAGAAGAGAACGAAAGAACAACGAAAAAACCTCACTTCACTAACCTCACCAAGACACTTACTACCTCACCATTATTAAGAGAGTAGACCGGAGCTAAGTGGACAGTTGCATCAAGAATACCATTCCAACGCGTGTTGCTTACCCCTAAACTTCACCCAATTGAAGAGATCCAGTTGAATCAAATCTACGATCACCATTGGGTTTTTCTTGATTTTCCTGAAATTGGCTTCATTTCTGGCTTTCCAAATAAACCAACACGAAGCATTGAATAGAGCCGAGTAAAATTTCCTTTCCTTCGCTGATTTTGAAAAAGACATAAACTGGGAGTTGAGTTCTTGAATATTGCAATGATTTTCCCGTTTGAATCCGCACCAGTTACATAGGTACTCCCAAATCTTACGAGAGTATTCACATAATGAGCAGTGAACATCGGCTAACTGAATCCCTCTCTTCAAGAGATTAGGCTTTAGTGGGATTTTATTTAGTGTCATTCTCCAAGCAAAGCAGTTGACTTTACTTGGCACCCACGAGGCCCATTTGACTGTTTTCGGAATGTGCTCCTTTTTGGACAAATCCAATGCTTGTCGAAGAGATTTTACAGAGAATAACCCCTTATCTTCTAATATCCATTCCCAGTGATCTTCTTTTGGAGTGAAATCATAGTTACCAAGTAACTCCGAGAGCTCCTGTAATTCTTTCTTTTCCGGGTTTGACAAATTCTGTTTTTTCCAGTTCCAACTTGATTCAATTTCTTTATTAGGGCTGACTTTTACCCTCTCCATCACCAGCACGTTTTTTTCACTTTTGGCTTTGTAAATTTTAGGAAATTTATTCTTCAATGGAATGCCTAAAAGCCATAAGTCTTTCCAAAATCTGGTTTTGTCACCTTTTCCCACAATTCTCCTAAACAAGTCTCTGATGCTGATACCATAATCCAATAAGGCTGATTCTATTTCAGTCACATCTTTCCAAACACCCTTATAAAATCTTTTTGCCATTTTGCCGTCATCGAATTCCTTTATCCTATGAATACTTTTGATAACCCTCGTCCACAAAGAATTGTGATCATGTCTTATTTTCCACCACCATTTTGCAAGTAAGCTTAGGTTAAAATCTTTCAAATCTTTTACACCCAATCCTCGCATTTCTTTAGGAGTCGTCACTTTATCCCATGCCACCCAATTGATACCTTTTCCTTCTCCTGTCCCTTTCCATAGGAAACCTCTTCTAATACGCTCTAAATTTTCAATCACTTTCAACGGGGCTTTAAAAACGGGCATGTAATAAAGAGGAAGACTCCCCAACACCGAGTTCACCAATGTGAGGCGACCTCCAAAAGAGAGAGAACTTTTTTTCCAGTTGTTTAATTTACTTTTGAATCTTTCTATCTCAGGGTTCCAATTTTTTTCTAGTTTCATATTAGCACCAATCGGCAACCCGAGATATGAAAATGGAAATTCCGATGCTTCACATCCCAAAAAATTTGCCAATTTGCCCATTTCATCATTTTCAACCCAAATGCCATAAACTTTGCTTTTACAAAAGTTAACATTAAGCCCAGACACCATGGAGAAACACCTCAATAGACGCTTTAAATTCAAAAAATTCACCGGAGACCATTCCCCGATGAACATTACATCGTCCGCGTATATCAAATGTGATACACATGGCCCCTCATCAGGAAGGCGAACGCTGTGGAAAATATGTTTCTCAACCGCAGACTCCATGACTACATGTAGACCTTCCATAGCAATGATAAAGAGGAACGGAGAAAGAGGATCTCCCTGCCTCAGCCCCTTCTCGATGGTGAACTCTTTTGTTGGAGCTCCATTATTGAGAACCGACCCTCTCCCGGATTTAAGAATCCCTTTAATCCAATTCCTCCATCTTGAACCAAACTTCATTTGTGCTAAGATCGAATCCAAATATCCCCAGTCCACCGAATCAAATGCTTTTTCTAGTTCAACTTTAAAGAACATGGATTTATTCCTGGATTTCTTTGCCCGTTATAAATCTCATTAATGATGAACGGTCCCTCTAGAATGTTTCGTCCTCGAATGTAAGCGGTTTGTTCGCCGCTAACAATGTTATGAATGACTTTCTTTAATCTGCTTGCCAAGATCTTGGAGATAATCTTTACAAAACAACCAATAAGGCTAATAGGTCTGAAGTCTTTCCATCCCATGGGGTCTCTGATTTTCGGGATAAGAGATATAAAGGAGGCGTTACAGCCTTTGCTGATATGACCCGATCCTTCGAAATATTTAATTGCATTCACCACATCCAGCTGAATAGTATTCCAAAATTCTTTTAAGAATTTGAAGGTAAAACCATCTGGTCCTGGAGCTTTTTCAGACGAACATGCCCACACTGCATCCTTAATTTCTTCACACGTGAATACAGCTTCCAGCCCGACACTTTCTTCCTCCGAAAGCTTTTTGAATTTTTCACTGCTCAAAGTTGGTCTACGAGAATGCATGGATTTAAATTTTTCTTTGAAAAAGTTGAGGGCGCCCGCCTTAATATCATCGGGATCCTGTATCCAATTGCCATTATCCATGAACCCATTGATTCTAGATTTCTTCCTATTCCCATTGATAACTGCGTGAAAGTATTTCGTGTTTTCATCGCCCTCAACATTCCACTTTATACGTGCTTTCTGTTTTAGATCGAGTTTCTTCCTTGTTTCAATCTCCTTCAATTTGGCTTGGTTGAGTTTCCACTTCTGGCATTTACCCGGGGTGAGCTGACCCTGCTCGGCTAACTGCTCCAAAGCATCAATTACATTTTTTATTTCATTTGTTTCGACCGTTTCAGCAGCAACTGTCTTTTTTCTCCACGCTTTAAGACCCTCTTTAACATTTTTCAGTTTTCTGAGAAGAATGATATCATCCGTTCCCCCCTCAACCGGTTTAGTCCACGCCTTATCAACCTCTTCTTTGCTGCCAGGGATTGAAATCCAAGAGTTGTAAAATCGAAACGGGCTCGGCCCAAAGTCAACATGATCGCCAATTAGAATAATCGGATTATGGTCTGAGTATTGTCTGGGAAGAGCAAGGAAAGAAGCGAAGCTCCATTTGTTCATAAATTGCTTGCATACTAAGAATCTGTCCAATTTGCTAAGCTTCCTTCCATCATTACTTATCCATGTGTATCTTCGACCTCCCATGTTGTATTCGACCAGACCCGCGTCTTTAATGAAGTTGTTGAACACGCTTGTGTTGGCTTCACAAAAAAAAGCCGACAGCCTATCCTCCTTGCCCCTGACTTCATTGAAATCTCCCATGAAGACCCATAAACCTTGAGACGAATTTTTTAATTCCAGCAACTCTTCCCATATCTTTCTCCTCACATCTGGATTGTTTGGAGCGTAGACATTAACGAAATTGAAATTCTCATGATGTCCAATCCATTTCCCGGAGATAATGATAAAGTGAGGTTTGACTATGGATCTTTGTTGATTGAAGAGGTCTCTATTCCATACACAAAACAAACCACCGGATCTACCATTAGACCCAACCGCAACTGCATCAAAGTTATCATTATTCCAGAAATCTGCAAAGTTGATATCTCCGGTATTCACCAATTGAGTCTCTTGAATACCGACAAAATTAATATTAAATTTTTTGAGAATTCCTTTAACCTGGATACTTTTGTCCACGTCTTTAACACCTCTAATGTTATAGGATAGAAAATTCATTTTTGTATTTTTATGCCTCCTTCACCTTCAATTTCTTTTCTCAAGACTTCATCAAATCCATCTAATTGAAATCCCACCTCTTTAGCAATTTCTATGGTCTTAGATACTTCACCGGAAATAGAGTAGGAATTTGTTGAATTATCAAGGCTAGATTGGCTCATTTGGATCCCACTTGACTTTTTATGACTTCTTTGACCATTTGCCCATAAAACATCTTTAGGCTTCATTGATATTGTTGCTGTTTTGGGGTTCTGCGTTTTCTTCGATTTCTTTTCTTTGTTCTCCTTAATATGATTAATGGTAAATAATTTGTAACTTTCTTAGATGCCGTTTCTGTAATGCTACACGCTATCTATGATACGCATTTTGTCAAGATGAAAATAATTAATTTTATGTGATGTAGATCTCTATCAAATGTTTCAAAATAATTACATACCACTAAAAAAAGACTCTTTGACTATTTAACTAGTGTCAATTAGGCTATGAGGAGTGCTTCCATTGGTTCCCACATGAAAAGTGGTGTCACGTCACCGACACATCAACTACATTGCTTGCAACACCATCAAGAAAATACCCACCACTCCATATCATCTAATTATTTATTTTTTGATTTAATTTTATAGAACTCCAATTCTTTTTTTATTTAATTTAAATACAAACATAAATAAAATTCCTAAAAGTTAAAATTTCATTAAAATAAAAAAAAAAACATTACAAATCCTAAAAATTAAAATTACCAATCCTAAAAATTAAAACTACAAATCCTAAAAAGAAAAATTACAAATCCTAAAAATAAAATGAGAAACCCTAAAAGTTAAAACTAGAATACCTAAAAAATAAAATTACGGTGCCGGATGATTATTTTGGTTGTATGCGTATTTTTCGCGATTTTCTCGTTTGATTTGGCGGATCATTTCGAGGTTGGAACGGGAACGGTTGTTGGTACGGAAAGAGTTGTTGAAAAAAGTTATGTTGGAACGGTTGTTGAAACAAATTTTTGTTGCAGAATGCCGGATCCTTGTTGTAGCTGGTTCATAAACGAACCGGTTGGTGAATCGAGAGACGGGTATTGTCAGGAAGTATTTTGGTTCGGATTGTGAGGAGATGAATTTTGAGTTTGGATCCATTTTGGTTTGTGTATGTGTGAAAAAAGATGTAAAGTTTTGTGAATGTGTGTGTGTGTGTGTGTGTGTCTCTCTCTCTCTCTCTCTCTCTCTCTATATATATATATATATATATATATATATATATATATATATATATATATATATATAAATGGTTTGAAATTTAAAAAGTTAATTTTTTTACCAACATTCAAAACATTCAAACGTTCGAAAAAATAACGTTGCGAGCCGTTGCCTTCACCACGCCAAGCCATGCCTACACAGGCCACACCAGGGGAGGGGGGCGGTGTGCCACGCCGTGGGTTAGTGCCACCTAGTCCCCACGTGAGCGGCGTTGTACGCATTCCGTATAGCCTTATTTGCAATGGTTGTAAATGAGCAAAATAACAAGTTTGAAACGGCATCTTTAAAAGCTGGTTATATTATACTCTATTGTGTTTAAACTAAAAGGCGGTGATTATTTTATTTGAGAAGAATTTGTTTTTCAACATCTCGTAATTTGATAATATATTCAAAATCAAGGGTAAATGCCTTTTCGTTTGTCATGAAAGAAAATGATGAGAACTCATCTAACGGTTTTATAACTAGGGCAAAAAGGTCTATAAATCCATCATTGTATTCAAAGTTATTCCGGTAAGTATTGATACTTCTCTTTTCAAATTCGATTTCTTTTAGAAACCAACAAATTTAATAATAGGCATCACACTACTCAGTAATTTTGTTGTGATAATGTGTATGTTTATCAAGTTAGATGCATTATTAAGAAATTTTACTTGTTTGATTATATAATTTCATTTTTCTTTATGCTAAGTTTGTATAAATTATTAACTTCCCAACCTTTTTAGAAACAACCCCTTATAAGTTTTTCTCATTATTCAAATTGTGCTGTTTTTGTTTGACGACCCCTATAATTTTGGCGATTTATATCATTTTTTGTATATATTTTAGTATCAAATAACTTCTATGATAATTTGAAAAAGGCTAACAACTTATTTGTGCAATGAACCTACATGTTTTTTTTTTTTTTTCTTAATCAATTTATCCAAAAAAGTAGATTTTTTTATCAAATTTTTACGGATTATACATCAATGTGATCCTCTTACCGGTTCATTCCTGCATAAATTGGTTATTTTCTAGTAACAAATGGGATGCATGGTTACATAAATTGGCAAAATTTTACATTGTTACATATTTAAAATGGGAATCTTCAAAAAGTCTTTACTTTTAAAAATGGTCATGGATTTATCGTTAATTAACCTAGAAAACTAGTGGGTCCCCGTGCTCCGCACGGGTTCCGAATTGCTGGAGCACGGGTCCGGATAAATGCCAAAAGTGTATTGCTATTTCTTGAAATAACCGTTTGGGACTGTGGGTTTAAAACCTGAATTGGGCTCCATATTTGTAGAATCATTTTTCTTATAGAATTTTGGTAATTGCAAATTTCGTTTAATTAAATACTTTACTGATGCATTCAATTACCGGAATTAATTCATATGCTATTGTAGGTGGTATATCTACAGCCTTTTGATAATATTCATAAGCAGTTGATGTATCTCCACATGATTCATGCTCAATAGCACGTGCTGGATTCTCCTTCCTTAACCTGTGCAACAATATAAAATATCAAATTTTTTGTGGAAACGAAAAGAATTATATGTTAAAGTGTAGATATTTTCAAGTAAAAATGGTACCTTGCACGCTCAATCTCTTCCTCATTCTTCATTGGTAAATGACCTCCATCAAAGACTAAAATAGGTTTGACACCATAATGCCTCAACAAATTGAGTCGATGCATGCAATAATCAAATGCCTAGAAGATTAAAAACACATATATAAGATAGAATAGAAGATTAAAAACACATATGTAAGATGGAAATTTACCGAGTCCCATAAACTTAAATGAAAAAAATAAACGATGTTTTCTCCTGCATTTTTTATTCTTATTTGAGGAGTTCATAGCGTTTTCGGTCCCTCGATCATTAAATCTGACTTCTAGGTTGTTCATTTATCCAAAATGGCCATTTTCGTGATGGAACAAAATTCAAAAATCAATATAAAGTTTTCTAAAAACCTTTTTAACAAACAAAGAGAAAATTACAATTTGTTCTTTCCGTGCTTGTGGTATATAATATATTCTTTTTTCAATTTTGGTCCAAGGGCAAATTGGTCATTTGTTGAAAAAGTTATCAGCTTAAAGTTAGGGTTAACAATCAGGAGTAGTGTTGTGCCTTTGTGAACTTTCTTACATAATCATGCCTCCTGTGTATATTACTACCTTTTAATCTTTCTCCTTTGTTCCATCAACCATTCACAGAGTCGAGTCTTGGGTTATTGCTCTCAATTTGAAAAATATGCATTTAGATGATAGTATCCCAAATGAAAATTGTGGAGAGCGACTTGGGACTTGAAGTAGATGTAATGAAAGCAGGATGCTATAATGAACAAAAAAGTTAAAAATGAAAGTAGGATGCTATAAAGGGGCTTATCTAACCACTTCAAGAAGCTCCTCCATTGCCACTTCTTTGCTTGCTGTTTTCTTACGTCCACGGTCTTCATTTGGATTATAGTTCCTGCAGAAAGCAAAGTTTATGAACATCGATTTGAAAATTGAAGTGGTTTAATTGATATTCAAACTCAATGTATGACAACTTGAATGGTTATAAATGAATGGATGTATATGATATTCTCACCAAGGTGGTGCATAGTGGACAGAGTCATTGCATCAAACACATGAAAACTCGAAATTTCTCATTTCTGTTAATAGTTCATGAAGTTGTAGCTGCGGTTGTCAAACGCCTAAAAAAATTGAGAATTTCAAGGGGTTTTTCAGCATTTTCCACAAATTTTCAATCAATTGATAAGCACGTCTAGTGAAATCTAATTCACATGAAATATCAAGCATTCAATAGCAAAAGAACAATTTTCGATAAATAGGTACCTGAAGTGAAAAATAGCACCAAGAACTGCAATTTCGCTGCTCCTCAATATGACCTCCCTGCAAACACCACTCGTTTGGTAAAATAATCTACCAATTCTCCTCCTCTTGGGTGCCATGGAACTCGAAATCGTGGGACTTAGGGTTAGAAAAATACCTTTAAAATTGAAGGAATTTAGCAACAGAGTTATGAGGGAATAATCTCCAAGTGACCATCGAACCACCACCCGCCACCGTCGTTTTTTGAGAAGGAGTATTCCTCAAAATTCATACGATGATCGAAACGTGAGAGAAAGGGAATAGAAGATGTAAGTCTGTAGAGTAAAAGAACTCATCGTCACTTAAACAACTCGTTATTATGCTTTTGGAAACAGTCGGCAAAGGCGAGTGGTAGTGGCGACGATAAATGCAGATACAGCTGTCATTCTAGGCAAATTTGAAGCTGAAGATAATTAAAAAATTACAAAAACCGGTTCATCTATTTGAACCTCAATTTAAAAAAATATAGCATTAAAAGGTTAGAAAAATAAGAACATATTAATGGTCTAAGCTAGTATCATGGCTTCGAAATTTTGTTTTCCTAGTGGCATGAAATAAAAACTATAACATATGGATAAAAAATCACCATTATTGAAAACCCATTTGTCAATGGGACAAAGATTGCATTTTTTGTCCCACCCAAAAAGTAATTGTGAAAAAGACGAAAATACCCTCAATTATTTACACTTTGTTCGAATCATTCAAAAAAATTTCTTTAAACGTGCATTTGGTCATATAATCAGTATCTAACATAATTGCAACCATTGTTGCAACCTACAAAACAATAAAAATCGAATTATGTCCAATAAATTTAAGGCTAAACAAAAGAAATAACAACATACTTTCATGTATTTGTGCATTGTAAAATCCTACTTTCAATTATTTCCATTACAACATTGTACTTTCGTTTTTTTTTCATGGTTTGAAAATCTAACCAATTATAACATTGAAAATTGCTTTCTACTTGAATTTCATTGCTATAATCAGGTGGATTTCTTAAAGTACAATGTTGTAATATGAAGAAATCAAAGTAGGATGCTACTTGATGTGCTATTTTCAAAAATTTGCTTTCATAAAATTCATACTTAGATGATAAGACCTCAACAGCAGTACAAACTTTTAAAAAATGTTTCTTGTCAGGCCCCCATATGAGCCTTTCAAGGTTGTCTTCCACTCTATCTATGAAATATATATCAGGACTCTCTTTATTAGTTTATGTTATGCAGTTAGGAAATAGGATATCAACATCATCTTCAACATTCCCTCCAAATTCATAAAACAGCATTACAACCTGATATTAGAAACTCATATTATCATGTATGATTGTTTTCTTTTGACTATATTCACACTCCATATCAATGATCCCTGACTGAAATTAAAATACAAAAGTGTAATATGACAATTGTTTACAGATTAGAGCAAAAAAAAAAGATTGACAGACTCACCGGTAACATAACGCATACAGGAATACGTGGTGTGTCAGAACGATCTAACTCCTGTGGGGTAGTGTCCACAACCTACAAAAAAGAGTTTCCAGCAGGTTAGATCGGATGACTTTTTAAATTGCAAAAACAAAAACATTGTCTGGAAAGTAAACAAAAATTTATAATTTGAGAGTAGATTAGCAGGACCATTAACCCTTTTTCAGAACCCAACCACATCAAAGGAACTAATGTAAATCATAATTTTTGGTTCCCATAAGATCCACATTTTAGAAAGTTGGTGAATTTTTTCTCATTCAACTTCATAGCCTACCAGCAAGCCTACAAACCTGTAATAAAAAAGATAACAATCAACACAAATTACATTTACATTTGTTTTTTATTTCCATAAAATATAATTATGATAATAGCATAGCTGGAAGATAAGAAGGTTTTATATCAATGCCAACTTGGATAGCTCGAAGATGAGAACACCAAAGAGCAATATTGTATTTCTATGTCAAGTGATGAACCACAGATATAGTCGCACCTGTCTCATTGACAAGAAAACTATGAAGATTTAGTAATAAAAAGCATTTAACATAAAACATAACAACTTTTTTTGTTATATATAAAATGATAATTTGCAGCTTACATCAGTTGGTTTGTTTGTTGACTTGATAATCCCTGAACCTTGTACCGTCTTGTGTAATCCGCTCATATAACCTCCAACCTAACACCTGTCAAATTTCTCTTCACATAAATTTTTATTACACCCAACAAATAATATATCTGATATAAGAAACTGTAATTAAAAAAATGTTTCATACCTTGATACGTTCTTGATCAGAGTGGTTTTCATGTCTTTGCCGAGAAATTCTCCAACAAATTCAGTACCAAAAGAAAAACCATGACAGAGGACTCGAGAATGAAGGAGATCAGCTAACAACGGAGACAATTTCAGAAAAAAACAATCAAAAAAATACCTGAAATCGGTAGAGAGATTCACCCAATTCAGCAAACTGATAATTAGCTTCAACCATATCCTGAGACAACCGAACCGCATCCAGCTTCTGTTTCAGAACCTTAATCACATTCAACACCAATTGAAATGCTTAGACCGCACCCGTTGACTAAACTGTAAATATAAAAATATCTTCTTTTGCATATATTTCCACAAGTCCTGGTTTATTCACGGCTTCTACTTTGTTCAACACCTCATCATCATATATGTACGCCTCGGGATCTTACAACGGCAATAAACCTAACCAAGGATTTTTCCGACTCTTTTGATGGAAATTTTTTTCAGAAAAACGAAATTAAAATACATAAGGGCTGGAAATTGATCTAAAAAAAGAATATCGATTCCGTGTTCAGCAGCGTGGTGGGAGAGGGAAATAGGAAGGAACCGATCGATTGGCGATGAGGAAACATATATCGTCTTTGTAGAGAAACAGAGTTGTAAACCATAACATCGATAACCCTAAATCGGCTACCGAAAACCCAAAACGTATACCCAAAACCGAAATAAAAAACAAACATTTACAGAAATGGATAGGATAAGGAAAATTCTAACCGTACCTTCTACCTGGACAAAGCTTCAATTGGAATCATAAGCGGTGGAGAACCGGTGGAGAATTGGTGGGTAACGGACGCGAAATCCACACAGTGGAGATGCACCGCCTGAAAAAAGAAAAGAAGGGAAAAGAAAACAGAGAAGAAAGCGGTGAGAAGACGGTATCTATAAAACCCTAAGCTCCTGAATAAGGATCCGACCCATTAAAATACCCGCGTGTGACAACCCAAAAGAAAAAAAAACGTTACACTAAAACAAAAAAAGACGCAATTTAAATAATAGATAAATAGAGACTTTTTAAACCCCTATTTAGAAAATCTCTTAGACCAACCAGAGCCGTGACAACATGGGATGCGGTGTCCGATGTGACACTCAAACCCCGCACGGTAACACCGTCTCAGTTGGGGTGTTCACCGTGGTGAAGGCGGGTGTGATGTATCAAACCCAATGTTGCACTTGGGCCCCTAGACTTTGGTGAGATTTAACCCCCCCCCCCCAAACGACCCTTAATGTCAACGGTCAAAAAAAAGAAAAACAATTTTTTTTTTTAAATATTTACCAAACTATATATACACATTATTTACACACACAATTCACACTTTTATATACTCTTTTACATCCAACTTTCTTACAAACAATTTCAAAAAACATCTATTCTCAGGATTCTCCAAACAATCAAACGCCAGCATCGAATCGAAACTGACAAAACGTTTTCGGTTTCGATCAATTCTACACACCCAACGTTTACCGTCCACAAATGGACCAACCGATTTACTCACCCAATGTTTTCCCATATCAAATGACGGGTTACCCGCAAATGCAACCGTAAAATTTATACCATAATTTTCAACCCTTTTTCCGTTTTAACGGGAGATGGTTTTAAAATTAAAAGCAGATATTATGACAAAATATCGTTCCTAGGTTGTCGTTTAATTTTTTACATTTTCCGTTTTTATCATTTTAGTTGTTTTTTTTAATTTGTAGGTTGTCGGTTTGTTTTTTGTTTTTAATTTTACTTTTTTCGTTTTAATTTACGGTTGTAATTTTTAATTAATGAAATGTTTTATTTTAAAAAAATTAGATTTTTTAGTTTAGTTTATTTTTTATTTATTTTAAATAAAAAAGTGGGTGGTTAGATCTCGGTTACCATTTTCTAGAACTGAATGGGGGAAGGGTTAGTGAGAGGAAAGTGAGGTGGCGCCTACGTGACACTCAAACCCATTGGGGTGAGTGGTCACGGCTCCCTTTGGTCTTCTTTCAGATATAAATTTCTAAGATTTAATGAACAATGTGAAGTAAATCAAAAGAATTGCATAAGAGTTCAAAAAGTAAGAAACTTACGAGACATTTGAAGTGTTCGCGGAATATGAACGCCTTATACGTGCATAACAGTTCTTTTTAGACTTTCAAATAGAGTGCATATAGACTCTTTGCAGACAAAGGGTCACTATCCATGGATAGGGACCCACAAATATCCATCAAAATTTGCAAATATTAGGAGAAATGGGTCATAAGCAAACACTACAACATGGATTCTGTGTGTTTTTGTTGAGACTTGAGATTGTACTTTAACTTTGTTTCTGGAATTATAAAACCCTCTGTTGTGGTGCCCTCGTACAGTGTGTGGAGCTAACGTGCCACTGAAGGCACCGCGATGAACACCTCCCTGCTACCACAACACCGCAAAGCCCTTCTGCAAGACTTTTCCACTGCAACAATTCTATCTTTGCTTATTCTATTTGTATTTATTACTTAGATCAATATAGAAAGAGGAAAGGTAATTGACTGTAAAACTCCATTATTGATTACAGAAGCTTGTAGAAGCTTTATTTGTTACAGAGTGTGAAAAGACGACTAACTAAATCTGTTTTAAACTAACTTCTACATATTTACAATTCTAACCTTCAAGTATCTAAGATATTACAAAATATATCCTGATATGAAATGTAATATCCTCCCCTCAAGTTGTACTTCCATGAATGTCTTGGAGGTTCAACTTGGATAACAAATATTTAAACTGTGCCCCGCATAAACCTTTTGTGAAAATATCTGCGGTTTGTTGCTTCGTGGAGACATGTTTTGGGAGAACAAAACCAAGTTTGAATTGATCACGAACAATATGACAATCAATGTCTAAATGCTTCGTTCTTTCATGAAATATCGGGTTCTCAGTAATGTGTATTGCTGCTTTGTTATCACACCATAAATCCACTGGAATTTTCAGCTCAATCCTCAAATCCCTTAATATGTAACTTATCCATAAAAGTTCACATACGGTTGCAGCCAAGCTTCTATAATGTGTAAGACATATTTAACGAGTGAGGGTGAAATATGACCATTTCCTAGTTAAAAGGATAAATGAGAGGAATTGATTAGACACTCCAGTGACACATAAAAATGAGAGGTGTAAGGTGACCACACCTATAGCCTAAGCAAACAAACCTAGCTTTTGGGTTAAGACATGTAATGTTTGTCTAAATTTACACTTTATGTTTTGTTTGTGTGTTTCATATGTTTCTTCATAGAATCATATCTCTTTTATTTTCTAAACATGTTTTCATACAAAATTGCACTAATCTTTTATACCTAGGCTTGTGTGACTTCTTTGAGTATGTGAGTTAAGATTTTAGAATTCTCAAGATTTCATAAAAAGTTTGTGATTTGGAATTATTTCATAAAAAAGCTCAACCAATATTACTTTGGTGCATGTTTGCTTATACGAAATAAAAGTAATTTGGTGGAATTTTAGAAATTATCCATGCTTAAAATTACATATAACACATTTTGGTTTGAAAATTATATTTGGGGCTTCTCAAGATATTGAAATCTGGAAGTACTTGTGGTGTGAAATTCTTTCTGAACATCCAGAATTATCTATATAAGGAAATTATCACAAAGCCAAGTTATATTTTTATAATACATTTGTATTTTATATGTTAATATATGACAACTTGGTTTGTATTTGAGAGAAAATTTCCCAAAAGACTCTATTCTAAGCTACTTGTGATGGTTTCCACTTTGGCTATTTGAGCGTCTGGAGATGATGGCTTTATGATGAAAGATTTTCATGATAAAAGTTGGTTAACATCTTTAATGAAAACAACAAACTTTTTGTTTGTTCCAAACAAATATTTTTACAACTAGCACCTTAATTTTCTAAACATGTTGTAATTACTCTAAAACCAAATAATAATTAAATAAATGAGTCATGTGACTATGTGAGTTACCGGGAATAAGGAAATAGAGGGACTTCATTCCACATAATGAAAAACTTACAACAGGAAACCGAATTAGACATTAAAGGACATGCTTTCTTTTAAGTAATTAAGCCCAAAATTTCTTTCAATTCATGATAACATGGGCACAAAACTCTAAGGTAATTTAAGAATATTCATTGATTTTTAGTATGTTTTGAGAAGACCCCTGAGTTTATGAATTGTACAAGTGGAAAAATTTGACTTATTACTTGGGTAGGTCTTTTCGTCCTTTTGTTGGGTATAAAGAAGTGCGGCTTGTAAGCAAGGAATCATAACATGTGAGACAAAATTCATGTCACCGTAGTTGGTTTATTTGTTTTCTTCTCTAGATCTTTAATTAATTGGTTATTGTAGCATCCTTTTGTATTTTATGTATGATGAAATATCTATAAATTATAATATCATTTATATACAAAGCAATTTTTATGGATATAATTAGGCAGATCTTTTGAAGTGTAATATTCTAACAAGAATAAATATTCGGAAGTACAATGATATAGTTGTGTAAATTTTTCGAAATACAATGTCTTAATAAGAAAAAATCGACAATATAAAATTGTAATAAAACAAAAGAAAAGTAGGATGCTATAACTTACAAATAAATGAAAGTACATTGCTATTTCTTGCATTTTAACTTGTATATATATATATATATATATATATATATATATATATATATATATATATATATATATATATATATATATATATATATATATATATATATATATAGGGGGAGGTTAAAATGAGAACGATTAAAAGGTTGAGAACGCGAGAATC
The DNA here is from genome assembly GCA_023525715.1 of Cichorium intybus. Lineage (NCBI taxonomy): Eukaryota > Viridiplantae > Streptophyta > Magnoliopsida > Asterales > Asteraceae > Cichorium > Cichorium intybus. The sequence goes on along the minus strand of CM042017.1, from coordinate 20,607,587 downwards.
ATTCTGGACCAATTATTTTATAGGGATATTATAGTAATTTAAAAATATGTCTAATTAATTAAAAATCCTAGATTTCTATGTTTTTCCTATAATCATGGGATTTAATTATTAACTTTCCATGATTATATAGATTATGATTTCTGTTACCAAAAAATGAATTAAATATTATTTATTTATTTATTTTTATTAATAGATTTGTATGATTTAATTCGCAAATGAATAAAACATAATACAATTTTTGTGCATGTATATCGAGGGTTTCTGATGGCGTGGGTGCTGCACTGACGGGTCTTGCTGGCGAGGAATTCTGATGGCGGTTAAATGTCGAGGTTCCAACTGGGTTTGGTTGCAAGCTTTTTGCTGGTGCGATATAGTAACAATGGCTACGTGGTCGAAGCAACATTTGATGGTAGCCGACGGCAGGTTTACGTGATGATGGCAGCTCCGACGGCAGTTAAGAGGGAAAGGAAGGGAGATATCGGCTGAAGAAAGGGAGGAAGTTGCAGATCTGATCCTAGGGATGTTGTGTGTGAGAGATGAAGCGGAGGAAGATGTATGTATCGAGATTGGAGAGAGAGCTTCATTTTAGAATTTTGAATATCAATCATTTAATTTCATATAAATTAAGATTACCTAAATACCCTTTTTGATTTAAAAAAAATATAAATTAAGTTAATTAAGTTTAAATTTGTATAAATAACAGGCGAATGTAAGCCATAGATATTAATATATGGAGGGTCCAGATTCGTTCTCGCATTCTCAACTTTTTAGGTATTCTCATTTTATTCTATATATATATATATATATATATATATATATATATATATATATATATATATATATATATATATATATATATATATATATATATATATATATATACACTCTTGCATTTTGTATCATTTTCTCTTTGATATAGCAGCATAATGGAGTTCCTATTATCATTAGCTCTTTGTGGACCTCTAATATCCTTGCTTGTGCAGCAACTATAATGAGCGCTTTTCAAAACAATATGTTTCTTCCCGAATCTGTAGATATATTGTACTTATAAAACCAAGTCCATATAATAATTACTAATAACGAAATTATAAGAATTATTTTCGAGTACATTTTTAATTTCCTAAAACAGTGAGCACCAGATACACGTAGTTTTAAGTGTTAAATACAAGAAATAACAACATACTTTATTTTATCTGCGCATTATGACATCCTACTTTTATTTCTATCTATGTTTGGTCTTTTTTCTTATTAAGACATTGTTATTCTATAAATCTACTCAAATTTAACATTGTACTTTTATTAGGACATTATAATTACAATAATTTACCCAATTTTAAAATTGAAAATTTCTTTATATTTTGTTAGACATTACTATAGTTTGGTAGATATTAAAATGTATAGTGTTTTATAGGAATATGGATTTAATTAGTTATATTTATATGTTTCATTTAACTTTATATTGTTTATTTTTGTGAACAAGTTATAAGATAGATGAACATGATCCTAATTATGCATACTTAAGACTGCGATTCTCCAAGTGTCCACAGACGCACTATGGTGGGAGGCGATGAGATGACATGCAGGTGAAAATGACTTTTTCTATATTTAGTATTATTATATTCTGGTGTTTTTAATACAAATCTATTATTTTTCTATTTTTAGATCTTCGTAACTCATTCATCCTTCTTATTACGACTAAATAGTACCTATAACATGCAATGCTTAGATATTTCAAATAAAATTTGGGATTTTAGATTCTTGATTCATTGAAATTCTTTTAGAGACTGTATTTATACTTTTTCAATAGGTTGTATTAAATCTTAAATTAATCATCTAACATAATTAGTAAGAACATCCACAACAAGGAGTTTTTCACAAAGCTTTTTGATGCAATGTCATTGTCAAATCACAACGTTTTTTTAAATACTCAATATAGAATAGTTTTATTTTGTGAAAAAGCTCTAACCATATAGCTTTCTAATTAGCAAGCTCTTTGTAAAAGCTTCCAGTATAGCTTGTTAAAATTATGAGGACTTTTTATTTGAACTTTTTTTTTTTGTAAAACTTCCTATTATGAATGCTCTAAATTTAGAAAAAATAGACATGGTGAAGAACATTTAGGTGGATAAACTGTTAATTAAGAACATTTGGCTGGATAAACTTTTAATTATTATTAATAATTTATGTTATATAATATGATGTAAATGAATGAAAGTAATAATACATACAATTATGTAGTGTGAGTATGCATTTGATGAATACTTTAAAATATGTGATTTTTTATGTTAACAATGATGGATGATTAACATATAACTTGATAAAGATTTTAGTATGATAAACAAATGTTTAAAATAACTTTGAATAAGATAAAATTTAAAAATTCTTTTAATATAGTTAACGTTACTGATATATTTAGTTATGAGTAATGGTAAATAATCTAATTTTCTAGGAAGCTATTTCTTCAATATATAGTCGACTTTGGACTATTCCTTTACCATCGTCAACTGTTTTAAAATTTGTAAATGAGCAAATTTAATAAATTTGAAAGGACATCCAAAAGCATGGCTGGTTATATCAGTGTTGATTGTTTTTGGGCCAAAGAAATTGGCGGGTTTGAGCATCTTGTAATCAGAAATAATCTTTTAAGTTCAAGGGTAAAACGTGGTCTTAAAAACCTAGGAGATGTTTGTGATTGTTTTTCAAAACTCCTTATTGACTTATTCGTTTTTTGAAAAATCAATAAGTTTCAAAATGTGGTCGACAAAGCTACAATCACTTTCAAGATACCCTTTCAATAAAAGCAAATAAGATATACCATCCTTATTTATAAAATTTGATTATAACTTACTCAAATGAAAATACCATACTATCTTTTTATAAAAACTCTTTATTGTCACTATTGTATATATGCCCATGGTCACAAATTGATGAGATTACTATAAACATTATGGAAATTTTGAGTTACACACAATATATGATTTATGCATAAATTAATAAAAGGAGAAGATAAGTAGGATCTAGTATATTTTTTCATTTATGATGAGTTAATTAGAAACATGTAGAACTCAAAGGATCATAATGTAAGTATTTAAATTTGAATTACTGGATAAGGATATACTTATCTAGTCAAGATAAAGACCAGATGACTGGGTTTTTAACGACCTAGCTGTGAGCATTCCATGAATATCCATCTCCTCGTTTTTGTTCTCCCTCCCTTTCATCTTTCTCAAAACTGTACAACAGTCGATTGCTCTGCTATTTTGACACGCTTAAGCTTGGAATTACTTTCTGAGTTCAAAAGATAAAACGTAGTATTTTCTCTTGGCTTTCCAATGCTATTGACCTTATATATATATATATATATATATATATATATATATATATATATATATATACACTCTTGCATTTTGTATCATTTTCTCTTTGATATAGCAGCATAATGGAGTTCCTATTATCATTAGCTTTGTGGACCTCTAATATCCTTGCTTGTGCAGCAACTATAATGAGCGCTTTTCAAAACAATATGTTTCTTCCCGAATCTGTAGATATATTGTACCTTATAAAACCAAGTCCATATAATACTTACTAATAACGAAATTATAAGAATTATTTTCGAGTACATTTTTAATTTCCTAAAACAGTGAGCACCAGATACACGTAGTTTTAAGTGTTAAATACAAGAAATAACAACATACTTTATTTTATCTGCGCATTATGACATCCTACTTTTATTTCTATCTATGTTTGGTCTTTTTTCTTATTAAGACATTGTTATTCTATAAATCTACTCAAATTTAACATTGTACTTTTATTAGGACATTATAATTACAATAATTTACCCAATTTTAATAGTGAAAATTTCTTTATATTTTGTTAGACATTACTATAGTTTGGTAGATATTAAAATGTATAGTGTTTTATAGGAATATGGATTTAATTAGTTATATTTATATGTTTCATTTAACTTTATATTGTTTATTTTTGTGAACAAGTTATAAGATAGATGAACACGATCCTAATTATGCTTAAGGAACCGATTATGAGCAAATATTTCATGAGAGGTTATTAAATCTGTTAGGATATAATTTTCCAAAGCAACATTCCATGATTATAGATTATGAAAAATGGATGTAAAATCGTTTTCCTTAATGAAAACTAGAGGAAGTGTATATGGCACATCCAAAGGGGTTTGTATAGTCCAAATATCCAAATAGAGTGTGTAAGCTTATAAAGCCGATTTATGGATTTAAACAAGCATCTCACAGTTGGAATCTTTGCTTCAATGAGAAAAACAAAGAGTATGTTATGGAAGAGTGAAGATGAGTCAATAGTACATATCAGAGATATTAGGAGTGCAGTTGCCTTCCTTTTAATGTATGTTGATGACATACGAGTCATAGATAACATTATCCCAATATTACAAAGTTTGAAAAGTTGGCTTGGAAATTGTATTGCTATAAAGGAGATGAAGGTTAACTATTGGAGTAACCCGTACTTAGAGATTCTCCAACGTTGTCTGCAACTGGTAGTCATAAAGGGAATGTACAAGTATGACATGATGAGTGGGCAGGGTTTAATTAGCCAAAGTTTATTTTTTTCATTATGCCCTAATGGGAGAAGCGATATTTATGGGCCCCTCGATTATTTGGTGTTTTCATCAAATGCTTGGCCAAGCTGAGACTGAATTGATAATGGATAAGTAGTGTAGTTTATTATGGTCACCACAAATATCTATTAATATAATCTTGAACATTTGAGGTTGAAAAGCTTCCATGTCACACGTCCATAGAAATATCTTGAAGAACAAAGGAATATTTGATCACTTACCCATGGGTTATTTCATAACTACACGATATGAGTACAACGATTGTCTTGTATGACATAAACATTTCTAGGCTAGTGAATGTTGGATCATACAATGGTTGTGACATGTGCAAGTGGGAGACATGTTGAGTTACACACAAGATATGAATTGTGCATAAAATGAAAAAAGAAGATAAAGAAGGATCTACTTTATTAACTTGTCATTTTATGATGAGTTAATTAGAAACATATAAAACTCACGGGATTCGAGTATAAGTATTTGAATTTCATTTACTGGATAATGATAGGGCTTATTACCTAGTCAAGATAAAGAAGAGATGCCTAGGTTTTTGATGACCTAGCTGTGAGCATTCCATGATATCTCACTCCTCATTTTCTTTCTCCCTCAATTTTCTCTCTCTCACACACACACACACAACCTCCCTCTTTCCCTCCCCTTATTAGAGTTGAAGCTTGTGGTTGTAACCATGATTGTCTAGGGTTTGTATACACGACTTAGATAACAAGGTGGTGGATTGTCAAGCTTTTCAATGTCATAATCTTGGGCCCGACTACGAAAGAGCATCTGTGGTTTGGGATCTGAATTCATCCAAGAAGAAAGCAAGGGAATCGACTACAAAGAAAGTTACATGATTTGATTTTAACTTTCTAGTTCTTATGTTGCAAGCATTTACTGAATCTGTGATCCTGGTGGATTTGGTATTAAAGTTTGTTTTTGTTGCATTTCAATGTTTTGAAATAACACCATAATCCTACCGTCATCACATAAGTAAGCATATTCTGTTTGATCATTTTACGTTTATAAGCTAATCCAAACAATATTATTTACCAACTTATAACCTTTTTTTCTCTAAAAAAACCGATTCAAATATTTTTTTTAAAACTCTATATTATCACCGTATAAACTACATTTTTATAAAAAAAAAAAAAGAAATCCTTACTAAATTACATAATCAATACCAAACACCGCCTTACATGTCGCTTTATAGTTTATACAATTTCTTATTATTGGGGCAAGTCCGCAAGGGTGCCAATCAAGCATTTATACTTCTCTATTCAATGACTTCTAGAAATAAAGAAATCTAATAACAAAATTGTCATAATTGTACTATATATGAGTTTTGATTTAAGATTTTCTAGAATTATTAAAGTTGATGCATTATTAACGTAATTATAAATGTTGATTAGATAATTCCATCTTTTACGGGAAGTTTATATAAACCACCACTCTCATTGACTTGTCTCGTTCCCAAATTGTGTTTTGTTGTTGACAGGTCTAAACGATTATTCTTTCATTTTAACCGAGTTTTGCGTCGGTTTCCATTTAAAGGACTATTACGTTCTTCAATTAATAATTAGTTTGCCGTTCAAAAAAAAAATTAATAATTAGTTGTTTGTAGTTTACTTTTAGTTTGATGATCCATGGAGTTTTGCGCATATATATATATATATATATATATATATATATATATATATATATATATATATATATATATATATATATATATATATATATATATATATATATATATATATATAATGCTAGGTTATAATAAGAATGACAATTATTGTGTTACATTGTAACCAAATCCTGGCCATCGGATTTCATTTTCGTAACAATGAAAAAAACACATTCTTAACAGAATAAGTTTTTGACATAATGAATTCTTATCATTCTTAAAAGAATGAACTAAATTTTGTACATTCTTAAAAGAATGTGTTTTAAATGAGTGGTCCAGATTGAGTTTCAAGGTTACACAATAATTGTATAGATATATTTGATCCTAGCCCTATATATATATATATATATATATATATATATATATATATATATATATATATATATATATATATATATATATATATATATATATATATATATATATATATATATATATATATATATATATTAGTTTAAAACCGTGTGTTACACGGTTGAAGATTACATAAAATTTTATAATAAGTAAAAATTTTATTTTATATACTTGGTAAGAAAAATATTTTATTCAATCATTTAATTAGATATGTATTGAAATATAACGTAAACAATAATGACAAATAATATCAAGATGTACATTTTAACAAATTATGTAATTTTGAGAAGTTGTATATTCACAAACCGGAAAAGATAAAATACTTCAACATAAATTTTGAAAGACTTCTTTAACCGAGTTTTGCGTCGGTTTCCATTTAAAGGACTATTACGTTCTTCAATTAATAATTAGTTGTTCGTAGTTTACTTTTAGTTTGATGATCCATGGAGTTTTGCGCATATATATATATATATATATATATATATATATATATATATATATATATATATATATATATATATATATATATATATATATATATATATATATATATATATATATATGGATGGTTCAATACAGAACCAAAATATATTGCCTAACTGCAGAACCATATTTTTAACCGTTGATCTAGTTTTGATGATAAAAGGTATGATGGTTTAATTAAAGGTACGTATCCTCTAAAATTGCGCAGATCATATGTTCATCAATGAACATATGTTCATCAATGAAACATATGTTCATATATGAACACATATTTACATGAGCAAGGTTCTGTGTTCTCTTTCCCTTTGTTCAATGAACATATGTTCATCATTTCCGGTTGCTTAGTTTCATTTTCTCCAAAATCCATCTGTTCTTCAAAATTTGCAGATATGTACAATTCATAAGCGGGATTCATAGAAACTTCATCACATGCTTTCGTCTCAGATCTCTCTACAGAATTGACACTAATAGCAAGGAATCTACTAGTCGAATTAATAGATGAGCTGGAATGATGATCGTATGGAGAGATTTTGAGATATTGCAGCTCGTTTTCAAAATCGTTTGATACGGACATGACTGAATCTGCATCTTTGTTTTGTGATTTTCTCTTGTTGCTGGCATGAATTAGGTTTTTATCAGTATTGTTATTGCTGGAAACATGAAAAATTGTGTAAATGGAAAACAAATAGAAGTTAACAAGTAAATCCAAAGCAACAAATTGACTCGTTAACCTCCAAACGTACTAAAACCATCGGAGAAACTTACTCGACCACCGGAGAGTGCTGTAGCAATCGAAACTGCGATGCTTGGCTTCTCCGCAACCTAATCATGGAGAAATAACACATGCGAATGAAACTTGAAAGTTAAAAAGCCCTAAAAAGAGCAGCGAAGCATTCTCTCACCATGAGTACTTTGGTCGCCATTGTTACCTTCCTGTGGAACTCCGATGAATGTTTAAATCTGTTTGCCGTATCAATCTTCGAATTAGCCCGACACCACTTAACGATGGCGGTTTGAGAGCGAGATTAGGGACGATGGCGGAATTGAAGTTATCTAGAATCGATTATTGGAATGGATTTGAAGTTATCAAAATCGATTGATGGAATCGATATGAACATTAGATTACGGTGGAAGGTGGAGATGAACACGTGATGATGGTGATCGATCGGGAATGAAACTGGTAGTAGGTTAGATTTGATTTCAAAAGATGGGTTAAAAACCCAATATACTCTTACCTAAGAATAATCCCCTGCAAAAGGTATATAATTTTATGGTGCATCATTTTTAATCTAAAACGTTGATATAATGATCCAAGGGTTTTAAGGATGGTTCTGTGGTTAGGTAATTTAATTTTGGTTCTGTATTGAACCCATCTCTCTCTCTCTCTCTCTCTCTATATATATATATATATATATATATATATATATATATATATATATATATATATATATATATATATCCTATCCTAATAAATAAGTAACTCAATGCCACATGTCACCACCATATTAATTTGGCCACATGTCATTTTCTCATGATTTTGAATTTCTTAAATAAAATAAAATACTTTGTTCATTACTAATCTTTAATGATTTGTTACAATTGACTGTTACAATTCTATCTCCCCTAATTACGCTTTTATTAATACGAAACTGTCAATTAAATATTTAACCCCAAATTTCGTCTTACGATTTCAAAAATCAAGTTGCAATTGTGAATATATGTTAGGTATTTTTGTATTTTTCCAATGGTAAATCGAGATTTTTTTAAGCACTAATTGCAAGATATAGCAATGTACTTCAATTTATTTGTGCATTATAGCATTTTACTTTTATATATTTCTATTACAATTCTATATTCTCAATTTTGTGTTTTTTTTTATTTTTAAGATAGTATACTATTTACTTTAAGTTAGTACAATGCTTGATGTTTGGATGTTCTTATTTAACATTTTCTTTAAATCAACCCGTGTAATACACAGGTCTCACAACTAGTATATATATATATATATATATATATATATATATATATATATATATATATATATATATATATATATATATATATATAGGTAGGTAGGTTGTTTTAAATATGAAATTATTGTGTGATTGTGTGAACCAAACAGAATTCAGGAAACAACCAGTTTCCATAATTATAGGAGTCAGTTACCAGATTTATAGGATTTAATTCATTTAAAATTAACTAATTTATATGTCAATTACTATTATGCCCCTGTCCAGATTTAAAATGATTGGTTCATATTTAGTTACAAGGTTACACAATATTTATCTAGTTACATTTGATCCTATTTATATCTTTGACGCAATTTATTGGAGGATTGTATATATATGAAGATTAACAAGTGTGAACGCGTTGTAAACGATCAAACCCCACAACCGTTAAATCAAAATAATATGTGGCTTAGATTAGTTATTTTAGTTCTCAATCTTTTAATGGTTTTCATTTGAACTAATATATATATATATATATATATATATATATATATATATATATATATATATATATATATATATATATATATATATATATATATATATATATATATATATATATATATATATATATATATATATATATATATATATTAGTTCAAATGAAAACCATTAAAAGATTGAAAACTAAAAGAACTAATCTAAGCCACATATTATTTTGAGTTAACGAATATATATATATATATATATATATATATATATATATATATATATATATATATATATATATATATATATATATATATATATATATATATATATATATATATATATATATATATAGACTTAGGATCTTTTGGTCATTCCGTTTTTCTTTTTCCATTTACCAATTAATCATAAATCATTTAATTAATCAAAATCTCATTTAACTAATTAATTAAAACATAATCTCATTTAATGATAACCAATTGAAGATTCACGTTGACTTTCTATGAAGATTCATGAAATCAAGAACACGTATCATGATACTGAGCCGCTGCCATAGCTAGATTTCTCGAGTGGAAATGAAATTAAACTTTGCAGATCGATTTCTTATCTAATCGTGTTATGAAAAAGCAATATCTCGTTATCAATATCATTGAATTTCTTCTTTTCTCGTTCTATCTGTTCTTCACGCATTAACAATTTGAAATCGCAACAATTACAGGTGAGTTTTTGATTTGATTACAGTGAATTCCTCAATTGATTTGTGTTCTGAATCGATAATGATAACTAATTAAAGATTCACGTTGACTTTCTATGAAGATTCACGAAATCAAGAACACGTATCAAGATACTGAGCCGCCGCCATAGCCAGATTTCTCGATTGGAACTGAAATTAAACTTTGCAGATCGATTTCTTATCTAATCATGTTATCAAAAAGCAATATCTCGTTATCAATATCATTGAATTTCTTTTTTTCTCGTTCTATCTGTTCTTCACGCATCACCAATTTGAAATCGCAACAACAAAATCGCAATAATTACAGGTGAGTTTTTGATTTGATTACAGCAAATTCCTCAATTGATTTGTGTTCTGAATCGATTTTGTTAACTAGTAATGTTAGTTTTTTATGTCTCTGAATGGATTACATGTGAGTTTTTGATTTGATTACAGCGAATTCCTCAATTGATTTGTGTTCTGAATCAATTTTGTTAACTAGTAATGATAGTTTTTTTATGTTTCTGGTGTAATCCTCATGTTAACTTACACATGTCGCTATTTTTTTTTCAATTTCTTAGTTTACCTAAAACCTTTGACTTTGTTTATCAGTTTATTCTCAATAAATAACATTAATATTCATGCGATTCAATTGTTTTATGTTAGTGTTACATGATTTCTCAGGTTAACTGAATTTCTACTACTTATGGAGCCTAATTCACATATTGGAGGAGAACGAAATGCTGGATGTATCGTCTCAGGTAGTCAAATTCTTCATGTATTCAAATTCTCAGTCATTATATTCAAATCATCCATAAGTAATGGAAATTCAAATGTTAACTTTGATTTTGCTGTTGTATACCAGATATAGTTAATAAAGTAGCTAACAGAGTTGTGGAATCAAATGTTAGAGTTGAAAACGAAGATCATTTGAATATTATCACAGGTATTTGTCTAATGTATCTAATAACAATCCTATATCAAAGTTTTTTCAAAGTTTGCAGAAGAAAAATACTATAATTTCTACATGTCTAAACCTTTGCACATGTACACATTTTGTTGCACATGTACACAGTTTTTTCAAAGGTTGCAGAACACAAATACTATAATTTGTTCATGTGCAAACCTCTGGATATGTACACATTTTTGTACAGATGTACACAGAGTTTTTTCAAAGTTTGTAGAACACAAGTACTACAATTTGTACATGTGCAAACCTTTGCATATGTACACATTTGTGTGCACATGTACACAAAGTTTTTTCAAATGTTCATAACGTTTTTTTGTTCAATAAATTTTATTTATTGTTTCAATTCAGGTAATGCTATCTAATGTTATCTATTTGTTACAATGCAGCTAATGATTTGTTTATGAAGGATTCAGATTCGTTTTTTCGTGAAAAGTCTAGCTATGATGATTCATTGAAGATTGATTCGTTGTTTTTTAAAGATTCTGATTCTGATTCTGATGAGGAATTAGCTCCTGATTTGGCAGAAGAAGTTTCAGATGAATCCGGTCCTGTTTTGAGTGAAGAAGTTTCATCGGATGATATTGTTAAAGAAGTTTCATCGGATGCTATTGTTTTAACAAACTTTGATGTTGGAAATGTTGCTTCAATCTCAACATCCGGTTCAGAAGATATTCCTCCTGTTCCTGCAGGTAATACCTTTTTTCTTTAAAAATATTTGGACATGTGCAAACATTTTTCAATTCAACATGTGTTTTATATGCACCAATTGTGTACTTTTTTGTACTTGTATGTTGTTTCTGTGCATAGATTATTGTGAAGTTTATTGTGTATCAAAGATTTGCACGTGTGTAAACTTTTGCACACACACATGTTTGTTTACATTCAAGTTTGCACATGTACAAAGTTTATATACTTAAAACTTTGTAAACGTGCAAACATATCCATATACACTGGTTTGAAATGCAGAAATTTGTACATGGGCAAATTTTGTCCATGTGCAAACATTTGCACACACAAGTTTGCACATGTACAAAGTTTTTTAATTTTGTATCTGAAAACTTTTCTTTGGGTCTGTTCATATGTTCAAAGTTTTGCTTTTGTGCTTATATTCTAACATACTACTTATACATATCTAAATAGATTTTTGGTATTTAGCGATACATTCAACAGTATTGAAATCAAGGCTCCGAACTCGTCTGAAACGATTTACTGGATTCCTCAAGTTCCTGAATCGTATCTTCCTAAGAAAGATATGATTTTCGATCAGATTGAGAAGGCCATTCTTTTCTACTTTAGGTATGGTGACAGAGTCGGTTTCAATTGTAGGCAGCTTTAATCGCACAGTAAACTGAAGAATACTACACTTGGCTCCTTTATAGCTTTCTTAATGCCTTTGGAAGTGCAACTTCGATTGTTGTTACAGACCAAGACCGTGCTATACGCAATGTGTGACAACCGTCAAATTCGGTCAACGAAAGTCAACCGAGTCAACTATAGTCAAAGTCAAACCTTATGGTCGATATTTAAAGTCAACACTATTCTAGTGGGTCCCCAAAAGCTATCAGTACAATTTATACGCTTATCAGACAATTTTCAGAAAAATCCAAATAGTGTCCAATATTGACAGCGAATAAGAAATCCGGAAAATCATTCGAGTATTATTTGAGCATAAATAATACTTAAAAAGCGATGTAGTCGTTAATACGAACGCGTGGATATCTAGATCATCCAAATCGGAGTTCGTATGCAAAATATACAATTTTCAGTTTCGGATTCTGCGTCAAATCAATTTCGGACACAATTTTATACCTTCATTTAATCATATCGGGAGTTTCGTAACTCCAAACGAGGTGATTTTTGGACTCGTTAGATTCCCTTTATCGGGAAGATTTCATAAACGAGAAATTATTTTCATGATACTCGCATTTTGTACGCTCAAAATACCGTGAAGACTATAACCGAAAACGTTAAGCAACGATAGCCAACGCTGGGGAATTTCTCGTGAGGATCTCAATAAAAAAAACTAGTTTTCATCCATATGGTTTCTCAAAAATCAATTATTCAGCAAAATATTAACCAGTTCTCTCTCAAACCGCCGCCGTACCGACACCGCCGACCGCCGCCGGAAAAATGAAAAGTCTCCAAATCGAAATCCGAGAACACCATTGCGTTCATCTCGTCCTCGTGATCAACCCTCAGCAATTTGTTTTTCCAAAATGTCGCCGGAAAACACTACCACCGCCAAAACAGCCGCCACAGTAAGTTTACGCACCACACTCTCTTGATCTGCGAATTTTTCTGAAATTAATGCTTGAGTTTTGTTCTCCTCGTGATTTCGAACACATAGGAAAAAACCTCACCTGATTTGGTGGTCGGAATCAACGGGAAATTGGATTTGAAGTTCTGGATTTCGTCACGCGCACCAGGTGCTCGACGATATGCCTCGTCGAGCCGCGCCTGGAATCTCACCGGTGAAAAGTGAGTCGTTGCCGAGGAAGGGGCGTGCCGCGTCCGAGATCGTGTCCGAGTCGGTGTCCGAGGAACACCTGGTCGTCGCCGATGCCCACCACCTGTTCGACGAAATGCGCCAATGAGTTTCACCGATGAAACTCGAGCCGGTGTCCGAGCCAACTTTAGCCGATGTCCGGGTACTATTCACAGTTACCATCTAGACCCTGAAGTTTGGTCAAATTTACAATTTGACCCCCTGGCCCAAAAATCATTACATTTTCAGTCCTAAAAATATTACACTTTGACCCCCTGAACTTTGGTCAAAGTTACATTTTTACCCCTGGGTAAAATAGTTTTACAATTTTGGTCCTAAACAATTATTTTGCAAATTTGGTCCCTAAACAATTATTTTGCAAATTTAGTCTCTGAACTTTCACCAAAGCCCGATTTCTTCGTATTTTGAGCTGAGGACTTCATTCAGGAACCATTTTCACGTCATACCTTTGTGTAATCACTCCCGAATTTCCCGAGATTCGTCTAGTAACTCGATAAACCTCGTCATTCTTAGGTTTCAAGCCGAAAGCCAATAGGGTATTCTAGTACATCTTCATCAAAGGATCCCTACACCTTCGAGGTGAGTTCATATCCCCATTTTTAACTATTTTAACATTTTTAGGGGAGGAATACAAGTAAACACGATAACTTAAACAACCAATCATGAACACTAGTCTCAAAACAGTTAAACTCATACTCATACTGGTCAGTTACCAGCTTCAGTATTTTTCTCAACTTTATTAAATGTTTTAGCATTTTCAAAGTTTTATTGAACGCTCTAGTATTTTTCAAGACTTATTAAACGTTTTCGTCTTTTCAATGATTTATTAAACAACGTAGTTTCAAAGACTCATCAGATATTTTTCCATTATTTCAAAGTTACCAATTTCCTCGATTTTTCAACAAATATACATTATTTAAATGGTTTCAAGATTCCAAATGTTTATACATGGTTAAATCATTATTTTAGCACTCTTTATTATTTTATACTTAATCATTTATACATTGTTAAATCATTATTTCAACTCTCACAATTATTTTATACACAATTATTTATACATTGTTTAATCAGTATTTTAAACATTTGCAATTATTTTATACACCACATTCTTTTATTTCTCGACATGAAATCTTGACCATTTTGAGACTAGTTGGTTCAATCATGGTTCGTTTACAGTATCGTGAATAGAACGGTGTATTATATTTAATACCCTTCTATATCATTTAAATCATTTAGGGAGTGATCTCCCTACATTATATCTATTTTAAACATTTTTGGAACATCGTGTGTTTCTCATAGATTTCCGAAATCACTTACTCATTTTATCATTATTGATAGACATTGGAAACATTTATACATGATTCAGTATTTGTTTATTTATGCTACATGTATTTGTAGTGCATTATCATTTTAGTCTAAATCTCCATGACTATGCCCGTATTCTTGAGGTACGTTATGGAGAATCATTATTTGGATAATCATCATTTGTTTACGCTACATGTATTTGTAGTGCATTATCATTTTTAGTCTAATCTCCATAACTATGCCCGTATTCTTGAGGTACGTTATGGACAATAATAGCGCTATTGGGTTGACCACCCCGCCTTGGGACGCTAAGGTGATTGATCGCACTTGGTTAAGTGTATATGTTGATTAGATGCTCCATCCTTTATATGTATATGTATATATACGAAAAGGGTGAGGACTATTTGTTATGTTTACCATTTATCAATTATCCAAAAGACTAAAATTTATTCATTTATCTCTATCTCATATAAATCATACTCATATTTCATGTTATCATTCCAACTTGATTTATAATCAATTATTTCAAAATCATCTTATTTAAAATCAGTTATTTCGACATCATTGTTTCACAGACTTCAAAAGCAAATAAACTTCAAAATCAAAATGTTTCAAACTCATGAACTCACCAACTTTATTGTTGACACTCTTTAAAACTACTTGTATTTTCAGGAAATCATTTAGGCCGCTAGCCAGCGGTCTTGAACAAATGGAAGTTTAATACTACGTTTGTTTATTTTCATTTCATGTTGTAATTGGTGAGAATCAATCATTTTGTAAAACTATGTATCAATTCAATATCAATTCTTGTTTGGTTGTTTATATACTGTTCATATATCCATGGTTGTGATACTTCAATCAGTCATCCATCCCCGAACGTTTCCGCCAACGTGGTTTTGGGGTGTGACAGAATGGTATCAGAGCCTAGGTTTATAGAGAACTAAGTATATTCTTCCACGAAGAATTAATACAACTATAAACCGTCAAGGGCTAACACTCTGGTTTAGTAACCATCCAAATACTTTTTGAATACTTAGCGTATTCCTTAAAAAAAAGTATTCATACACATCGGTTATCACAAGTATCACAACGTAATTTGAGTGTTTATACTAAATTGAACTCACGAGTAAACTAAGGATGTACGATGTCAAACCTTTACCAGGAAAAGTCTGATCAGCTTTATCGGTTAAGGATTGACTATCGTAGACCATGGTTTAAGCGTTGAGTGCAATTTAAAACAGTTCCATTTAATAAGTGATTTGAAAGTTTAAACATGTATGGAGATGGAATAGTCAGCGAATGCAGTCATCCCAGTCTTGTGGCATGCTCTTGTTTATTTGTTGCCTAAAGTCAGGGAATTGTGTCCGAAGGCTTATTTCTTTTCATTTTATGTGCTTAGGTAATATTATTGTCCGTATAGTTTTAGGAAAACGTAGGTGTGTTAGTAGTAGTGATCGACTTCTTCGGAGTACATCGGCTGGTATACGTAGTACTTTTCTCATACACTTGACGAACGACTTGAAAGCTTGGGTATATATAGAGGCGATATAGTCTGAGAATGCAATACTCTAGCCTTTCGGCATGTTCTTGTTTGATTATTGCTTAAAGGCAGGACATTGCACTCGAAAGCCTATCTTGTTTCATACTATGTGTACCTTCGTAATCTGGTCGGTTGTTGAGTTATAAATTATCATACCTCTTCGTCTATTGCGACTATATTATCAGTGCTTTAGGATTACTCGTATAGTGCCTTCGTAATGCCAATGACAATTTCCTTTACCTACCTACCTCCGTGACCTTTTAGGTCAAAGATCATGACGACGCAACAGAGTACGAGGAATAACAACACCGCAGCGCAACCCTCGTCACGTATTCTAATAACGACAGTTTTAAGTGCTCGAAGAGCACCACCCTAGCCACCTCCTGCTCAGATGGATGCTCCTGTTACAGAAGCTCTTGATGAAGCACGAGTGGCAAGCATTGTGACAACAAGGAACCCAATCTGGGAAGCAGTTCCGATACTTCGAACGTCGTTACCTATTGGAGTCATCACTGACCACGTACCTACAAGGATCCCTCTGCCTACAAGCCCATGACATCCCGCGTGGATGGAAGGGTGATCATGATACCTAGTTGGGTTGAAAAGATCAAGACATGCTCAATACGCCGTTCCGAAAGCTATGGTGACCACGAGTTGTGCTAATGCCCTTTGGCCTAACAAATGCTCCTGCAATATTCATGGGCCTCATGAACCGCATGTGCCAATCTTATATGGTTGCACTCATGATATTTTCATCAACAACATTCTGATTTAGTCACGAAGCAAAAATGGAGTATGGCCAATACTTGCGAGTGATCATGGAGCTATCGAGAAACGAGAAGGCAATTCGACTGAACCTGACCGACGACACTATCATAATTCATGGCAAAAAGCAAAGCAAGAAACCACAAAGTGTCTCAGGTATTAAGGCTCAGAAATAATTATCCAAGAACTACTGCGCCCTCTTAGCGCACGTAGTTGACAAGATTTTTCTCCGTATAATTCAATTGATGCACCAGTATTCCATTAGACAGATGTTCGATCTGTAAGCCCAAAACAATACTCGATTTTTCCAAGATCTTTCATTTCAATTTTTTTTCTCCAAAAGCTCAATCATTTCAAGGATTCTTTATTTGTTCCAATGATGTTCAGATCATCAACATATACAGCTATGATCACAGATTCCGATATTGTTTTATTTATAAGTACACATGAACAATTAATATCATTTTTATAACCGTTGGTTATCAAATAATCGCTTCGACGATTATATCACATACATTCAGATTGTTTTAACGCATACAAAGACCTTTGTAGTCTGACAGAATACATTTCTTTCAACCTTTTACTTAATGCTTCGAGCATTCAAAATCCTTTGGGGATCTTCACCTAAATATCGGAATCAAGTGATCCATATAAGTGAGCTGTAACGACATCCATAACTGGAGAATATGTTATCTCATGATTAATTCCAGGTCTTTGGGCAAAACCTGGAGTCACAAACCTTGCTTTGTATCTTACAAATCATCTTTCATAGTTTCTTTCCATTTATCCAAATCATGTCTTCTTTGACAATCAATGACACCCTGTAGTTCATGATCATCAATTATGGTATCACATACAACCGCATACGAAAACATTTCATTTTATTTTATCTCCATTATTCAGTTTCATTTTGGGTACATATTATTTGGTATGACCATAACTGATTGCCATCTCTTCATTGATATCATTTATTTCCACTTCAAGAGAACTATTGACATTTTGTATTTCTCAGAAAACATTATCTTTATGATCAAGTGCATTTCTACTTCATTTTCTTTTGAGGATTCTTATCCTTAGAACTCCATGATATTTCATGTCATTTCATAAGTCGTTAGCAAAGAGCTTGATAAGTTCAACATCGTTGAACTCCATGTAGTCTCGCTCTATGTTGTTGGACTCAACGTTTTCTACAAAGTTGACTTTTTTTCCCTTTACATTGAGGGAATCCAGGTAGACTCTGTAAAAATGTGCTAGTAGTCGAACACGAAAGCAGAGATTAGCACATTCATGGGTAAGTTTATGACTTGCGCCAAGGGTGAAGGTAGAATACCAAAACCCATCAAGTCTAATTCAACAACCAGAAATACCATAATGGAAGTGGAAACAGATTTCCATGGACTTCATAACCAGATTACCCAAGACGAGTGGTAGCTATAGCGCCATTTGGGGTAATTGTGAATCATTTGACAAAGTCCTCACACTTCCTGACGATCAAAGAGACACACTTCCTGACGATCAAAGAGACAGATAAAAAGAGATTGTTCAATTTCACGGTGTGCCAATATCCATTATTTCTGATGGAGACGTCAGATTCACATTACAACTTTGACAATCGTTGCAAAGGTTCTTGGAAACCCGTCTGGAATTAAGTGCATCTTAACTTCCACAGACAGACGGGCATAGTGTAAGAACAATACAAACCCTAGAGGTCATGTTGCGCACTTGGGTGAATGAATTTGGCAGAGCGTGAGTTATCCACTTGCCACTCATCGAATTCTCATACAACAACAGTTATCATGCGAACATAAAGGCTGCCCTGTTCGAGGCCCTTTTTGGACGCAAGCCATTAGAATGCCAGGTTAGAGATCGAGTCGTGCTGAAAGTCTCACCTTGGAAAGAATTGATATGCTCTGGTAAACGAGGAAAGTTTAATCCCCGTTACATAGGACCATTTGAGATCCTAACAAGGATAGGTCTTATGGCTTACCGGCTATGTTTTCCGCAAGAGCTCGATTACGTTATCCCACCTTTCAAATTCTAAACTTGAAGAAGTCTTTATTTGACAAGACCCTCGGTATTTCCGTTTGGATAAGATTGAACTCAACAGGAGTCTTAAATTCTTTGAGATGTCAGTTGAGATCATCGACCGAGAAGTCAAGAACACAAATCAAAGCCGCATTCCTATAGTAAAGGTGCATTGGGAAGCCAAACGTAGACCGTAAATTACTTGGAAACGCGAGAATCAGACGAAACAGAAATGTCCACATCTCTTTCCCTAAGTCCCAAGTATGAGATACTTTGAAACAATTTCGGGACGAAATTCCTTTTAAGGGGGAGATGATGTGACAACCGTCAAATTCGGTCAACGAAAGTCAACCGAGTCAACTATAGTCAAAGTCAAACCTTATGGTCGATATTTAAAGTCAACACTATTCTAGTGGGTCCCTAAAAGCTATCAGTACAATTTATACGCTTATCAGACAATTTTCAGAAAAATCCAAATAGTGTCCAATATTGACAGCGAATAAGAAATCCGGAAAATCATTCGAGTATTATTTGAGCATAAATAATACTTAAAAAGCGATGTAGTCGTTAATACGAACGCGTGGATATCTAGATCATCCAAATCGGAGTTCGTATGCAAAATATACAATTTTCAGTTTCGGATTCTGCGTCAAATCAATTTCGGACACAATTTTATACCTTCATTTAATCATATCGGGAGTTTCGTAACTCCAAACGAGGTGATTTTTGGACTCGTTAGATTCCCTTTATCGGGAAGATTTCATAAACGAGAAATTATTTTCATGATACTCGCATTTTGTACGCTCAAAATACCGTGAAGACTATAACCGAAAACGTTAAGCAACGATAGCCAACGCTGGGGAATTTCTCGTGAGGATCTCAATAAAAAAAACTAGTTTTCATCCATATGGTTTCTCAAAAATCAATTATTCAGCAAAATATTAACCAGTTCTCTCTCAAACCGCCGCCGTACCGACACCGCCGACCGCCGCCGGAAAAATGAAAAGTCTCCAAATCGAAATCCGAGAACACCATCGCGTTCATCTCGTCCTCGTGATCAACCCTCAGCAATTTGTTTTTCCAAAATGTCGCCGGAAAACACTACCACCGCCAAAACAGCCGCCACAGTAAGTTTACGCACCACACTCTCTTGATCTGCGAATTTTTCTGAAATTAATGCTTGAGTTTTGTTCTCCTCGTGATTTCGAACACATAGGAAAAAACCTCACCTGATTTGGTGGTCGGAATCAACGGGAAATTGGATTTGAAGTTCTGGATTTCGTCACGCGCACCAGGTGCTCGACGATATGCCTCGTCGAGCCGCGCCTGGAATCTCACCGGTGAAAAGTGAGTCGTTGCCGAGGAAGGGGCGTGCCGCGTCCGAGATCGTGTCCGAGTCGGTGTCCGAGGAACACCTGGTCGTCGCCGATGCCCACCACCTGTTCGACGAAATGCGCCAATGAGTTTCACCGATGAAACTCGAGCCGGTGTCCGAGCCAACTTTAGCCGATGTCCGGGTACTATTCACAGTTACCATCTAGACCCTGAAGTTTGGTCAAATTTACAATTTGACCCCCTGGCCCAAAAATCATTACATTTTCAGTCCTAAAAATATTACACTTTGACCCCCTGAACTTTGGTCAAAGTTACATTTTTACCCCTGGGTAAAATAGTTTTACAATTTTGGTCCTAAACAATTATTTTGCAAATTTGGTCCCTAAACAATTATTTTGCAAATTTAGTCTCTGAACTTTCACCAAAGCCCGATTTCTTCGTATTTTGAGCTGAGGACTTCATTCAGGAACCATTTTCACGTCATACCTTTGTGTAATCACTCCCGAATTTCCCGAGATTCGTCTAGTAACTCGATAAACCTCGTCATTCTTAGGTTTCAAGCCGAAAGCCAATAGGGTATTCTAGTACATCTTCATCAAAGGATCCCTACACCTTCGAGGTGAGTTCATATCCCCATTTTTAACTATTTTAACATTTTTAGGGGAGGAATACAAGTAAACACGATAACTTAAACAACCAATCATGAACACTAGTCTCAAAACAGTTAAACTCATACTCATACTGGTCAGTTACCAGCTTCAGTATTTTTCTCAACTTTATTAAATGTTTTAGCATTTTCAAAGTTTTATTGAACGCTCTAGTATTTTTCAAGACTTATTAAACGTTTTCGTCTTTTCAATGATTTATTAAACAACGTAGTTTCAAAGACTCATCAGATATTTTTCCATTATTTCAAAGTTACCAATTTCCTCGATTTTTCAACAAATATACATTATTTAAATGGTTTCAAGATTCCAAATGTTTATACATGGTTAAATCATTATTTTAGCACTCTTTATTATTTTATACTTAATCATTTATACATTGTTAAATCATTATTTCAACTCTCACAATTATTTTATACACAATTATTTATACATTGTTTAATCAGTATTTTAAACATTTGCAATTATTTTATACACCACATTCTTTTATTTCTCGACATGAAATCTTGACCATTTTGAGACTAGCTGGTTCAATCATGGTTCGTTTACAGTATCGTGAATAGAACGGTGTATTATATTTAATACCCTTCTATATCATTTAAATCATTTAGGGAGTGATCTCCCTACATTATATCTATTTTAAACATTTTTGGAACATCGTGTGTTTCTCATAGATTTCCGAAATCACTTACTCATTTTATCATTATTGATAGACATTGGAAACATTTATACATGATTCAGTATTTGTTTATTTATGCTACATGTATTTGTAGTGCATTATCATTTTAGTCTAAATCTCCATGACTATGCCCGTATTCTTGAGGTACGTTATGGAGAATCATTATTTGGATAATCATCATTTGTTTACGCTACATGTATTTGTAGTGCATTATCATTTTTAGTCTAATCTCCATAACTATGCTCGTATTCTTGAGGTACGTTATGGACAATAATAGCGCTATTGGGTTGACCACCCCGCCTTGGGACGCTAAGGTGATTGATCGCACTTGGTTAAGTGTATATGTTGATTAGATGCTCCATCCTTTATATGTATATGTATATATACGAAAAGGGTGAGGACTATTTGTTATGTTTACCATTTATCAATTATCCAAAAGACTAAAATTTATTCATTTATCTCTATCTCATATAAATCATACTCATATTTCATGTTATCATTCCAACTTGATTTATAATCAATTATTTCAAAATCATCTTATTTAAAATCAGTTATTTCGACATCATTGTTTCACAGACTTCAAAAGCAAATAAACTTCAAAATCAAAATGTTTCAAACTCATGAACTCACCAACTTTATTGTTGACACTCTTTAAAACTACTTGTATTTTCAGGAAATCATTTAGGCCGCTAGCCAGCGGTCTTGAACAAATGGAAGTTTAATACTACGTTTGTTTATTTTCATTTCATGTTGTAATTGGTGAGAATCAATCATTTTGTAAAACTATGTATCAATTCAATATCAATTCTTGTTTGGTTGTTTATATACTGTTCATATATCCATGGTTGTGATACTTCAATCAGTCATCCATCCCCGAACGTTTCCGCCAACGTGGTTTTGGGGTGTGACACAATGTTGTTCTAAATGTTTTCCCCTAATCTAGGCACCGTCTTTGCATGTGGCATATTGGTAAAAAGTTAACAGTCAAGGTAAGATTAGCCTCCCTTTTCTAATTTGTACATGTGCAAATTGTTATTGTTTATGTACATGGGCAAACGTTTTGTCCATGTGTGCTGATGGTTACACATGTTTAAACCTTGGTACATGCAAATATTTTACATTTGTAACAATTTGCAAAAGAACCATGTATCCATATATAAAAAATTTTATTTAGGCATATGTGCAACTTCCAGAAGTATGATTCCTTCTAATGCAAGGTCTTATTTTTCAGAGATTTTTTTAATGGTATAAACCATTTTGCACATGTGCAAACTTTTCATATGTTTGCACATGTGCAACTTTCTACATTTTTGTTTGATGGTTAAAATGTTAAACATGCATAAAGATTCATTTAACTATTTTAATGCAGGTGTCTTCAAAAGTGATTAAAGAAATTGACTTTAGAAAAAGGATGAACAATCAAATTTGGAACTCATGTCTTGATCCTGATGTCTTTGAGCACAACTGGAACTCGTTGGTAGCAGAACTTGGACTTAATGAAAATAAATGGCTGAAAAAGATGTATTCGTTGCGTTCATCCTGGATTCCGGCGTACTTCAAAGATATGCCCTTGTTTGGTCTTATGAGGACGACATCAAGATCCGAGAGTGAGAATTATTTTTTTCAGAGCTTCTTGGCAAATACAACCAACTTGATTATGTTCATAGTCAAGTTTGATGCTGCCATGGATAAACAAAGGATTATTCAGTCAGAAAGCGACTACAACTCTGTAAACAAACTACCGCCAATTCATTCACGTTTGGAGTTTGAAGTTCAGGGATCTAGGTTTTACACATATAAAATATTTTCCTTGTTCCAAAAAGAAGTTCATGATTGCGTGTGGAGTTGCTCGGTCTCCAACTGTAGATCAATGGGTGGCAAGGAAACATTTACTGTTTTAGAGCTGATCATGGGTAAAAATTTACCAAACCAAAGTGTGTTCTTTAATCCCAATTCATGCAACTTCAGAAGTTTAATCAGAAATCAGTTCCAATATGAGGTATGTTTGCACATGGGAAAGTTTTTGCATATGAGCAATTTGTTTGTTTGTAAGCATAATTTTGTCTATGTGCAAAGTTTTGCTTATGGGAAAAATTTTGCACACATACATATTCCCGCCCCCCCCCCCTTCTTTTTTTTCTTGTTTTGCACATATGCAGGTTTTTACACTTTTACAAATTTTAGTCATTAGTTGCAAACTGTTTTCAGGTTGAGTGTTCTGCAGAATATGACTCTTTCAACTATAACTGCATGGTATTCAAGCATTTTGGATTTCTTTGCAGACATGTGCTATGTGTAATGAAATCAAAGTTTAGGTCTGAAATACCTGCAAAGTATTTTCTTAAAAGATGAAAAAGGTGTTATACGTTCACATGAGTTGGAAAAGTGCTACTTCATTGGTGAAGATGTTGGATGCTGTAATGCATTGGTACAAGATGCATATAGAGTGATAACAGATTCCATAAACATGATAGCACATGATCCAGATTCTATCCTTAAGTTTACTGAGTGGCAAAAGGAACTTAGGTTGAAAATTGAACAGAATCCACCGAAGAAAGATACACGTACAAAAGATGATTCTATCTCTTCCATGCTAGGTATAAAGAAGGTTGATAAAGTTACCATACGTAATCATGAAGGTGTGAAGTTTAAAGGGTCTGGAACTGGTGGGAAAAGGATTCAAGGGCAAAGAGAAGCAACAATGAAATTGGTTGGGAAAAATCCTAGAACTTGTAGCTATTGTAAGAAGAAGGTAGCACCTGGAGAAAAACATGATTGGAGATGTTTTCCAGATAGACTAGAGGCTGAAAGAAAGGCAGCAGAAGAAAAAGAGGCAGCAAGAATGAACATTTTTTTTTTCATTTTTTAGTATCATAGATGATGAGTTTTATATTGAGATTTAGTATGAATAATCTGGATAATGGTTCATTTGTTCTTTTAGGAATTTTTTTTGCATATATGCAAAGTTTAGGAATTTATAAGGTTTTAATCATAGTTTATAAATTTGTCTATATGCATTTTTGTTGATGTTTGAGAGATGTATACTGGCATTTCTGTTTTGTATGTGCTAATCTCTTTATAATTGTTTTGGCTATAAATAAATGTTTGCATATCTATAAAATTTTTTGTATTGCTTTTGTTGTGGATAAGAAATTTTGCACATGTGCAAATTTTTGCAAATTATTCATCTGTTTTGCACATATACAGGTTTTTCTTTATTGATTATTTTACAGAAACATAAATATTTTTTTCTCTGAAGTATGAGATTATATAAATAAGATTTGAATTGGAAAATCATTAAGATTTTTCCTATGTACAAAATCAATTATCCATAATTTGCCTATGTGCAGATTTTCCTGTACATTTGATTTTTGTGTTTATAAGTAATTTTGGACATATTAAAATAATAGCAGCTTTGATTATAAGCTAAAGTAGTCCAAACAAGTTAACAAAATACAAAGCATCCTATTTTCAGATGTATTAACAACAAAAGTTTCATAGACAACCTAATCTATATTATAAGGATTATTTTTATCCAACCCCCTCCCATATTTATCATTCCATGGTGCTTTCAACTTCAATCTGTTGATTCTTTCTGAATCTTTCTTTGTTCTCCTCTATACCGGTGCAATCGGTTCCAGATCAACCACCTCTTCAAACCGTTCTTGATTCACTTCTGGATCAACCACCTTATCATTCAACTGATTATCATGGACTTGAGACGTACCAACCTATATTTTTACAAAGGATTATGGTCATATATTTTATATAATGAAAGAATTAACAACAATATTTAATACCTCTTGATTAACCACGACTCGTCTGCGTGGTTTAACCTAGTTCACTTGATCGATAGTGAAACCGATGTGTGCTGCTATTTCTTCATTTGTGTAGTTGGATTCTTTCAAGTCTCGTATGATTTCTATCTTTTCTTGATCCAGTTTTGTATGTTTTTCACCCTCAACTGCAGCATCAGGATTAACAATATAATTAGAATCGAATTCCATATTTTATTTGGTTGTTAGAAAATGAAATTGATGGGTTGGACACTTACGAACAACCAAATATACTAGCCACTACCTAACTAAACCATAAATCTCTAACAAGCTTCTTCAACATTTACCTTTCCTTTTGAGCTTTAACATGAACAGTACCATCTGAGTAGTATGTTAACTGATAAGTTAAATGCTTAGTGGGTTACAAGCTTTGTTAAGTAGGAATATTTATCTAAAAATTTAAAATTTACATAAAGATACAATGCATTTCATGCTGTCAACACAAACAGTTGTACTTAGAAAAAAAAAAGTTTTGCTTTACAGGAGGGGCTACCTAAATAGTACTTGATTTTGATCTTAATATGTCACTTGTTCGAAATCCTTTGAATGGTGTGAGAGTTGACTTTACTTTTTTGTTTTCTTCTTGTCATTTCATTTAATTCCTCTATCTTGTCTTTTTCTTTTAACACCTGATGTTATGGTATTTGAAGTAGAAGCTTTGACTACTGTTTCCTCTTTTGAAAAATTATGCAGCTTATTTGTGCTTTCTTGATATTGTGCTAAGGTTTCGTGATCGCTGTCATATGCTAATGTGTCGGTTAAAAGAGGGAATGTAGTTATGATTATAAGATATATTCATGAATAATCCTTGCACATGTGTACAAGTTTGCACATGTTCAAATTTGTGCACATGTGCATGTTGTTCTTTAAAGTTTGTCTGTGAAAACAATATATATAGAAATATTCATAGGTTTCCTTATGGACACGTTTTTTGCACATGTACAAAAGTTTGCATATATGTAAATTGACTATGTCCACCCTTTGCACATGTACAAATTTCTTTACAAATGTATACAAATTTGCACATGTCCAAAGTTTTGCACATGTGCATGTTTTTCATCAAAGTTTGTCCATGTAAACAATGTATAGAAATGTTCATAAGTTTTCTTTTGTACACGTTTTTGCACATGTACAAAAGTCTATATATCTATAAATTGACTATGTCCACCTTTTACACATGTACAAAATTATCCATATAGGGAAGAAGGATAATAATGTGCTTAGTTGCACCTTTTTGAAGTTTTTTTTGTACCTGTAATGCTCTGTACAAGTGCTGTTAAGTTCTCTTCATTTATCTCATCTTCGGTGTTGTAATCTTCTTCACTGTCACTCAACTGTCTTTGACTTTTCCTCATATTTTTTTTTCCTTTTTAACTTTTGTCTTGTACATGTAATAAATTAACATTTCAGTTAATTTGTTAATGACTATTCATAGGCAGTTGCTGTGATGTACAAACTTGTACATGTGCAACAAACTACATACACATATAGTCAAACAATGTGGATGATTTAGGGTTGTACATGTACATAATTTGTCAATATGCAAATATTTCAACATTTCACAAAAAAATGTGTACATGTGCAGCAAAATCCATACACATATCTGCAAGCATGGTTAATTATTCAGGGTTGTACATGTGCAAACTTGTCAATATGCCAATATTTGAACATTCACAGACAAGTTTTTTGTACATGTGCAACAAACTATATACACATATACTCAAACAATGTGGATGATTTAGGTTTAGAAAGTTTGTCAATATGCAAATATTTCATCATTTCATAGACTATTTTATGATATACAAAGTTGTACATGTACAGAAAACTACATATTCACAGTGAAACAATCTCAATGTATTAGGTTTTACGTCTAGCAAACATTTTAGCATGAAAATATGTGAATGTTGTCCTCAAACAACTATCATTATCATAGTAGACTACTTTTTGTTGAACAAATCACAGGATAATACCAGAAAATTATTAGGATCGTTGTATAATTTTCCAAAATCAACAAACAATGACTGTATTGTTCTAATTTGTACAGAAACACAGTTGAGAAGTAAAACGATCGAATCAAAGCAAGTTTGATAGATCTACATGTTTTAAATTGTGAGAAAGTTGTTTTTCATGAAAAAATTTCTTCAAATTTGAAATCATACGACCTAGGTTGGTTTTTGGTGATTTTTGTAGTGTTTTTTTGTAAAACAATGTCGGATATGCAGTAATTAGTGTTCTTCAACTGCAGTGGAACTTGATTTTGCTCATTGATGATGTTTTGTGACTGAAAATTTCGAGTAAAAAGGAAAATTGAGAAGATTCGAAGAATGTATGAATAAACATGTGCATTTATTGAGAAGAAATCAATTGAAACTTGCGAGAATCCATCAGGAATTGAGAGTTGCCGCCATGGACGTGTTCTTCAGAGTTATGGAAATTCGAAGATTGTATGAAGATTCGAACGTGATTCCCTTGAATTTTGGGTTAATTATTTTATTTGATTCATTTTCCTTTTCAGTTGTTTTGTTTGTGATTTGTCACAATTGCCCCTGGAATGTTTAATTTATTTAATTGATGTCCAATTGTTTTGTGTTATTTACAATCTTGCCATTAACGAATTTTGACCATTAAAATTTCTCATCCGACGTTCCTTCTCGAGTTCTCGGGTTCTTGGGCTCTCCTTCGTTCTCAAAAAATCTCAACTCTATATATATATATATATATATATATATATATATATATATATATATATATATATATATATATATATATATATATATATATATATATATATACATATATATATATATATATATATATATATATATATATATATATATATATATATATATATATATATATATATATATAACGTTTGTTTTTGTATGTTATTTGAAAGGAAAGTGATTTTTTTTTTGTTTTGTACGGATAACTTCCTTTTTTGAAAGTGTGTTTTTAAAATTACGTGGTTCTCATGCTTGATTGAAGCCGCTGAGACGTGGAAACTAAAGAAATTAAGAATATGATTGGTGTTGACTTTGATTATATATTAACCAGTGTTATCCAGCAAGCAGTAGTTGGTATTGACTATTGACGTTTGTTTTCCGACAAAGACATCGTAACAAATTATTCACGTAAACAGTATTTGATTAATTTAAACATAAAGGCATTTAAGTTCTTTATTTTTGTTATATTATATTTTTGTTAACTTATTTTATTCGAAATCTATGATAATGTTTTATATTAAAAAATGGTTTTTTAAAATAATAATAATAATAATAATGATGTGTTTGAAAAACAATTCAAATTGATAGATTTTCTCACACTAAATTGCTTGTTTATTCCGAGAGCCAATAGGCTTTTAAATACACGAAGGGAAAATAACAATAAACAAAGAAATCGGAAAAAACAAAACTATAAACTAAATAATCGGTAGATAGTGGAGACCAGGTAAGCTCCCACGTGCCACTTGACTGGGTAATTTACTAGTGAGTCTTTATTTCCAACGGTAACATTAATCCAACAGACCTTCCCCCAAACTAAATCCTTTCATCTTGATTTAGTTTGTCTTCAACCGAGCATACTCCAAGCTTTTCTCTCAGCTTCAGATAGACTTCACGATTCATTGGCTTGGTAAGGATATCTGCGAGTTGTTCCTTCGTGCCAACATGCTGCAATTCTACAAATCCTTTGGCAACCAAATTTCGGAGAAAATGAAACTTTATTTCTATGTGCTTGCAACGTCCATGGAAGACCGGATTCTTCGATAACTTGATTGCTGAAGTGTTGTCACACTTGATCGTAGTCTTTCTTTCGTGCTTTATACCCAGTTCTTCAAGGATTCCTCGAATCCATATCACTTGACAAGCACAGGTGGCGGCGGCGACATACTCCGCTTCTGTGGAAGACAGAGCAACTATGCTCTGTTTCTTTGATGACCAGGTGATTGCGGCTCCATCCCACATGATCAAGTTACCTGAAGTACTCTTCCTATCATTTTGATCACCCGCGAAATCACTGTCAGTGAACACCTCCAGTTTACCGCTTCCTCCTCGTTTGTACCAAATGCCAAAATCAATTGTTCCTTGAATATAACGAAGCACTCTTTTTGCAGCTGCGAAGTGTGTCTCAGTTGGTTTTGACATAAAACGGCTGATATAACTCACCACGTATTGAATATCTGGTCTTGTGGCAGTGATATACATCAAGCTTCCCACCAAGCTTTTGAAGAGTGTTTCATCTACAGGGTCTCCATCTTCTAATTTTAAACGACAACCAGGCACTATAGGATTCACGACTGTGTTGCAATTTAACATGTTAAAACGAGTTAACATGTCAATTGCATATTTTTGTTGAGAAACATGAATCCCGGTTGGTGATTGAAGAACTTCAATACCTAAGAAAAAACACATTTTTCCTAAGTCCGTCATCTCAAATTCTCCCTTCATCAACCGTTTGAATTCTTCTAGCATTCTTTCATTGTTACCGGTATACAAAAGATCATCAACATAAACATTCACCATCAACATATCCGACCCACCTTTCTTCTTTATGAACAGAGTATGCTCCAGATTGCTTCTCGTAAAGCCTTCTTTTATAAAATATGCCTCGATACGACTAAACCAAGCCCTAGGGGCTTGTTTAAGTCCGTAAAGTGCCTTGTGCAGTTTGTACACCTTGTTTTCTTTGCCCTTTATCACATACCCATGTGGTTGCTGAACGTAAACTTCCTCTTCTAGATTACCATGGAGAAAAGCGGATTTAACATCCATTTGATAGATGTTCCATCCCTTTTGAGCTGCTAGTGCAATCATTAGGCGTATTGTGTCCATTCGAGCAACTGGGGCATAGATTTCCACATAGTCAACTCCAAACTCTTGCCCATATCCTCTAGCCACCAACCTGGCCTTATGCTTTTCTACTTCTCCTTTTTCGTTGAGTTTGGTTTTAAACACCCACTTGACCCCTATGCACTTTGCCTCATTTGGAAGATCGACCAGCGTCCACGTCTGGTTCCTTTCAATAGCAGCAATTTCGAGGTCCATAGCCTTCCTCCATTTTTCTTCTTTCACTGCCTCATCAAAACGAAGTGGGTCTTCTTGGTCAGCAAGGTTTAGTAGAAGTAGGTTGAGTTCGTCTTCTTCATCATTCAAATATGGTATTTGCTCATCACCTGTGAAGTAATCGCTCAAGTAAACAGGCGGTCTTCGTGATCTTTGAGGTCTTCCTTCCCCGAATGCTGGACTGCTAGAACTCGAGTTTGTTATTTCAATTTCTGGTTCGTCATTCTGATCTTCAAATGCTGCATTGTTATCTTGATCACTGTTTTGATTGTCCACAAATTCGTAGTCATCTTCAGAAAAATCATAATCTCCCCAGGTGATTTTTGTTTCAGTCTCTGTGCTTGATTGATTCCAGCTCCAAGCCTTTTCTTCTTCAAAAATCACATCTTTGCTTATGACAACCTTTAACGTCACTGGATCAATCAGTCGATACGCCTTTGACTCTTCACTAACACCGGTCAAAATACATGTAAAACTCTTGTCATCAAGTTTTGTTCGTTTTTCTTTTGGAATGTGCACATGGGCTATGCATCCCCAAACGCGAAGATGGTGCACTGTGGGTTTAACTCGACTCCAAGCTTCTTGAGGTGTGATGTCTTCGAGGGCTTTTGTTGGAGATCTATTCAGAATATAGAAACTCCAGAGGGTTGCCTCCCCCCAGAACTTTTTAGGCATGCTCTTTGCTGAGAGCATCGAGACAACCATATTTATCACAGTGCGATTCTTTTGCTCAGCAACGCCGTTCTGCTGAGGTGAGTAACTTGTGGTGAGTTGTCTTCTAACGCCATGCTTTGTACAGAAATTCTTGAACTCATTCGATAAATATTCCCCACCACGATCTGTTCTGAGGCTCTTGAGTTTCTTTCCTGTCTCCGTCTCTACCTTGTTCTTGAAACTTTTGAAACATTCAAAAGCTTGGGATTTTTCGGACAACAGGTATACCCATCCCTTCCTGCTGTAATCATCAATGAAACTCAGAAAATATCTCTTACCAGTATGCGATGCTGGTGATATAGGCCCACAAATGTCTGAGTGAACAAGCTCTAAACTTTCTTTAGCTCTCCAATTGCTAACCTTTGGTATGGCTGATTTTGTTTGCTTTCCAATCATACAATCTTTACACACAGACTCATTGATGGAGAAAGAAGGGAGATCACGAACCATGTTTTTCTTTTGGAGTGCCTTCATGCTCGTGTCACTGAGATGGCCCATTCACTCATGCCATAATCTGGCATTGCTTTCATCACTTGTGTACAGGCAGCCGTCTGTCTTCTATTCAACAATTGTTCCTGCTTCTTCACAAATTGGGAACATGCGATTGTTGCTCATGTTGCTCTGAAAAATCAGCCCTATTTCTGGATGATACACTTTGCAAACATCTACTTGGAACAAGAAAGATAGTCCTTTTTGCTGAAGCTGTCCTATGCTGAGCAAATTGTTCTTGAGCTCTGGCACGAAATACACATCGTTTATAACGAACGTTGACCCATTCAGGAATAGCTTCACATTTCCCTTTCCAGCAACCATCATCCTTGAATTGTTTCCCAATTTTACAGAATTTGTGAACCCCAGATCAAGTTCTACA
Organism: Cichorium intybus; assembly: GCA_023525715.1. Classification (NCBI taxonomy): domain Eukaryota; kingdom Viridiplantae; phylum Streptophyta; class Magnoliopsida; order Asterales; family Asteraceae; genus Cichorium; species Cichorium intybus. The sequence continues at coordinate 20,575,045 of CM042017.1, read as the reverse complement.
AATCTGTCTTTGTTTCCACACATATGATTCGAGCAACCAGAATCAAGAAACCACAACATTCCTTTATTCTCATTTGAAGTTTCGATCATGAAAGCACATTCTTCTATGTCTATTTCTGCCATGAGCATCACTTCTTCCGTTTCATCAAAACCAACATAATTTGCCTCTTTAGAGTGTGGACATTCGTATGAGTAATGTCCCAGTTTGTGACAATTGTAACACTCAACAGTTTCTTTGTTAGAGGATCCTCTTCCTCTACCTCGTCCTCTGCCTCTGTAGTTGTTGCGTCCTCTTCCCCTTCCCCGATTAGTCGGGCTGTTATTAGTTTCCACTCTTAAGGCTTGATCTTCTTCTTTGTCGACTTTCTTAAACTTTTGCTCATGAACTACCAACGTACTTTGTAGCTCTTCAATGGACATCTTTCCTACGTCCCTTGATTCTTCAATCGAAACCACCACATACATGTATTTATCTGTTAGTGTTCTGAGAATTTTTTCGACAATTTTGACATCATCTATCTGTTCGCCGTTGCTTCGTATTTGATTGGAAACTGTGAGCACTCTTCCAAAATACTCATAAATCGTTTCTTCTGTCTTCATCTCTAAAACTTCGAAATCCCTTCGAAGCTTCTGCAACATGGATCTCTTGACCCGCTCATTGCCTGCGAACCTCTGTTTCATGGACTCCTATACCGCCTTCGATGTGCTTCTGTCCATGATTTGCTCAAACGTTACCCGATCAATCGCTTGATACAAGTAGTGTTTGACTTGTCGGTCTTTCGTTCGCAACTCTTCCAGTTTCTTTCTTTCAGCCTCGCTTTGAGCAACACCCACAGTTGGCTCTCTGATCCCTGGATCAATCAGGTTCCACACCTGTTTTGCTCGCAGCAAGTTTTCCATCATCTCGCTCCAATGCTCATAGTGACCATCGAAGATCGGCACGTGCATCTTCTCTTCAGTCATCATTTTGGCTCCTTTGAAGATAATTTGAGTGTTTTGCTCTGATACCAATTTGATAAACAATTCAAATTGATAGATTTTCTCACACTAAATTGCTTGTTTATTCCGAGAGCCAATAGGCTTTTAAATACACGAAGGGAAAATAACAATAAACAAAGAAATCGGAAAAAGCAAAACTATAAACTAAATAATCGGTAGATAGTGGAGACCAGGTAAGCTCCCACGTGCCACTTGACTAAGTAATTTACTGGTGAGTCTTTATTTCCAACGGTAACATTAATCCAACAGTGTTTTTATCTTTCTAACATGTTATAAACTACCTCTATATCATTTTTTAATATTTAAGTCTATTCTATATTTTTAAAAACTAATATTAATTGATTATAAAATATGTTACAATAATGTTTTTCTATGATTTGATATGCGTGTTATTTTCAAAGTTTGACGTATTATTTTTCAAAGTTTGACAATTACTATATTATGAGATAGTTTTTTTTATAAAATATATTTAAATCATTTTGAATGTTCAATTAAAAATTAAAATACATATGTATAATTAAGATATAAAATAAATTATTATTAAGTATAATGGTCAAAATTGGCAAAACAACAAAAAATTAAGAATTCTAGAGATTAGTAATATTTTCAAAAGAGTATTTAAAAATGCTCTTATCTATAAAACCATCCATATTTGTTTGTGTTTACTTTTGTTATGTTCTATACATTTGTCAATAATGGAAGTGTCTCACACGTGTATATGTTAATGAGTAAATATTTATCTATAAAACCATCCATATTTGTTTGTGTTTACTTTTGTTATGTTCTATACATTTTTCAATAATGGAAGTGTCTAACACGTGTATATGTTAATGAGTAAATATGTGAGTCGACTACAATGTCAAAAACCATATAATAAAAAACATAAACACTAAGAGCTTAAGGTTAAAGAAAGGAATACAACAAAATAACACAATAAATGTATGTGTACAACAACCAACAATTATGAAATTATATCAAATACAGAAAACTCATTTGTGTTTCTCGAATATTTTGATCCATCAACAAATGTAAACTCTCTATTAAATATGTTAATCTAAAGCAATAAACAAATATATGTACACTGAAAATAGGAATTAATATTTTAATAGTAAGTTTGTAGGGTTTTGATATAATCTTCTAATTATATGCTTATTTTAAAAATTAGAAATGTTTTACAAAAAGTGTAGATTTATTATATTCTAATGAACGAAATATAAACATATTTCCCACAATGAAAACACGAACTACATTAAATACATACAAATTCCATATTGCAAAATAACCCCTTACTACCGTATTAGATAGTCATTTTCTAAAACACACGTACACTACATTGTTTTAAACATTACTTTGAAATAAATAAATAAAAATATGTTATAATAGAAAATTCAAAAAGATAGAAACAACATATCGTTAATTTTATCCATGTAAGAAAACTTCCATTGCAATATAAGGCTAGACATCAAATGATCGTATTATTCATTTAATTGACAAATTGAAACACAATTTACATATTTCAATCCTATTTAATAAAATACCATAAAAGTAAAAAAAAAACTCTTAAGATATAAAGATTAAATTCAAATAACATTTAGTTGGAATTTGTGGATTTGCAATATTAAAATATAACTTCATGCAATTAACCAACAATTTGTTAAAGATATACGCTTTAAATTTGTAATATCCTATATAATTGTATGAGTGGGTTTGTTTGTCCAATTTATAGGTAATATAATTAAAAGAGGTATTATCCTAGTATTAATGAATATTTTACTCATATATATATATATATATATATATATATATATATATATATATATATATATATATATATATATATATATATATATATATATATATATATATGTATATATGTATATATATATATATATATATATATATATATATATATATATATATATATATATATATATATGTATATATGTATATATATATATATATATATATATATATATATATATATATATATATATAATTAGAAAAATATGACAACATGACGAGGGATCCAATCAATGTAATTAAAACAAAACCGAAAGTATTTAAAATAGATTTTTTAACTATGAAATCATTCTTACTAGTTTTGTGTTTTCTTGTTATGTATGTATTTCTCTCTCTCTCTCTCTCTCTCTCTCTCTCTATATATATATATATATATATATATATATATATATATATATATATATATATATATATATATATATGAATGAATGTGTGTATGTATGTATGTATGTATGTATGTATGTATGTATGTATATGTGTGTGTGTGCGTGTGTGTCAGTTTGAGAACATAAATTTTCGTGATAACCGTGAGAACAATTCTCAGCTATAGATTTTGTAAAAATCATAAAAAAGGATGTGAAGTTTTGTAATTATGCAAAAATTTCAAAAAGCTGACGCGGTGACATTTTCATATTTATATCAACCGATGCATTCATATGTGGTGAGACTTTTGTAATTACATCAACATGTTTATGCATCAATGCGTTTATATGGGTGCATTGATGCATTTATAATGTTTTTAGTGTTTTTTGTATCAACATGTTTATCATTTAATAGAACATTAAAGAGCATAAATGTTTTTATATTTGTTTACCTATTTGAATAAAATATATCTATATATATATATATATATATATATATATATATATATATATATATATATATATATATATATATATATATATATATATCAATGAATCGCAGTACATGTAAAATGGCCCGATTATTAAAAAACTCAGTTTCATCGTGACGTGTGGTGTTTTTCAACCATTTGGGATCGTTTTGGACCTCAAAATACGTTTTCCTATATCTTTTTGCCAACTTCTTTTTTGAGATTTGATTTAGAAAATTATTTAGGAATCTTATACTAATCAATTATGATCTTCTAAGGTTAAGGATGGAATGTTTTCATTTTGGCATCATTTTTTATTAAAATAAAGTTGATATGCATCAATGCATATGAATGCGTTGATGCATTATAATGTATTCGTAGATGCATTATACAAAATGAGCTTTTAGATCAAAACATCATTTTCTAGTATAAATTGAAGTTGATATGCATGCATGCATATGGAAGCAGTGATGCATGCATGCATATGGATGCATTATGTGTTTTAACTAATGCATGGATAAAAAAATTAGTTTTTATTCGAACATCATTTTTTGAATAATAAAGTCGATATACATGCATTAAAAAATTTAGTTTTATATCAACATGTCTAATAAACTTTGATGTATTTATTTAAAGTCTTTAAACAAATTAAAGTACTATTTTCTTGATAATTAACGTTTATAACTAAACAATCTCAATTTTTTTTTAATTTGTAGTTGTATATCAATATATACACATGCTTGTAGAGCATAAAATGATAAATTTTGACATTTTTAGTTTTTTATTTGAAAAATAAAGTAAAAACACAGAACTAATACAAACGTTGATCAAAGAGAAAATACATGTCTATATATTTACGGAAATATCAACGTGTCTTTAAAGGGGTTTTAGCAAACATGTGGCTAAGAATTTAAAATTTTAGACTCGAAAAACGAATGATATATATATATATATATATATATATATATATATATATATATATATATATATATATATATATATATATATATATATATATATATATTCCTTAGACTTTGAAAATTAAAGAAGACATGTGGTTTTTTTTTCCTTTGTTGGCCATGTTCTTCTCTTTTTCACATTATCTTTTTTCGTCAGTTTTATGTCAATATTTTATTTGCTTTCATATTGAGGACTTCAAATGAAGCAAAATCGAATAAGATTAAGTGGTTCTTGTAATCAACTTGTCAAAGATCATTTTTAAATTTAAGAAAAATCATCTAAAATTAAGTACTGATTTTGATCAATCCAATAATAGTATATGATTAGATTATATATAATAATATCTAGTAAGAGAAGTTCCGTTAAATAACTTTTCGACTTTTAGAAGTTTTTGTGTGTATCCCAGTAAACATGCAAACGGATTTTGATTCGTCTTTAAAGTTGATTTTACTACTTAATGACCGGGATGCCCATGTCATTGAAATTTAAAGCCATGCATGTTTTTCCTTTCAGATTATGAAAGGCTTTAAAGGCATATATGGGTCCAGATATTTATATATATACATACATACGTATGATTTATTTATTTAATAAATTAAATTATATAAAGCTTTATTAAATTAAATTAAACTGAATAGTTATCATTTAATTATTTTATATTATTGAAATTATAAATAATTTTATTAATTTTATTTTATATTGAATAATTATTAATTACAAATAACTAAGATATTTACATATTAAAAAAAATGATAAAGTAGGTGTTGATGTGGAACAGGGTCGATGTTACATTAAAGAAGTTGTTATTATGAAAGCTAATGTGACACATTTGATGTTGATGTCCTAAGCGATGCGTGAGTTTCCAAATCAACAAGGGGCTACAACGCTAGTACCATTTGTAATAGGCGAAAAATTTGAAAAGTATGTGTAATTACCATCCATACTGTGATGTTTATTATTTTGTTCTGTAATACCCAAGAAGCAGGTATGCATTTTTATCAAATTGTAAAAACATGTTGATGGTGTTTAAGGAGTTTTAGTTTGGACAATAATGTTTTTGATAAAAGGACCAAAAATGTTAAAAATGAAGAACGAACCAAATCATGAGATTTGAGGTGTTACGGTGTCATGAAGATGTTTAAATGTCCATAACTCCATATTATGACTTAATATGGAGTTTGGATGTTAAGTTTGAAATTATAGGGCAAAAAGGTGAAAAATGTGCAAGAAATAACTTATCAGAGACACTAGTGTCGCTAATACCTAAGGGTTAGCGACGCTACGCTAAAGTAGGTTGCTATTCTGTGAAATGGAGTCAAAAGTACAAACCAGGCGAGGATTGAGAAGTTAGCGACACTAATCTTAGTGATTAGCGGCGCTAATCTTAGTGATTAGCGACGCTAATATCGGCATGATCCATTTAAGCCATGAAAGTGGTCATTTGGAGTATTCTCTTTTCAAAACACAGAAGGTTCGGGAAGGACAAACTTCAGAGGTATTTTTGGTGTTCTAATCATGAAATTAAGGTGGAATCAAGGGGCTTTTGCATACAAATCAAGGATTAAGGTTAGTACACTCTTGTATGTGTAAATTGATAAGTAATTTAGCTAAATTGGTTGATTTAGGTTCACATGCAAGTGGTGAAATGGAGGGTTTTAAGTGTGTAATTGAATATGTTGTTGTATTCCTTAATACTTTGATGTTTTGAGGTTAAAAACGAAGTTTTATGTGAAAAATTCGTCAAATGAGTCATGTTGTTCATAGTTAGCAGCGCTAACTATGAACAGGGTTTAATTTAGCATCACTAAGTTCCTTGATGAGGACAGAAACATGGGTTTTCACAAAATTAAGCTGGGTTATGTCTAAGAAAGGTTTATTCTTGTTCCACTGTAGACAAGAAGGTGTAAGGAAACTTACAAAACATCAAATATAGCTTATTTTTAGAGCTTGGACTATAGGTGAGTAACTTTGCTCAACTTGACTAGTGTTATGTTGTAGCTTGTATTTTATGTGAATATATATATATATATATATATATATATATATATATATATATATATATATATATATATATATATATATCATATGATGGTGTTAGAATTAATTATTTTGGTGGATAATAGTATAATTACCATAATATGTGAAACTCACATAGTAGTTGCTTTTAGATACGATTATGGAAGTCGTAGGTGTTGATATTCATTAGTATTTTGTATGGTGTTCAAATGGTTGTATAACAATGGTTTAAAACCATATGGTGTACTCCGAGATGAGTGATAACTTGGTGCAACCGAGTGTTGGTGATAGATCTTCGGGTTTGTGAAAAGCCCAAGATTCTTCATTGAATGTTTTCAATATCGGTGTTAATTATAAATATGGGTGTTACACAAATGGTGATTTAGGTATTATGATATATCTGATTGGTGTTGGATTTTTAGTTGACAATTGATCGGTGAAATCTCGAAGTGTGGTTTGGCTTTAAAAGTTTTGTTATAAAATTTATCCAGTTGTAGTAGAGTTATTCACTAAGCGTTTTCGCTTACGTTTTTTTGTTGTGGTGTTTTGCAGGAATTAAGTGTAGTAACGCCGGCTGGATCATGGAACGATTTGAAGTATCCACTTGTCGCTTCCAATATATCGAGTATTGTATTTGTAAAACCAAGTTTGCACTGATTTGTTAAAATATTTTTAGATACTCGATGTTGGTTTTTTGGGGCGTTACAAGTTAGTATCAGAGCCGTGGTTTAAGTGAACTAGGTGTCAACAGTGTAGATCCCTAGACTTAAACCATGGTAGGTGCTAGTGTGTTGTCATGTTGTAGGAGTATATGGTGTTAGTAATGGTGTTTTAGTCCATTAACATTGATGTTGGAACTGTCTTTTGGTGAGTACCCGTAATCTTGAAAAGAATATGTGAAGTTAGAAAGAATGGGACGTCATTGGGAGTTTGGATGGGCTATCGAGGAGGTGATGCAGTTGCTGCAATACGGTGTTTCTCTAGATACTCGCCTAATAGGTGGAGTGTAATGATGAAAAGATGACATGTCTCTCAACTGAAGGATGATAGTGGGGGTGGTGGATGTCTAGTTGGAAGTAGCTTAAGGATGGACGATGTCGTCAGTTCGATGCTAACCGACTAAGTGGTGAAGAAGATTTGACTATTAGTCATTCGGGTCGGAGTAGAGACACGGAAGATTTGGTGCCAGGTCTAAAGTTTGAAAATCTTTGACATATGGACACGTTAGGACATCAAGAAGACTCGCATGTGGAGTATCTAAGATGGAAGAAATTCCTAAAGTCCTGGATGTAGTGTGCTGATTTTGGAAGTGTTTCAAAGTGGAAGTTGGAGCAGTTAGGTTTCTAACTATTCTGGTTGGACTTGTAGTTGTTGTTAGTTGAAAGTGAAGATCGGTTATTAGCTCATTGTTTGGAGCTCAAGGAGGGAGTATCATTCAAGAGTGGACCCTTCTAAAACTTATAGTAGGACGAGGCTGGAGTTAGATGAGATGATAGAATATTCTAATATGAATTCTTATCTAATCTACATGGAGACATTAATCATTTTGATGAAAGTCGCTCATATGTCTTAATTGATTAAGACATAGGCTTGATTAAGCCATGGGATAGAGTTGAGGAGTGTGGCTAAATATGATAGACTTAATGGAGGCATTGAGTCGAGTGTGTGAATGATGATTGATACTTGGGTCATGATACTCAAGAATTTCATATGGTTTTGACAGCTTCTGGGCGAGGGAAGAAGAGGGTTGATTAGCTTATACTCATGACGTCTGCATCATCTCTATGGTGAGTACATGCTACCACACTATATTGGATACATGTAATTGTTAATATAGCAGTGTCGATGTACTATATATATATATATATATATATATATATATATATATATATATATATATATATATATATATATATATATATATATATATATATATATATATATATATATATATATATATATATATATATATATATATATATATATATATATATATATATATTGTAATGCTTGTTGTGTTGTAATGATAGAATTATGTTGAGGTTTGTATGCAGAATAATATTGTCTGAGATTAGAACTTAGATATTCTAGGTTAATAGTCAACAAAAATAGCACGTTGTTAGGTTGGGTTGAGAGTAGGTGGAGACCTACATTTCTTGTGAGGATATGACATAAGCTGTCTATGAATCCATGTCAAGGCCTACCCTTAGTGGATTACGAATGTGATTAGTGTGTGGTAGTGTTTGAATGTGAGGTGGTAAAGAGAATTTCTGACGATATTCACCTAAACATGGAACCTAGCTCCTATGTCGATAGCTAATAATATATGTGTATCGATGGGTCGAGTCTGAGAGTGTAATTAAGTAGATCTCCCTTGTGGGGATAGGGCACAGCACGCCTTTAAATTTATGACAAGGTATGGCCTTAGTGGAGTAGGAAAGAACTCCCATTAAAGAACATTAAGGGTGAAGGACTGGCCTTACCTGATGGCATCATTGTTAGATCTCCCCAATGGAGATATGGCAGCACACACTCTAAAATCCATGACGAGGGCCTGGCTCAGTGGATTTGGACGAGACTCCTATTATAAAAATTTTAAGGTGAAGGGTTGGCCTTACGCAATGGCATTGTTGTTAGATCTCTTTTGCGAGATGGGGCTTGTGATGCCCAAAGATCCATTAAAGAGGGCCCGACTCGGTGGATCAGGATTAGACTCCCATTAAAGACCATTGAGAGTGAATGGCTGGCCTTACCCGATGCCAAATGTTTCAGTTCGTGGTTGGGAATAACGATTTTCCATGCTTGATATCTGGAAAAGGAAAGAAGATCAATCTTTATTGGATGGTGTAGTCTCCATACTTGTTAAATGACAGCAAACCAATTGTTACTTATTCCATTCACGAGTAAAGGACAAACCTGAACATAGACATTAGCTTGGTCATATTAGGTATGAGACCATAGTTGTAAAGACCATTGTGGGAAGGCCGACCCAACTCAAATGACAAGCAATTAACACATGGCTGAATAAGGGAATATGCTTCCCATACTTTCGAAATATTGTGTGTGGTATGATTAGAGGATATGCTTCCCCTAATTATTAGATACTAAAGTACTATGTGATCGGGGGAATGTTCTTCCAATAGTTATAAAATATTAACATGTTGATATTGTTTAATGTACTCACAAGACATTAGTCTTACCTCTTTGTGTTTTACCATGGCATGTGTCCAGGAAGCATTGACAAAGGATTATGAGAAACTAGAAGGAGCCATTGCTGTTAGGAAACACTGTAATGTCTTAGAGACCTAGAGGATAGTGTAGCTGATAGATTTGTATAACATTGTATAAGGTTGCTCCTTTGACTATGAATCTTGTATATTAGTTGTGAGATACAATGTATATTAAAAAAAAAAGAAAAATGGGAAAATTTCCTGTTAAACTCTTATTTTGTCATAAATATAAATGGTGTATGAATTGGGACGTTACAAGCATGATAAAATACTTACAACATATACTGAAAGTGTATGATTAATAATATCATACTACAAAAATGGAAATCATTGGTTATCATCTTGTGAATGACATGACTTCTAATGGGACAATATTCATATACACACACACACACACACACACACACACACACACACACATATATATATATATATATATATATATATATATATATATATATATATATATATATATATATATATATATATATATATATATATATATATATATATATATATATATATATATATATATATATATATATAAGGTTATTCTAAAACTGATAATTATTGTGTGACTGTGTGGACCAATCAGAATTCATGAAAAATCAGTTTTTCTAATTATAGGTGTAGGCTACCGGATTTATAGGATTTTATTTATTTAAAACTAATTGATTTATATGTCAATTACTATTACGCCACTGTCTGGATTTAAAATAATTGGTCTATATTTAGTTACCAAGTTATACAATATTTATCAAGTTACATTAGATCCTAGTTATATATATATATATATATATATATATATATATATATATATATATATATATATATATATATATATATATATATATATATATATTTGTATATATATATATATATATATATATATATATATGTATATATATATATATATATATATATATATATATATATATATATACAAATATATATATATATATATATATATATATATATATATATATATATATATATATATATACATTCATATATATATATATATATATATATATATATATATATATATATACATACATACATACATACATACATACATACATACATACATACATAGATTTTGTCCAAGATTAATACGAAAGTCTACATACGAAATACTATACAAAAATTGGACAAAGCACATGTATATTATTTATGGGTTAGCAATGCCACTAGTTTACAAATGCCAAAAAATAAAAACATATATAAGGAATTTAAAAGTACTTCAAATTTAAAAGTACTTCAACCAAAATTTGAAAACTCATTTAAAATTTCTTCAAAGGTAAACGTTCAAAATTAAAGTTCTAGCTAGATATCATAATAATTTAAACTAATAAAACATACGCGATCAACACAAACAAAAGGTCATTGTCATATTCTTCAATATTTAATTATATAATCACATCTTTCATTTTAACAACCCAATCATCCTCCATCTTTCACTTTTACAACAAAAGCCAATGCGTGATATACTCTTTTACTTCAAACATAACAATCACATCCAATATGTACACTTAAAAAAATGTAGTAGCAGGTCTCTATAAATAAAAAATCAAGAATGTAATATCTAATATTTATATTACCTTTATATAGATACATAGATTTTGTCCAAGATTAATAAGAAACTCTCTATACCAAAAATTATACAAAAATTGGATAAAGCATCACATGTATATTATTTCCTGGTTACCAATGCCACTGGTTTACAAATGCCAAAAATGAAAACATATATAAGGAATTTAAAAATACTTCAAAGTTAAAAGTACATCAACCAAAATTTGAAAACTCATTTAAACTTTCTTCAAGTTAAACGTTCAAAATTAAAGTTCTACCTGAAATATCACAATAATTTAAACTAATAAAACATACATTTAAGTGATCAACACAAACAAAAGGTCATCGTTGTATTCTTCAATCTTCAGTTATATAATCACATCGTTCATTTTAACCACCCAATCATCCTCCACCTTTCACTTTTAAAATATTAGCAGATGCGTGATATACTCTTTTACTTCAAACATAACAATCACATCTAATATGGACACTTAAAAAAACATAGAAGCATGTCTCTATAAATATGAAATCAAGAATGTAATATCTAATATTTATATTACTTTTATATAGATATACATATTTTGTCCAAGATTAATATGAAACTCTTTATACCATTTTTTTTACAAAAATAGGACAAAGCACATGTATATTATTTCTGAGTTAGCAATGCTACTAGTTTAGAAATGCCAAAAATGAAAACATATATAAGGAATTTAAAAGTACTTCAACCAAAATTTGAAAACTCATTTAAAATTCCTTCAAAGTTAAACGTTAAAAATTAAAGTTCTACCTAGATATCATAATAATTTAAACTAATAAAACATACATTTAAGCTATCAACACAAACAAAATGTCATTGTCATATTCTTCAATATTTAATTATATAATCACATCTTTAATTTTAACAACCCAATCATCCCCCATCTTTCACTTTTACAACAAAAGCCAATGCGTGATATACTCTTTTACTTTAAACATAACAATCACATCTAATATGTATACTTAAAAAAACCTAGAAGCAGGTCTCTATAAATAAGAAATCAAGAATATAGTATCTAATATTTATAATATTTATATTACTTTTATATAGATACACAGATTTTGTCCAAGATTAATACGAAACTCTCTATACCAAAAGGTATACAAAAATAGGATAAAGCATCACATGTATATTATTTCTTGGTTACCAATGCCACTGGTTTACAAATGCTAAAAATGAAAACATATATAAGGAATTTAAAAGTATTTCAAAGTTAAAAGTACATCAACTAAAATTTGAAAACTCATTTCAAATTTCTTCAAGTTAAACGTTCAAAATTAAAGTTCTTCCTGAACTATCATAATAATTTAAACTAATAAAACATTTAAGTGATCAACACAAACAAAAGTTCATCGTCATATTCTTCAATCTTCAATTATATAATCATATCGTTCACTTTAACAACCCAATCATCCTCCACCTTTCACTTTTAAAATAATAGCAGATGCGTGATATACTATTTTACTTCAAACATAACAATCACATCCAATATGGACACTTATAAAAACCAAGATGCATGTCTCTATAATTATGAAATCAAGCATGTAATATTTAATATTTATATTACTTTTATACAGATACAAAGATTTTGTCCAAGATTAATACGAAAGTCTATATACCAAAAATTTTACAAAAGTAAGATAAAGCATCACATGTATATTATTTCTGGGTTACCAATGCCACTGGCTTACAAATGCCAAAAACGAAAACATATATATGGAATTTAAAAGTACTTCAAAGTTAAAAGTACGTCAACCAAAATTTGAAAACTCATTTAAAATTTCTTCAAAGTTAAACGTTCAAAATTTAAGTTCTACCTAAATATCATAATAATTTAAACTAATACAACATTCATTTCAGCAATCAACACAAACAAAAGGTCATCATCATATTATTCAATCTTCAGTTATATAATCTATATAATCGCATCTTTCATTTTAACAACCCAATCATCCTCCACCTTTCACTTTTAAAACAAAAGTAGATGCGTGATATACTCTTTTACTTCAAACAAACAATCACATCTAAGATGGATACCTAAAAAAACCTAGAAGCATGTCTCTATAAATATGAAATAAAGCATGTAATATCTAATATTTATGTTAATATTATACAGATACACAGATTTGTCCAAGATTAATACGACTCTCTCTATACCAATTTTTTTATTTACAAAAATAGTATAAAACATCGTATGTATATTATTTATGGGTTACCAATGCCATTAGTTTACAAATGTCAAAAATGAAAACATATATAAGGTATTTAAACGTACTTCATAGTTAAATGTACGTTAACCAAAATTTGAAAACTCATTTAAAAGTACTTTAAAGTTAAACGTTCAAAATTAAAGTTCTACCTGAATATCATAATAATTTAAACTAATAAACATACATTTAAGTGATCAACACAAATAAAAGGTCATCGTTATATTCTTCAATCTTCAGGTATATAATCACATCTTTCATTTTAACAACCTAATCATCCTCCATCTTTCACTTTTAAAACAAAAGCAGACGCGTGATTACTCTTTTACTTCAAACATAACAATCACATCCAACATGGACACTTAAAAAAACCTAGAAGCATGTCTCTATAAATATGAAATCAAGCTTGTAATATCTAATATTTATATTACTTTTATATATATACATAGATTTTGTCCAAGATTAATATGAAGCTCTCTATACCAAAATTTTTACAAAAATAGGATAAAGCATCACATGTGTATTATTTTGGGTTACCAATGCCACTGGTATACAAATGCCAAAAATGAAAACATATATAAGGAATCATGTAGAAGACTGACTTTGAAAGTAGACAATAAGGCCGAATGGAGTGGGTGTGTTTTTGACGGTGGCATCCTAGGTGGCGTCCCTTGTCACCGGGGAACACCGTGTCGTGATGGCGGCAGGGACTGAGTAGCAACCCCAAAGGGGAAGGAGATGTTTATCTCTCTCCACTATCTCTTTTATCTATCTATTCTTTCTCTTTTTTCTATCGGCAGCAACACACTCCTTTGCACCATCTCCCGTTCTTCTATTCCTTTCTTCGGCGGGTGGAGTTGATGTGGAGTGGTTGTCGGCGGCACCATTCTGTTCAGCTTAAGCTAACATAGAAAAACTGAATCTCTTGATACTCCCCCGTGGTAAAGCAATGGTTGGACATCATGAACTCAGTGCATCCCCTGAAGTAACATAAAAATTATAAGGCACCATAATATGTTAACAGATACACTTAGGTGTCCTAAAAGCATGTTGCCAATAGCCCTACGTTTGACAATTCCAATTCCTAAAAAAGGTTCCTGTATCAACAACTTTCATCCACGGAGCTTATAAAAACAAAGGGTCTCTGACATGAAACAAGGTTATAGAGGTCAACTTCACTAACCATAATATAAAGAACTCCATGACTGAAACAAAAAGTGAATGATGGGTAGATTATGAAGATGAGAATGTGAAGATGAAGGTGTGTTGACTTTTAAAGCTCGATAGAGAAAAAGCGACCAACTGATAAAGAATGTTACAGGGGTTAGGGTTTTGTTTTTGAGAGAGGGGTTTCAGAAGAAAATGGGGATTAGGTCATATGACTCGATATAAAGGTTTGAATTTGATATTAATGTTGATTTTAGATATAACATTGGGATACCTTAAGGGTCAAAACATATTAAGGATCCAACTATTTCACCAAGCACACAGTTAGAAATAGGATTGAGAGAGAAAGAGAGAGAGATAGAGAGAGAAGGAGAGAAAGGGATACCGACATGGTGTTGAAGGTGGTGTTTTGTGTATTTGTGGTGCGACTGTAGAAGTGTTGTAGTGGTTTAGATCAAAAGAGGAATGTCAGGGGGAAGATGTGTAGCCTCCATTCATCGTGGTGAAGAACTTCTCGCCATGTTTCCCACCATGAATACCCTTCCCATTTTCTTCCAATTTCCTCAAAACCTATAGCATCACAATCATTTCTTTATTATCCATTTCCATTTTAAAGAGCCATCAATGTGTCATATACACTTTTGATCTTACCTCCAACTCCATTTCGAACAGATTTTCAAAGAAATAAAAATCACAAAATCAAAGTTCAAGTATCTAGGGGAAAACCTAAATCGAAGATAGAAATCAATAGAGAGGGGGCCAAGAATAAAAGGAGAAAGATTTTAGAGGAAGGGGTGTAGCGGTCATTGTGCTAGTTTGATGGTGGTGCGAAATTCATAAGGTAGTACATGTAGGATGATGGTGGTTGTGGAAGGGATCTGTAATAGTGGTGATGGTGGTGGTGATATTGGCGACTAAAAGGAGAGAGATTTTAGAGGGTAACATGAGTCATGAACAATATTAATCAATTGTCTCCTCGTTAGGGTTTATATGGACTAAAATGATACTGGAGAGACGAGACTATGAATACGGGGGAGAGATAGAAAAGAAAGATAGAGAAAGAGAAATAGGGGCACTATTCTGATTAGAATGGTATAACATAAGTCCCATATTTATAGTAACTTGATGTAGACTAACAATGGGACAACACAACAACATAAGTGGTTGCATATCATACATGTCATGAAACATACACTAACAAAAACTTACCTAGTACAATCTAATGAAAAACATTAATTGAATTCAACTAGTACAACAAACTCTTCTAATCACATAACAGGAGCGAGGCCTTGGACAACAACAACCTCATTTAAGATGCATCCTTAGAAAGCAGAGGTCCTTGATTCAGGATACTCCTCGGCTAGGCAAAGGTCACTTTTCTTGCTTCAACAAGATAACAACCAAACATAAAAAGACACCTAAGACAAATCATGTGAAGTAACTAAATGCTCTAACTAACATGCACGTTTTGTTAGAAGCACAATAGATGGCTAGTGCCAATAGCAAAGGAGCATTACTTGCTCTTCTAAACTTCAGTATTCAAAACACATCTTATGGTTGCAAAGTAATGTCTTTGCTAAGGCTAAGAATTGCCACAACACTTTACTACCCAACTATTAAGTGGGAAGAACTAAATCCCGTCTCAGTGGTAACAACTCTACTCTTATATAAGTGGGAAAAATATCTGTCATTTAAGATGGAATAATTAACTCTCATGTGAGTGGGAAGGACACTATCTCCCATATGAATGGGAACAACTATTTTATATATAAATTTGAATGATTATCTCCTATATTACTGGTAACAAATATCTCATATATGAGTAGGAGCCAATATATGTCCTCTCATATTAGATCATCCTATATATACTGCTATATAAGTGGTCTCATATCATTGGTAATTTCATATAGTCAGGATTATCTTTAATGCAGTTATGTCAGATAAAAACATATATATCATATCTACTATCTGACTTGAAATAGGTATTCCCATATTTAATTATATGTGATCACCTTGGGTGGCTTAATAGACCTTATCAAAACTCTTCATTTTTTGTATGGCTTGACCCCAACATGTGATTTGTCAACGATAAACACTTACTGTCTGCATAGGGTCATAATTCAATATTATCAAGAAACAATTCATCACTCTTCATTACATATTTCTTATCCAAGCTAAAGTATTCTAATCATGATATATTTTACTTCAATACGGTCGAGTCATGGTATCATTCATCACAAAAACAAGTGACTTAGATAATTATTCATATCACAATACTTTCTCATTTATCGTAGTTGGGATTTTAGGTTAGCATCAAGACATTAGGGATTGTGCTGGTGAATTATCCCATTCTTTCACTTTGTTTTAATTATGATCAAACCAAATTACATCTTTTTCTGACAATCTTATTGTATTTTGTAAGATTATATTTCATTGGAAAGAAAAAAAGAAGAGAAACCAAGAACTAATTAAACACTCTAAGAGGGTTGCCTTAAGCTTAGAAAAGGGTTTTCCAGAAAGTAAGGCCTCATCTTAGGAAGTGTTGCCTTAGCACCTAATAAAAACACTTAAAAATGTAGGACATGACACTCAACTTAAACATTTGTGAAATATTTAATTGGAGATTTATGAACAAAATATTTCTTCTACATAAATATATTGGATTAACAAATTACTTAAAAGTGACCAAAATGAAGAAACAAAGAACTTCATCTTAAAAAAGTCACTTGAGAAAAGAACCAAGAACCTAAGTTGAACATGATCGAAAATTGCCTTAAATTAGCCAAAAAAAAAAAAAACAGCTCTATGCTACTTCAGTTGCTATTCCAGGTCGTAAAACAAAGTAGCCTTCAAGGGACATATTGCTAGTTCAACTAGCAGATGTGTTTTGGACAAAGCATTAGCTTAATGCTACTTTAAAGGCTAGACCATCTAATGGACGAACTAGAAAAACTTGACATTTCTTCTTTTTATAAGTGATTCTCAAATTCTTAAACAATTGTGAATAGCAAGCATTGTGTATTGCCAAAAATAATAAGAAGATGATTCTATCTTACTTTGTAGTTGACATCTCTAATTCTAAACTTGCATGATGCCATCAACCAAATAACGGAGTTTGGGGTTTCACTCCTTATTCAAATTGAGAACAAACAATATAGAACTTTTAATAAAGTGAAGTGAGATCTAACCAGGGTCTCTAATGAGAAACGAATATGCTTTCCAAATAAGCAATTGGACGAGTGAAGAAGTTGAATGGACTGTTGAGATGCGATACAATAATATTGATGCAAATGACATTTGCGCAAATGCACGATCCATAATACTAATTGGAAAGTTAAGACTCATCTCAAGCATAAAAATATATAATATAGATCACTTAGTGATAAAAACAATTATTGATATATATGAAAGTTTCATAGAAGTTTAGCGTTTTCAATTCAAATAGTACAACACTAGGTGTGGCATCGTGCTCGAACAAGTTGCTTAAAAGTATAAGATTATGATACACATACACCTATTTAGTAAGATATATTATATCTAAAATATAGGAAATTTATCTTATAGCTTGGTTTGATGAAATGGAGAAGTTGCTAATAGGTGAGATCTATGATATAGTCTACAATGAAAAACATAAATTCCAGATTCGAGGCAACCAGGACTCTAAAGGTTTAAATGACCTGGGGTAGAGTCGGACAAATGATTAGAGATGGCAAAACCTGACACGACACGACACGACAACCCGACACGAAATAAACGGGTTTGGGTAAGAGATTTCAACCCGTTTAGTTAAACAGGTTGACATGACACGACACGATAATTAAATGGGTAAGGTCAGGGTTGAAATTTTCAACTAAAAAACGACTCGAAAATGACCCGTTTATTTATATTCAAGTTTTTCTAATTCTTATGTAAATTGGACAGGTTAAAGACCAATATCATATTTAAAAGAAAAACTTCTTATTGACGTGTTTTATAATGTGGAAGTCGCTTAGCCACCTAGGTCATGAATTCATTTTCACTTTTCTACTTTCTCACTCACACTCCACAGTTTCACTCAGTCTCTCTCTCCTCCTCGCAACCTCGTCATTCATCTCTCCGACTCCTAATCTGTTAACGTTGCTCTATAAACTTAGAGTGAACTCGAAAAGTGACATGATATATTTACAATGTCTAAACCCCAAACCCGAAACTCGACACGAAAATAAACGGGTTGACACGACACGACAATTAAACGGGTTGGGTTAGGGTCGAGTACTTTCAACCCGTTTAATGTTTTGACACGACACGAAATCGACATGACACGACACGTTTGCCATGTCTACAAATGATAAAAATATAAATGGAGACATATTCGAAATGTTTATGTATGTACATTGTTTAAATATAAATCAAATACACAAAATACATCAATTCTGTCTAAAAACAATTGGGTGTTAAAAGAATATTACAAATACTTGTGTCAATTTTTATTTTATATTCAGATAAAATTATTGGTACTTTCGTTCGGGACGGGTTCATTTTTCCTAATATTTTTCATCATCTCGTCAATACAAAAGTCAAAAAACAACGCGTTTTTTTGTTTTTTGTTTTTTGTTTTTTTTTTTTGTTTTCCTCAACCAGTCAAATTGTAGTACGTTAATAAATATTTATCCAACCCTATAATTATCTATGCTGTGACGGGATCAGTTTTGCTTTTAGCCTTTTACCACTCCTCTTAAAGTCCAATCTTGTACCTTGTGGGCTAAAAGCCTCCGTACCGTTATATGATTATCTTCTAGCATAGTTATGTCATCAAATTAATCTTAAATACGTAATTACCGATCTCTTACATATACACATTTCTCATCTATAAATAATATATTAAAGATCGCTCTAATTTATTAGTATCATTAACAAAATGCCAATAGTACACTCTGACCATATAACTTAATTGGAAAAGTAATACCCACTTAATCAACTTATCAGCTAACCTTTTTAGAAATCAGAAAATCATAATTTTTTTTTTTTTTTATAATTATAAAGCTTTTTTATCAACTTATTATCTATGGAATCCTTTAACTTCAAGTAGTATTATTTTATTGTATTATATATATAAATTGGTACATTTAACAAGGAATTTTATTAATTAATGGGACATACAATAACAGTTAAAACAGCATTGAACAAAAGTTTACAAAATTATAGATTTTGGTAAAAAGCAACTTTGAATGAAAAATCTCGTATAATCGACTGAAACTTTTCATAATTCTTATTTTTAGATGAATAAACTTTGAGAAACTCCTATTGTTATGCTTTCATGGATGATATCAGCCATTACTATACATTCTTAGTATTTAACATATATACTAGTTTTATCAATTGTTGTACGTAATAAATAAACTTTATTATCGCCAAGAAGGTGACACGACGGAGATAATTTGAAATTAAACTTTTTAAACTCTAGTTGTTCGCATTCAAATCTCAGAAGCTTTCATATTCCAACCTTTCATACAAAATTAAAAAAAAAAAAACAAAAAAGAACTATTAAACATAAAAATGTAAATTAATTGATTTTCAGGTCCCCAATAAAACTTATAAAATATCTAATTTTATTATGTTACACAAATATTACAATACAATAACTCAAACGTTGAAGTATTCCTGTGTGGAACTATGATGGCTTTGCCATGCACATGTCTTCTAGTTTACATGTATATAAATTATAAGGTTTTATAATTGGTAGTTGGTAGAATCACTTGGAAATAAAATTATATTTATTTTATCAAAATCAGTATATAATTATTTTTCTAGTTAAAAAATGGAAGAAATTTAGCTATATAAAGGATGACTGATTGTGTCCAATTCATAACTCAAATCCCACTTCTATTAGTAGAAATGGGAACAAAAAGGAAGATGTCTTCAATGGCTACCGTTATAATTTCTCTAGCGGTAGTTATGGTTTCTTTAAGCTTGCCCTCATCCACCACCGCAGCCTACCCTTACTCATCTCCACCACCTCCTCCACCTAAGAAATCCCCTCCACCGCCACCACCTAAGCATCATTATGTTTACAAGTCACCACCACCACCACCACCGGTGTATAAATCACCACCACCACCAGTTTACAAGTCACCACCTCCCCCTGCACCTGTCTACAAGTCACCACCACCTCCTACTCCGGTTTATAAGTCTCCTCCACCACCAAAGAAGCCATATGTATACAAGTCACCACCACCTCCCCCTCCTGTTCACAAGTCTCCACCACCACCAGTGTATAAGTCCCCACCGCCGCCTGTTTACAAGTCACCACCACCACCAGTGTACAAGTCCCCACCGCCACCCGTTTACAAGTCACCACCACCACCAGTGTATAAATCACCTCCTCCACCTGTTCATCACAAGTCACCACCACCTCCTGTTTACAAGTCACCACCACCACCAGTGTATAAATCACCTCCACCACCTGTTCATCGCAAGTCACCGCCACCTCCTGTTTACAAGTCACCACCACCACCTACTCCTGTTCACAAGTCTCCACCACCGCCAAAGAAACCATACGTATACAAGTCACCACCACCACCAACCCCGGTTCACAAATCTCCACCACCACCAAAGAAACCATACGTATACAAGTCACCACCACCACCAACCCCGGTTCACAAATCTCCACCACCACCAAAGAAACCATACGTATACAAGTCACCACCACCACCAACCCCGGTTCACAAATCTCCACCACCACCAACCCCAGTTTACAAATCGCCACCACCACCTACACCTGTGTATAATTCTCCACCTCCACCAGCACCGGTTCACAAGTCCCCTCCGCCTCCACATAAAAAACCTTACGTGTACAAGTCCCCACCACCTCCTCCAACCCCGGTGAAGAAGTACCCACCCCCACATTACATCTACAGTTCGCCACCACCTCCTCACCATTAATTAAGGAGTGACCGCCATGTTTATGGATGGTAATAAGATTATAATCTGGAACTTCAAGACCAATAATTAACCGCAAAGTTGTATGGAAATGAGTACCTTAATTCACGTATTCGGCAGATCGTTGCTTTTTTCTGTTTGTGTTCAATAATAAAGACATCAATAAAAAAAAGTTGTTCTTTTTTACGTCCTCCGTTTTTGTTTTTTGCTTCATAATAATGAAAATAATAAATTTATGAAACATTGTAAACTTCCAGATCATTTTTTAAAATATAATATCATATGATCTTCAAACCTTTGCTTCAAAATATGTGTACATGCATTCAACGATCATATGCTAAGCATCAACATTGATACTGTTAATTAAATGACTTGGAATCCTTATAGGGTATTTTTGTCTTTTTCACTCTCGAAATAACATTGACTTCTTTATGTGTATAGAATTTAGGGACGTGAAACCTTTTTTTCGTCTATTCTCACTTTCCAGTTTAGTTTTCCCTCTTTTGTTTTTTGGCATTTGTTTCTATATATGTCGAATCTTGATCGGAACTTTCGTCAAAATATAATTATATAGTTATTTCATTAAACTTTTGTAATTATATTTTACTCGATGTGATTACACATACTATAGAAAGAAAAAGCTTCTACCGACACCTATACAATGATATGTCTCATCAATGGGAGCACGTTGTTTGTGGAGTGTTCGATGAACATAAATCGACACACAACATTGCAGTGGCCGATCTAAACTTAGACTACGACAAACTTCAACAATCGCATACCAAATCTATAGATGTTGTAGAATCAACGATGAATAACTTTTAAAAATTAGTGGTAAGGATGTGTACTCCCGCTAAACTCACATTCCTCAATTAACTAGGACTTGTTGCTACTTCTTCACCTCAAAGCTCCAATTACTCCTTTCCTATAAGAAAAGAATAACCAACATTACTCTAACTTTTAAGTTTTAGGACAAGTTCAACCTCGCAAATTAAAGGAAAACCCAAGTTAAACATTGCCTAGAAGTAGGCTTGAACCTTGGAACACAAAGCCCAAACCACAAGGCTCAAGACCCAAAAGTCACAAGAATTGGACTATGCAGGTCACGCAGGCCACATGACCCATGCCTTATACTTGTGCAGGCCCCGCACAACAATAGAATGTTCGAATTTGTTTTCCCATTTGCGCGGGTCGCGTCCCTCATGCCTAAACCCATGCGTCGGTCGCGTGAAACATGTTGTATGCACGATTATTGACCTATTTTTTCCCCTAATGACCCAAATTAAGATCCAACATTTCCCAACACTAATTGGTATTGATATTACATACATAAGGATTGATTTGCACTGTTTTAACCCGTAACTCGGGTGTTCATAGCTTAACCCACTGAGAATTTATTTCTTCAAGCTCTTAACACTTAAACAAGGTATTGGGTTGAGTTCAACCTAATCACCACAACAACCCTTGAAACATCCATTCATCTAATTTTCATTGATCATCATAACTGAATCATCTCAAGGTTATTATCATTCTTCATTCCATTGACTACAACCATGGAATCCCCAATTCCATTATCTCCATTGGTGACTTACAATTGAAGATTCATTCCTTAAAGTCTTGGATCATTAGGAACACTTCATACTCATAGTATAACACATTGAGGGATACAATTGACCCACATATCTTAGATCCTCACATGGATTAGACTTTTTCCCCAAAACTAGGGTTCATATGAGTCAATTAACCCCATTTATTGATTTTAAGACATTCAATAGCAACATAAGAAGTAATGATTGTTAGAACTCATTCAATAACTAATTGCGATCATGGAATTTCTCTCCCCAAACCCTAAACTTGAGTTCATCCACGGATCATCACCCAAAAGTGGGTTTTCAACAAGAAAACTAGATTTCTTACCTCAATTCTTCAATGTAATGATGGAATCGACTTAAGACTTGATTAGTTGAACCAATCCACTTGCATTTCTCCTAAACCTGCCAGATTCCTCCTCTTCTTTCTTCAATGCGTGTTGTGGGGGAGGAAATGGGGTTTTTTCCCCTTTCAAATTGCTCTCAAGTCCACCTTCTAGAAGCACATGGATAAATTCCATTTTTACCCCCATAAGTTTACAAAAAACAAAGAGTACTTCTTTTGGTTACTAAATGTTATATTATTGGTTATTATTATTCATTATTACTAAAATTTTTCTACCCTAATTTAGTGATGTTACATAATTAACCATCACAAATGTGATGAATTAATAAACTAGTACCTCATAAAGCGTTCTTGAAATTTTGCATATAGAATTATAGATTATGCTTTGTTTGTGTCTCAAAATATCCATGCTTAGTTAGAAATATCGCTAAACTTAATGTGTCAGTAAACATGTCTCTAACACCTGCAACGTCCCCAAAAGTAATCTCAACGAGCTTATCCTTCCATCTCACTTAGGAGCCACAAAAAACTAATGGTGTCTGATAATTTTTAAAAAATGGAATGAATGAACCCTGAAAAGATGAAGTAACACAATTCTTGAACTCATAGAAGATGATCATCTAGCGGGATGACAATCTTTAATGTTTAAATGATGATTAACTTTATGATTCAAAGTCTCAGATTCAGATAATAATGGAAAAAACGGGTTAAGAAGAGCTTTGGAAGTGAATTTATACCTCCAAAATAAAATAAAATCCCAGGGGGCAAGTCTGGAACTGATTAGGTGGATTCATTATTATATAGAAAGTTGAAAGCTGACTTTACGTCAATATGTTCCACGTCAATGTCCTACTCAGAGTCTAAGACGATGCCATGGTAGAACGTTGTAAAATTTTTGTTGAGTTTCTAAAATAATAGATGGCATATGAGATACTGTGGCGTTGGAGTCTGGCGTTTAGGACGCTAACCTAAGACATCGACTTCATATTGCTTTGTACATCTTGACTTTTTGACCCATATGGACTTCATGTTGACCCTAGTACAATAGTCGACATCGTGGACACCAATCTAGAATGGTGGAATGTATTTTATCGCCCATTTTTCTATTTCACATACGTATTTCGCCCGATTCCGTCGTATTCCAATTCTTGCACATTTGTTTAACAATATATCAAAGTAGGATCATTCCAACATATATTAATGCAAAATATTTAGAGTTGTGTTCCATATCCCCAAATGGTATGATCACATATTCAAATCCTCACTAATGATACAAATCTTCATATCCCATAGTGTAATGGTCTCATGACCATAGATCAAATTATTAGCCAAACTGGTACATCTTTTTGGAAGAGTAAGTAATAGTACAATAGCCAAAAGCTCCTCATCGAGCTTCAAGCAGGTTATGAAGTCATCCCTCCCTCAATTTGTAATCAAGTATCGACTTCATAGAATCTAGCATGTTAGTTTGTAGCCTATTCAAATAAATATCCTTGAGTCTATACCCAATACCTCAACAATAGTCCCTCTACAAGGGTTTCCAATAATATTCTCTCCCACAACTAGCCATAACCATTTAAATGCCTACCGTCTCATCCATTCATTGACAAATACCAAAAATTACCATCCTCATTCAGGACCGGTCTAAACGTTTTTGGGGCCCTGGGGGAAAGTGAAAAAAGGCCCCTTAACCCAGGGTAGGTCCAAACATATTTTAGGTCGAAGAAAAAAACAAAAATAGGGCCTCTAATTATTATATTGAAAAAAATAGACTGTGTTTTAGAAGAGTTAGCTAGATACCATAACTAAGACAATGCAAAGTTATTCAAAAAACCAATTACAAACCAAAACCAAAAGTCGAGGCCATAGTGAAAACCAAATGGTTTGGTTTTTGGGTTTTAAAAAGTCTGTTTTTTAGATTCGGTTTGTTTTCTTTTATAAAAGCCAGAAAAACAATAGCAAGGTGGAATACTAATGCTCTTTTATATATAACAAAACAATATTATAGATAATGCTACAATTAAAATATTAAAAAGTCTAAAAAACGAGAGTTAATAATATTAAAAATCTTAGTGGAAAATAAGGTTTTGGATATAAATGATGTATAGAAGTAATAATAAAAATATCCAAAAAAGAATGGAAACAGTGAATATTGCATATAAAGCTGCGAAGCTTTTATAATGTAAATCACATTATTTACTTATCTATATATTGCGTATACACCTTCGTATATTATTTTCTTGGGTTAAAAATTAAAAAATGCACTAAAATCTTGGTGGAGGAATCGAACCCACACCAATTCATATAAGCCAAGGTCTCATAACTAGCTCATCTAAAACTGTTTTGAAAATACATGCGACACAAATTATATACATATATAAATATATAATGCACCACCGAATTACTTTTGGGGCCTCAAACCATCACGAGGCTCAGGGCCGTCGCCCAACTTGCCCCCTATTGGGCCGGGCCTGTCCTCATTCTATTTTTTTTTATGAAGAGTGGAGCCTAAAAAAAAACATAAAAACCCTCAACATCTAATGATGATAATCCGGTAGCCAAAATCTTACTTTAAGAAAAGTCAGGACATTTAATCAAATAGTTGACGGCAAATTAGCAAACCCTATAATCAAATAAATCCCCATATACACTCCAAGAATATCAATTGGAAAGTTAAGACTCGTCTCAAGCATAAGTAAAGCATAAGTAAAGTTTAACTTAGTGACAAAAAAACCCAAACATTCATAGGAAAGTTTCACAAAAGTTTAGTGCTTTCAATTTTGATGTTACAACACTAGGTGTCAGTCACCTCTTACTCACATTCTCATAGATGGCCAACGTCAAAAGAGGCTAACCCGCTAATGAAATAACACTAGGTGTCAGTCACCTCGTTCAAAAGTTTAACGTTATGATACACAAACGTCTTTTTAGTAATGGAAATTTAACTTACATCTTCGTTTAATAAAATGGGTAAGTTTGCTAATACTTATGAGTTATGACCTCTCAAAGAGTACAATGTGAAGCATAATTGTATTACCAACACTTATATCATCTTTTTATTTGTATATTGAGGCTAAATTATTGGAAGTTTCTTTCCTGGACGGGTTCATTAATTCATTTTCTTACCAACCCCCCCCCCCCCCCCCCCCCCCTTCCTCATATTTTCATTTCATCGTCAATGAAAAACAACGCGTATATTTCTCTTCCTCTCAACCAATCAAATTGTTCTACGTTATAAAATCTTTATCCACCCCTAATTATATATCTAAGGTGTCACGTGATCAGCTTTGTTTTTACCGCTTGTCTTCTTGAAGGCCAATCTTGTACCATGAGGGCTAAAAGCCTCCGTACTGGTATATGATTGTCTTCTAGCATTGTTAAGTCAATTTTTTTATAGAAAAAAGAAGTTAAATCATCAAATTAATGTTATTTGGGATTTGACTTATAGAATCATAATTTATTAGTGTCATTCAATCTTATGTAAACAGTGTCAAGGGGACTTACCCACAATAAATTAAACAGCTCTGAACAAAAGTTTATTAATATAAAGTTTGGAAAAAAAAACTCTAAATGAAAAATCTCATATAATAGAAAGAAACTTTGTCATTTTTTTTTAAATAATAAACTTTGAGAAACTCCTAGTGTGATGCTTTTATGGATGATATTATCCATTACTAATATATTCATCCATTACTAATATATTCTTATTATTTAACACATCGTACTATTTTGCCAAATGTTGTAATTAATAAACTTTATTATCACCATTAAGGTGACATGACGGAGATAATTTGAAATCAACTTTTGAAACTCTAGTTGTTCATATTCAAATCTCAGACGCTTTCAGTTAAATCCTTGATACAAAAAAAAAAAAAAAAAAAAAAAAAGAAGAGAGAGAGAGAAGAAGAAGAAGAAGCCCAACTGTTAACATAATATTGCAAATTAATTTATATTCAGCAACTCAATAAAATTTATATAATATCTAACTTTACTATGTTAAACAAATATAATAATACAATAACTCAAACGTTGAAGTATTCCTGGATGGGAATACGTTCGATGGCTAACATGCATATGTCTTCTAGTTTACATGCTTATAAATTTTTATAATTGGTAGTTGGTAGAAATCACTTTGAAATGAAATAAAAATTTATTTTATCAAAAGAGTATACAATAACTTTTAATTAGGGAAATGGAAGAATTTTAGCTATATAAACGATGAGATATTGCCTCAAATTCATAACTCAAATCCCACTTCTATTAGTAGAAATGGGAACTAAAAGGAAGATGCCTTCAATGACCGCCGTTTTAATTTCTCTAGCGGTAGTTATGGTTTCTTTGAGCTTGCCCTCATCCACCACCGCAGCCTACCCTTACTCATCTCCACCACCTCCTCCACCTACGAAATCCCCATCACCGCCACCACCTAAGCATCATTATGTTTACAAGTCACCACCACCACCACCACCGGTTTACAAGTCACCACCTCCACCTACACCTGTCTACAAGTCACCACCACCTCCCCCTCCGGTTCACAAGTCTCCTCCACCACCACCACCAATGTACAAGTCCCCACCACCACCACCACCGGTCTACAAGTCACCACCACCACCGGTTTACAAGTCACCACCTCCCCCACCACCTGTTTACAAGTCTCCACCTCCACCAAAGGAACACTACGTATATAAGTCACCACCACCACCACCTCCGGTTCAGAAGTCTCCACCACCACCATCACCAAAGAAACCATACGTATACAAGTCACCACCACCACCAACCCCGGTTCACAAATCCCCACCACCACCAACCCCGGTTTACAAATCCCCACCACCACCTACACCTGTGTACAAGTCACCACCACCGCCACCACCCGTTTACAAGTCACCACCTCCTCCGGTTCACAAGTTTCCACCACCACCAAAGAAACACTACGTATACAAGTCACCACCACCACCTCCTCCGGTTCACAAGTCTCCACCACCACCAAAGAAACACTACGTATACAAGTCACCACCTCCACCAACCCCAGTTTACAAATCCCCACCACCACCTACACCTGTGTACAAGTCTCCACCTCCACCACCACCGGTTCACAAGTCCCCACCGCCTCCACATAAAAAACCCTACGTGTACAAGTCCCCACCACCTCCTCCAACCCCGGTGAAAAAGTACCCACCCCCACATTACATCTACAGTTCACCACCACCTCCTCACCATTAATGAGTGACCGCCGTACGTGTTTGGGGACAGTAATAAGATTATAATCTGGAACTTCGAAACGATTAGTTAATCGGCAGGACAACAACGGTTTAAAGTTGTACGGAAATGACTTGTACTTTGATTCTTCCATTCGATAGATCGTTGTTTTTTTTTTTTTTTTTCCTGTTTGTGTTCAATAATAAAGATATCAATAAAAAAAACAAGTGGCTCTTTTACATCCTCCATTTTTGTTTTATGCTTCATAATAATTAATGAAAATAATAAATTTCTGAATCATTATAAATTTTCAGAACATTATTTAACAAATAATATCATATAAATCTCATACCTTTGCTTGTATACATGCATTCAACTCATGTGCTCAGCATCAACATTGATACTATTAACTAACTGACTTAGAATCCTTATAGGGTATTTTGTCTTTTCACTCTTTAAAAATCATTGACTTTTCTATGTCACATGGAGGTTAGATGTAGAACACAAATATGCTCTTCCAGGCCTACGTCTTATGGAAGTTGGATGTTGGACAGGGAACAAAGATTTTTCTTGAAAAAATTGAACGTATCAGTTTTTTCAAGGAAAACTTCAGTACAACATTACTGGACATAATTAATGCTATTAATCTAATCGATTTTAAAATTCCAATGACCTTCAAGCTGCATATGTCCCAAGTCTTTAGCAGCTGAAATTTATAATGGAGCCAAGAACATTCATAACTATGTAAAATGAAGAAAACAATTTAATTAGCATCTATAAGATGCAACATTTGCTGTAGAACGGATACTTATAAGATAGGAGTTTAGATGAAGAATCTAGAAAGCAAATTGAAGTGATTATTTTTCTAAAATCTGGATTATATATGCTTTAGATGACACTAGTATAGTAACTGCTCCAGTAGAGATAGCTGTAGGAAAGAGTTTTGGTCCTTTTATTATGTGATGAATTTTTAAGTTCATCTTATATACCCTCATTTTTGGTCTTCTGCTTGCTTACATTAGAAATAGATTACCATATCAAATAGTTTTGTGAGCTTTTTATATTGAAGTCTTCTCGAATGGATTCACCGACATGCATGTTTATGCTTCTCTTTACTCACGGAAAGTTTATACTTTTGAAAGGGTGGCTGCTTTATTTGTTTCAAAGGTTAGACCTATTACGATATTGTACTTATTTTATATTTTTTTTTTGAAATTTAACTTTTTCAGGCGTTGTGCTTTTGAAATTTTTATGACATTGTGCTTTTGAAATTTAATTAAACATTTTTAATTTTCTTTTTGTTCCTATGAAGATATTAGATATTGAACCTTTAACTTTTTCGTATTAAGATATTGTACTTCCATAATGTAACCAACTACAATGTCACACTTTCAGATTCTAATATATTAAGACCTACAATTATTTTTTTTTTCTATTAAGACATTGGGCTTTGAAAATCTAAAACAATTAAGACAATTTACTTTACAAATCTAAATTCTTTTGGTTTTGCGTACCAACTTTATAGGAGTATACTTTCGGTTGTTTTTCCTATTAAGTATTATAAGTTGATATTGTACTTTGAAGATCAAACCAATTATAGCATTATACTTCAACAACCTAACTAATTAAGACATTGTATTTTTAATTTTTTTTCCATTAAGGCATTGCACTTTACAAATCTAACCTATCAAGACATTATACCATGAAATAATTTTGTTTTCTTTGGCATGTAATGTCGTATTTTTCATAACACTAGAATTTCGAAATAGATTTCAACTCATGAGAACAAACCAGTATTTGGCACCATGTTTTGTGTTGTTACTTAAATAACCTAAAATTTAGCTTATAGTAACGAGCTATATGAAATATATTTAATCTAGTAGCATAATTCATCACCTAATAATTTTGGAAAGTAATCTGTAAACAAAAATTTTATCCAAACATAATAATTATTGTGTACAGTGTGAACTGTCCTATTTATACTTTCTTATTTAATTAAATATCTGGTTAACTTGTGAATAGATAAGGACATTACATCCCAAATTAAAAAAAAAAAAAAAAAAAAAAACACCAACTTTAATGGGGCTTGACTGATAGTTGTTTAGTTTGACTTTTTTTAGTAAATTGGTTCACTGGATGATGCGAGTCCAATCTTTATCATGAGAAGTGATAATACAAAAAGATTTGCTGGAAAAGATGTTTGTCTTTGACCCAATAGGCGTATTGCGGGTATGGTTTTTACTTTATTTAATTATACGTATCATAACTTATAAGTCGCATGTTCTTTTCAAACCATGAAATTAGTTTTTTGATGTTAGTGTAAAAAGAATAACAATTTCATTTTTTAAATTTATGTATTTTAAAAACAAACCTAAATATTTCTTAATTTCAACTAAATTAGAATTTCATTTTAAAAGTAATTAGAACGTATTTTTATAATCTTATTTAGGTTTTCATTTTTGCAAATAAAAAAAATTATTTAGTATAATCAAATAACGTATAGAGTATAGTTAGAACTGCATGTTTTTCATACACCATAAATGATGTAAAGTAATTTTATATGTATTAGGGAGCATAATTGTAACGCCCCGGTTTTTCATACACCATAAATGATGTAAAGTAATTTTATATGTATTAGGGAGCATAATTGTAACGCCCCGGTTTTTCATACACCATAAATGATATAAGATTTTATAAAACTTAATGTTGAAAAATCTCGTATTTCAAAAACCGTGTTTTTTTATAGAACAAAATGCCAAGTTTTAAAAAAATTTCTCATGACCTCATGTCATGTCTTAAAAATTCGGTCACGACAAAAACAATTAATTTGTACAAATGTCTGAACAAGTATGGGGGTTACAACTTCATTTCAAATTAAACCATAGAAAGCAAGTTAGGATTACAAACCAGTACATCAACCAATGTTCACTCCATCTAAGATCCCAATTTCTTCGGGTCATCTACTTGATTCTATCTCTGAGGTCTAGAACCTGTGATACATGACATAAAATAAAATACGTAAGACGAAGACGTCTCGTGAGCTACATGAGTTTGTACCCAAAACATTTATAAACATAACATATATCATTTTCAAAACCATTGTAATCAAATCATATCATAACACTTGCTGTTAAAATCCTTATAACTGAAACATATCATCGTTTTACTTTTAAAGCCTTTCATAAGAAGTTTGTCATTATAAAACTTTCATTACTTAAACTTGACTGGTATTCAAACACATTTGGATTTTTATACTTAAGGCCTTAATCACTTTTGGTGATACCCCAAGTCTATACTAAGATGGTAAGAACATCTACTTCGCGACGGGGTTGGTACCACCCCCAATAGATTCCTCTAGGTTTCGTTACGGGAACATCATGGCCCAGTCACAAAGAACTATATTCTTTGTTCATAACGCTTTACATTTCTTTGCTTGTATTAAATACCAGTCATTCATAAACATAACATTGCTAGTTATCAAAACATTCATTCGCAAATACATTAAGGCTAGATGCCAAAACATTCTTTCATAATAATATATAGCTCAAAGCCAAAATATTTTTCATAACTTTTATAGGCTAAACGCCAAAACATTCTTGTTGTATTAGGTGTCTAAGCCAGGACTATAATTTAGGAATATACTTGATTGACAGCAGCATAGTCCTTTTTAGGTTGCCCTCAAAACCAGCAGAGGACAAGATAACTTAAAGAGAGAGAGAAATATGATTTATTAATATATTATGAGAATAATATATTACTTAGAAATCATAATATTTAATTAATGATTATTCAGAAATTAATTTAGAATTAACTTTGGGATTAGTTGGATTAATTAAAAGTGCAGTGGCTGAATTGTAATTGTTCAATGTTGAGCAACGGACAATTATGGCTTGTATATGGTGAACGAATTTAAGGCTTTCTTAAGCCTTAAGAATTCGAAAAATACCATATATGGTATAAGGAACTATTTATGGTATGATAAGTAGATTCAGTTATATGATAAAAGCCTTATCATATCAGGATCTTAAATAAGGCAGTTATACTCCTTATTGCTTAACATATTGAGACTATAAATAGAGATCCTCCCCACCCCATATTTCACGCCATTCTAAGGGATTCTTCCCTTCTTCTCTATTGTTTTCTTCCTTTCTTGGTTCTGGGTGTGAACCATCAGAGGCACGACACTTGTGGTGCTGGCTTCCAAAGCCTTTAAGGTATGGAATTCTAAATTGTTTTTAGAAATTAAATTTTAATTATATGTCTTATGTTCTTAGTTATAGATTCAATAGAAAAAACATAGATCCTTATTAGGGTGCATGTGAACTTAAGTTTTTAGGCTCATTGTTTGCATAAAACCCATCAATTATTTCATAACTTTCATAGGCTAAATGCCAAAACATTCTTTCAGAACTTTCATAGGCTAAATGCCAAACATGTGACACCCCATTTCTACTGTTTGCAAATACTATGGTTTTTCGTTTAAATACATGAATACAAAAATACGGTTTATCAAAAACCGATAATTTACATTTTTAAAACTGTGGGTGTTACAAATCCATACCAAATCTAACCATAGTAAGCAAGAAGAGGATTAAACCTTGTGTCCAAGTTAGGAGCTAACTCAAGCTCCACTCCTGCTAAACTTCATCCCATTTATAGCAACTTATTTTTAACCTGGAATACTTGGCAAAACATAGAATACGTAAGACAAAAATTGTCTCGTGAGTTACATGAGTTTTAGACTCAAACCTTTAACTTCTTTTTCAATCTTTATGTAAAAACTTATAACATAAAACATCTTTCAAGTTTTATAATAACACCATGCCATAGCTCTTTACTTTCCAAAATATTACATATCATGCCTTGCAAAAATATCTTCTTTCAAAACTTTATAATAACAATATACTATAACTCTTTACTTCTCAAAAATCATTTTATGATTTACTTTACAAAAATAACATCTTTCTTACTTTCTTTGACTGGTTTTATAAGCTTGCTGGATTTTTATACTTAGGGCTTTAATCACTATAAGTGATACCCCAAGTCTCTATGGCTAGAAAGAACGGATCAATCCTCACCATAGAAGTGCTGAGGCGATCTACTTCGCGATGGGGCTTGTCCCCAGTAGACCCCTTACCTAACCCGGGTAGGTTGGAACATAGTTCCCTTACTAACGCTGCTTGCTACAATTACCAGTCATACAAAAACTTGCTGCTTGCTTGAACATTCCTCATAAACATATAACTTGTGGCCAAATGCCAAACTACATCATTTTATGTCTTTATGGCTAGATGCCAAATACATAACTTTCGTTCATATAAACCATATGTTTAAAACATATCTTTATAACATTTTAGGCTTATTGCCAAATCATACTTTCCAAACATCTTGTGGCTATATGCCCTTTCATACTTGGAAAACATATAAAATTTGTACCAAAACATACTTCTTAAACATTTTATGGCTATATGCCTATCCATACTTTCAAACATGTATAACTTGTATTAATAATTTACTTTCACATAAGTAGTTCATAAACCAAAACATACTTTCACATAATTGGCTCATAGACCAAACATAACTTTAAATATAACATTATACTTCCACAAACAAGTTAGAGATAATACTCTTGCATATAATTTCACATATAGAAATTTTATAAGAAATCTTGAAAATACTTACTTGCCATGTATCCCAGAATGGGTAAAAATACTGCATGTACTCACCTCAAGTCGGCAATGTAGAAATCCGTGCGGCAACTCCGTAAATCCAACCAAGCTTAAAACCGCACATCTTATACTCCTATAAGGTATATTAAGTTAATTATTACCAAATACACTAATTAACATTACTATAATTAGATACTTATAGCTTTGCATATAGTTTAAATGTTTATAACTTTCGACATGCACCGTGTCTCGACATATACCCCCACCCCTTTTTATTTACTTTTACTCAACAAATAAGTTATTATATGATTCAATTAATTTTAAGTAAACCCAAGCCCACATCATGACATCCAAAACCAAAAACTAAGATGATTAACACAAAAGAGGAAACTGACAGCAAGGATGATTTCTGGACCCTCAACAAGATTTGCAATATTAGGTCAAGGAAAGATTGAAAATAAAATCCAATAAAAATCATGGGTAAACTAGACCCAAGGGAAAGATCACAGGGCCTGACCTCAGGTCTTTTTCACCTTTCAAGAATAAATGAAAAATCTCCAAAGTTGACTGATGCAATCAGTCCACCTACTGAACCACACCTTAAAGAAATAATACTCGCTCAAAATGGGTTAAGAACTAAATTCTAAAATTTGGTGAGGACAAACTAGACTTCAACAGGGAACTAAGGCAACTGACCTTGCCCCCAAACCATTTTTGTACATTTAATTATGAATTTACCAATGCATAATTATCTGTACAGGACAGTCCTGGACCAGTTGGTGCAAATTGCAACTTCCACCCAACTTTCGTATGGAATCAGACCCTAGGAAAAATCATGAGTAAAATAGACTCAACAATAGAGATCTGAGAGTTGGAACCCACTCAAAATACAAAATTCACAATACAGAACAAATCAGAAACGATAGTGCTGATGAGAAAAACATTGGTCTGTGATATTTCCTAATTACCATAAACTTGGGAATGGAATTAGACATCCATCTTTTCCAGATATCAAATTTACTTAAATACAATGATTCTAGGAGGCGGAATCATGTAAAAATCTTTCTCCAAACTCCTTTTATAAAATAAACAAAACAGCATGACTAATCTGAACGGAATTAGAGCAGTACGTAAAGATGAGTAATTACCCCGTACCTCTGGTCTTCAAAACGGATAATGGTCTACTGTAGAAAGTTGCTCAACTCAATTTGTGAACCGTGTGCACCGGTACTAACCTTATTTGACCTCTGGAACTCCAGATATGATTTTCTCAAGAAGGAAGACTCAGCAGAGGAATCTGTCAGAAACCCTAAGTCATGTTGCGAAATTCATAACTCCACTTCTAGACATTGAAATCGAAAATCCTTCGATCAGAACCTTCATTTATATCTTGGGAACCTTCAGTTAAAATTTCGTGGCGATCCAACATCTGAATCTACGGGAAATGATCGAACACTGGGGGTGGGTCTTCAAAAACGGGAATAGAGAGGGTTAGGGTTTCCATGAGAGCCAAGAGGCTCTTGATCTTTCTTTTCTCCATCCAAAAACGCAGCAGCCCCCCAAAAGAAAAAGAATTATATATACTATGGTTAAATTGCAAAAATGGTCCCTCTATTTTGGTCCTATAATTTTAGTTAACCCAAAACCTCCAAATACAACTTATTAAGTATACAAATATGACATAATCCTCCTCTCAACTTATAAATTAGATTAGAGTTATTATTTCGTCATTATTATTATTATTAGTCGTAATAATCAATGTTTGATTCCACGATTCGCTTCCAATATAAAATCTATTTCCTTTATTTTAAAATACGATACTAAATAATTGGAAATATTTATAATCGCTAACGCCAAAAATGGGGTGTTACAAAACATACTTTCAAATCATTATGGCTTGACGCCAAAACATACTTTCAAATCATCATGGCTTGATCTCAAAACATACTTTTCAAATATAGTAGGCTTAAAGCCAAAAAGATAATTTCATAGACGTAGTACAACAATTTCATAAACATGACATAAGAAAAAAGGCTTGCATTTCATTTCATATTTGAAAGTCATGTAAAGAATTGTAAATAGTTTTCCATGTACCCCATAGTGGGAAAATGCCACATGTACTCACTTTAGAAGCTAAGTACGTCTAGCTACACTAATCCACATAAGTCTAGTCATTCGCCGCTTCCAAGCATCATTCAATCTCTATTAATCTAATAGAAGATTAGAACTTATAAGACAACTAAACATATAGCATTTTTCTAATCAATCTTGAACTACTTTCAATCACTATCTAATTCCATTCTAA
This sequence comes from Cichorium intybus, assembly GCA_023525715.1. Taxonomy (NCBI): domain Eukaryota; kingdom Viridiplantae; phylum Streptophyta; class Magnoliopsida; order Asterales; family Asteraceae; genus Cichorium; species Cichorium intybus. The sequence goes on along the minus strand of CM042017.1, from coordinate 20,538,200 downwards.
TGTCCAAGTATGACTTTTAAGGCATAATAACCATTTTGGACGATTTTACCCTTTTGTCCCATTTTGACTAAAAATGGTATTTTCGGGTTCTACAAGGTTATTTTTGCAACTTTCTAGTTTTTACATCTCTAGGAGTTCACCTCAAGAGTTAGATGTCAAAACATCTTTCTTATTTACTTGTTTATGCCATTTTTGGCAAGGTTTACGAATAAGGTTTCTAAAAATAGAAAGCGTCAAAAACTTGATACGAATATGTTTCCAACACTTAATAGTTGTTATTTTGACTAAATTTGATATTCTTTTGAACGCTACTTTTGCACATCCTAAATCGTCTCATAAAGGGTTGGAATACACAATTACATTCCAATTTACCAAATATTAATATTTACATAATATCCTCCAAATAATAAAATATTCAACACTCTTTCACTAATGCTTTTATAAATCCATACATATTAAGTCCTTAAGTTATAAAGGTGTTTCAGGAATCAAGTTCAAGCTGATACGCTCTTTTATTAGTTTTAAGCTTTTATCAATGTTACACAACGAACAAAACATTTTGTCTATCTTCATATGTGAAGTTTCATTCTTATTTCCCTTATTTACATAAACATGTATCAAATTGAAAGTTTTCATTATCCCTTAAACATGTATATAATAACTCAATTGTAGCTAAATATTTTGACTAATACAAAAAGTCAAAACTGAAATGTTGATAAACCCACCCATTTACTTTTGTCCTTTACGATTTCTCATTCCATCCCAAAGTGTGAGACTTTTCTTATGACGTAAATTTCAACATATGTTTGGCAATAATCCAACCACTTTAAATCAAACTACTTAAGGTGGTTATACCTCAAGAACACGTTGTCTAAATGGAGAAATTTGGGATTTATGTTGTTTCTTATGAAGAACCGACCACCATATAGCCACCATTGATCAACATAACTACCACCATCATACCAACAACAACAACATCAACATGTTAGATCTCATGTCTCTAATTCATAGTCAAATACGCATAAGCCCACATGCAGAAATCTCAAGGATTTTATTTTCTATTTCTAAAACCAATTGACTAATACTGGTGAAAATTTACCATCAATATTCCATAAGTCGGTTGATGTTTAGCTTTATTAACATATCACATCAAGAAATCGAAACCTATAGAGGCACTTCTGGTCACCATCACCGTCGCTTGCAGCCACCAGCACAACCATCGACTGGTCGCCAACTCCTTCTGCCAACAGCATCGTGAGGTGCTGCTTCTCCCCATGTGTCACGCTGTTGGCCTCCAGCTTTCCATCCCATCCATTTATCCCTTGAAATCTCTATCTCTCGAATTCAGACTCATGTACACATAAAGTCGAGAAGTGTATGTTGTGTTTTAGCCTTCGGATTTTACTTTCTCTCATCTCTTTTTTTCCTACAGCAATAAGGAACCACAAGGACTAAGCCGATCCTCTATCATTTCTCGTTGCTACTGAATCACGAATCTCTTTCTTGTTTTCTGATTAGGAATCACACACACACACACATACACACACAGTCGGAGCGTGTGTGTGGTGAGATAGATTTGTTTCTTCCTGTTTTCCCTCTCTTCTCCTTACACGATCTCTCTCCCTTTGGGCTCTCGATCTCTGATTTTCCTGATTTTGTTTGCGTGTTTTGTGTTTACCAAGAATAAGATATGTATCCCTAAAAGAGGAAACGCGCCTACATGAAAGGATACAGGTAGTAATTTCAATCCCTGGTTCTTGATTTGCTTAGATCTGGAGAATTGACCAAAATGTCCCTGAACATGCCTTAAGATAAATTTCCAATTTTTTGTACATAATTTTTTCCTGATATTCACTTAGACATAACTTCATCATATGCTTTCTGTTTCTCGAGTTCTTTCTATCGTTGAAAAGCTGGTCATGTCCTTGACAACTTTCATGTTTTGAGTTTTCTCAGAAAACCCACAGATTTCAACTTACCGGGCTGCAAACATAGACCTTCGGGTTATCACGCTTCCAAATCAGCACATTCTTAATTTCTTGTCCAACCTTACAAGTCTGTAACTTCTTCATACGAACTCCGTTTCCATTGATTCTTTTTGCAGATGCTTCATTTTCATATCCTTTACAATTTTCATTTTCGCTCTTTTTCTGTATCTTGCTTCTAGGATGGAGTTTTACAGTCACAAAGTTGACCATTTTCATCATTTTATGTGAAATCATACTTTCACGTTCTTTTCCATTTTCACGCTTACACATTATACATTTGTGTCATAAATACATAAACCTCATATAAATCAGTATAATATTCATTCCTAATTCTATGTCCATTGTTGGTCTCGTGAAATGACAATTTCGCCCTTGTTAACTATTTTATCATTATTAGATTTTATGGAAATCTAAAACTTATTTGTACTCTCTTGTTTTCTTAACATCCAAATTTTTGGATGTTTCAACATGTACCCCTTAAATAGATTCCGTCCTCGGAATCATTAATATGATAATGATACCAACTTACAATTGTATATTACAATGTAAATTAGGACTCCTTACTAAATCCATAACAAGGGTCTTACTTCTAGTCCTCATTGCTTTGTGAAATACTTAATGCATTCATTAATTTGATATCATTTAGCTTCATTTCTCATGCTTCCTTCACTTATCTCATTATCACTAAGATGTACTTCTGTTAGAAATCTTGGCATCTTCTTACTTTATGTGCCATAGTGAGTTTGACTTTTCCCAAAAGTCAACTTGTACTCCATACATTTCCTTATTGTCACTTGCACCTAAAGTAGCATTCTACTTTATCATTCCCACTTAGCTCTTAGTCATAAGACTTTATCTCCATGAGCCTTTCTGTCCTTTTAATCATTTTATCTTAAGTGACTTTGACTACTAGATTAGTGATACCATAATAGTAGCTCACAATGGTACATATATCGCTTACATGTTTTCATCATTCACTAATTTAGTCTTTAAACTCTACTAATATCCAAATTTCTTTGACCTTTCCAACTGGTCATCTTGTATCGTGTATTACCACAATAGTGTTACTGTAGATGATTAGGGAATCATCACTTCCTTCCATTATACATGAACAAGCTATCCAATCACTATTTGTGGTTCCTGCAACAATATTTCCTTTCTAGAATTCATTATCACCTATCATAATTAGGAGATTTCTACTTTTCTTAGTTGTAACCACTTGACTCACAACGTCCACAGTCAAGCTCTAATCACATAGTTGCATCAACGATGGTCAAGGACCTATCATAGACATTTCAATCATCTAAAGTCGACAACATTCGACAGTCAACTCTTAGTTAACAATCATGGTCGGATCAATCACTAAACATGCAATACTCGCGGGGTTCATGCAATAATGTATTCTAGGATTAGCATTAAATTCCTTGCATCATCATCCAATTGATGACATGCACACTTTAAAGTATCCTATTATGTCCTTCATCAACTCCAGATCTTCCGTTGCATTCCATTCATCAAGTCCTTTGACTTGAACCTGCACTACTCTATCCATATGATCGTTCATATGACTAAGCATCGAGGGTCTGCCCATCTACCCCTTAAACGAAAATGAAGGGCATTTTCGTTTAAGGTCCAATTCCTTTCATGATTTTTATATATTAATAATCTATTTTCCTTTTGGTCTATTTTCACTTTCCGTAGTCTCATAATAACCTCTTGACATCATTAAAATGTCAATCTCCATAGTTCTTAACTAACTCCGTACGTGATGACATGATACTACCATGTCATTTGAATCAATCAACTTTCCAGTCAAAATATGACCTTTGTGATAATCATCTCATAGTGAGGAAATACTAGTCTCGTTACAGTCCATGAAGTACTCTCCTAATTATCATCCTTTATGTGCTAAATCTAGCACAACAATCATGATAATCTCATTTATCCAAAGATCATTCCATTGATCTCTATAAGTTGTAAATCGACAACCTGCATTTTGAAGTCTTGTCATTAACCCTTAGGTAGACAAGCCATACCTAAAACTTGTTAATGTATCGACTTTATGTTGAATCTAGCTTCGGGCAACGTAAAGCCCCTTATCAGCAACCAAAAAGCTTCAAAAATTGCCACATCCAGAATTGTATCTTAGCACAGGCAATGCATTGCTATCAACTAACGCCGTATCACGTCCACCCAAGCATCGAGCCCTTTTCGTCCATGACGAATCCTTTCGAACACCGACTTGTGCTTAAACCTGGCATCATGATCTCCACGTAGATGTGTTGTGACACTCATGAGCCCATTTATATGCCAATCCTTCTGTACCCTAGCTTGGGTAATCTACTTTTTATTCTGTACATTAAAATGGAAACCAACTTACTATCATGTCGCGATTCCTACATCGCATATAACAAGACCTAATATCCTTGTCTTGCTTAAATCTTCTATCTTTTCGATCATGACAATTTAATCCGCCAAACTTTGACACTATGCTTAAAACATATGTCATGACATACTTAGTTATTCAAACATGATATCCTTAGTATACTTACACATAGCTTAAGTTCATACAAGCCTCAAAAATACAAGATTTAACCTTACCAGCCCACTAGCTAGTAGTAAGTAAGGGTCGGACCATGGAGTCAGTGGACGACAATCTATGTCAAAACTCGACCAATCTATAGTGTCACTCTATGGACGGTTTTCCGTTCATACACTTAAAGAACCGAAAAACGCGAAAATTCGAAAAATGAAATATTGTTCTAAACTTAAATCCAAATAATAATCAATCAAGACAATCCAATCTGATTCCAAGATCCAACTCAGAAATCAGAAACCAAATAATCTCAACAATCAATCCAAACGAAAACACTTATTGAACCGAAACTATAAACGAACATGGAATAACTTCAAATTAAATTTGCATTAAAATAAAACCCCGAATTAGGAAAGAAATCTGATCCCCGTGGTCAACGCTGTTCTACAATCATAATCCTTGATCGCATGAAATAACAAAAACCGAAAATGAAACAAAATAATAACGAAAACTATCAAACTACCAACTACAAACCACTAAGCTATGAATTTTGAGTCAAAGATGCATGAGTTTCACTCGAAGGTCAGATCTTTGCTCTCGAATCACGAACCCGGACCCTCTATTTATAGTTGCAAATTTTGCCTATATGCGTCGCGGTATAGTCTTATACGAGGCGCGGCTTATCTCGAATGCCCGTTTCTTCGCACTTTGATTTTCAAATCCTCACCCAGTGTCACAGCTCACCGTGTCGCGTAGCTCCTCTGCGTATGCGGCACGCGTGTTACTTCGACCTGAAGTAGTCTTCTTTCCAAACTTTTTGCCAAAACTTGCAGTTTTTACCCTGTATTTCCTATAATTTGCAACAATTACCCTCAGCACAAAACATGACTAATATCGAAATTTTAGAAGTATATTTCATTCAAAACATAGCTCAATAACGACTATAATACTTAATATTACTAGGCATTATCAACTAGATCTTCAATTTTGAAGCTTTTCAATGTCACTCGCTTGCTGTTATAGCGTTCAGTCATTGCCTTGTAGCATGCTTGCCTTAGTTTGGCTATTTCTCTCTTTTCCTCGAGTAGATCGAGGTTGAGGCGTAGGTCTTCATTGTTTCATTCTTCCTCGAACTTTGTTGTTCTCAGGGTGCCTACGAGTAGTTTGGGTGATTGTACCGCTTCCATGCCATACGCCAGGCTGAATGGCATTTCATCTGTCGATGTTCCCGGTGTGGTTCTATATGACCAGAGGACGGTGGGTAATTCTTCAACCCAACATCCTTTTGCCTTACCTAATCTCTTCTTCAGACGCATCACTTTGATACCTCTGTCTGACCATTCGCTTGGGGGTGGGCTATCGACGTAAACTTTTGTTTGATCATGCGTTCTGTACACCAACTTCTGAATGGATGTTCGGCAAAATGGAAGCCATTGTCACTTACCAGATTTTTTGGCATTCCGAACCGTCTCAGGACGTTCTTCCACATGAATTTTATCATGATTCTCCTAGTAATCAATGCGACCGCTTCCGCTTCAATCCATTTTCTGAAATAGTCTACTGCAACTATTAAGAACTTGAACCTTCTTGGTGCTTCGGGGAATGGCCCTACAATGTCAATACCCCACTGATGGAAGGGCTGGGGGCTAGAGATTCTAAATAGGGTATCGCTGGAGAATGATGAAGAGACGAGAAAGTCTAGCAGGCGACACACTTTCGTGTCAATTCTTGCGCATCTGTGTGGATGTCTGGCCAGTATATTCCCATTCGAAGCGTCTTTCCTATGAGCGCTCTGGCTCCTTCGTGTGCTCTTGATTCTCCTTCGTGTATTTCTTTCAATATTGTTGCTTCGTCTTCTTTAGTAACACATTTCAGCCAAGGCGCTAGGTAGCCTCGTCTGTATAAAATGTCGTTCCTCACTGCGTATTGCGGTGCTTTGACTTTAATCTTCCGTGCTTCTGGCAGTCGCGCTAATGGTTGTTATCTCTTGCTCTTCTATGCTTGTATTGGTTAATACTTCGACTAGGACCCTTTTTTGAGAGGTGGTCGAATGTCGAGGATGCTAGTTTGTTCAGAGCATCTGCTTTCTTGTTCGCCGACCTTGGTATTTGCTTGATTGAGAAATTTTCCATCATTGCGGCCAACTTCTTTACAGCGTTAGCGTATTTCTGCATCCTTTGATCTTAACCTCATACGTGTCGCTGATTTGATTGGTTACTAGGAGAGAATCATTGTGTGCTTGGAGTTGTTGTGCGTCGTTTTCTATTGCCAATCTCATTCCTGCTAGTAGTGCTTTGTACTCCGCCTTATTATTCGATGTTTGGAAACTGAATCAGAGTGCATACATAATCTCTCACCTTGCGGGCTTGTCAGGACAAAGCCTGCTCCTGATACTTCCTTGCTAGCAACTCCGTCGGTGTATAGTGTCCATTGTGCTGGGTGGGATGTATGGTTTGTTTATGCTTTCTCAGGGTTGGATCATCACTCTCTTCTGGTATCTCTGCTAGGAAATCCGCTAGGGCCTGTCCCTTGATTCTCGTTCGGGGCTTGTACTCAATATCATGTTCTCCTAGCTCTATTGCACATTTTGCTAATCGTCCGAACTTCTCGGGTTTCAGCAAGATCTGGCGTGGTTGACTTGTTAATACTTCCACATGGTGAGCCTCGAAGTATCGTCTGAGTCGGTGCGCTGCATAGATTAATGCCAATACCAATTTCTTCAGTTTTGGGTATCTTAGTTTTGGTCCCTGGAGAGCCTGGCTAACGAAATATACTGGTCGCTGTCTCGTTCTTGCTCGACGGTCACGACAGCGATGATGGCCTCTGGCGATGCTGTTAGGTATACTGAAAGTGTTTCCACTAGGACTGGGCTTGCCAGCGTTGGAGTTTCTGAAAATTTTTCATTCAGGTTGTTGAGCGCGGTTGCTGCCTCTACTGTCCATTTGAAGTTGTTCTTGTCGACGCACCATTTCAGTGTGTGGAATAGCGATAGAGCTTTATCTGTCGACTTGGCTATGAAGCGTCCCAATTTCGTGAGCTTTACGTTCAAGCCTTGTATTTCCCGTAAGCTGGCTGGGGATTTTGTACCGATCAGGTATTTCACCTTTGTCGGTTTTGGTTGGATGTCGTCCTGTGTGATGTAGTATCCTAAGAATTGCCCTTGTTCGGCTCCAAATGTCCACTCCAAAGGGTTCAGCTTCATTTGCTTACGTGATAATGTCTTGAACGTTTCTTCAAGGTCTTGTAGGAGTGATTGCTCATTACGACTCTTGATTACCACGTCCTCTATGTATACTTCCACGTTCCGTCCGATTTGATCTTTGAAAACCTTATCTACCAATCGCTGATATGTTGCTCCGGCGTTCTTGAGCCCAAAGGGCATCTTCTGGTAACAAAAGGTGCCATGGTCGGTACACTGTCTTATCTTCATCTTCTCGACGCATTAATATTTGGTGATATCCTTTGTATGCATCTAGGAAGCATTTCCACTTGAACCCTTCTAAGGACTCAACTTTCTGATCTATTTGGGGTAGCGGGTAGCAATCCTTTGGGCAGGCCTTGTTGATGTTCGTGTAATCAATACACATCCGCCAACTTCCATCATTCTTTTTGACCACCATCGGATTTGCTATCCAAGTCTGGAAGAAAGCTTCTCGGACTATTCCGGCCTAGACGAGTTTTGTGACCTCGTCGTTGATTGCTTTGTTACGTTCGCCCGCCTGGCCTCTCCGCTTCTGTTTCATGATGTTAATTACAGGTGTTATGTTCAGGTCATGTTCGAAAATTGTCCTATCTACTTCGATCATGTCTGTCGGTTCCCACGCAAATACATGTTTGTATTCACGAAGTACACAGAGTACCGCGTTGCGTAAATTGTTGGGTAGTTTCGTGCCAATGTGGATCTTTTGGCCTAGATGGGCTTCATTGACTATCTCACCTTCCTTGATGTAGATTTTGTGTGGCCATTTTCAGCTTCCGTTGATGTCATTTGGAGTCATGAATTGGTTGCATTCGAGCTTTCTTTGTGGGGTAGCGAGAACCGTGACCATTTCGTCATCTGTTGGGAATTTGATTAGTCCATGTAGTGTTGACGCTACCACGCCGAAATGCAGTGCTGCTGTTCGATCTTGAATGATGTTGTGCTCGGAAGGTGCTCGTATAACCATGAATTCTAGCATGACTGTCTTTTTTCGTTTTCTAGCACTATCTTCGAAAGTGAATGGTAGGTATATCATCCATGTTGGTACGATGTTGTGGCCTGTGAATCCTGTAATATGACCTGCTGGTGGACGGAGCTCGGCTCTCCACTCCCGCAGCAATTGGCGGAAGCAATGTTCAATCATGATGTCTATCACACTTCCGCTGTCTATGTGTACCCGATGTATGATTACATCTTGGATTCGTGCCTGAATGACTAGCGGGTCTTCGCCGCTCCAGCTGGTTGGTGTTTGATCATTACTCGAGAAAGATATTTCCTGGTCGAGGTGTCTTGTGATCGATCTGCGTTGTGTCTGCCGGTTTCTATTGATCATCAGGATTTCTAGCCCTTTGTTCTCATTTTGTTTGTTTCTGTTGCTCATGTCGTCCTTCTCGTTTCGGGGTTGTATACTCTTGGCTATGTTTGTGAGGTTTCTGCGCTGGATTCGTTCGTCAAGCTCCTTCTTTAAGAGTGCATATCCGGCTATGTCGTGGCTGTATCGCTTGTGGAACTCATAATACTTGGTTGTCTCGCGGCCGCTCTGGCAGTTTCTTTGTTGTTCTGGCTTCTTCCGCAACAGCCAGGATATCTGTCCGTCGGTGTCTTCTGCCTTCTCTGAAATGATTGCTGAACTGTCTCAGTGGCAGTTTCTTTGTTGTTTTGGTAACTTTTTTAAAAGAGTAAATTACATGAATGGTCCCTATGGTATGGGACAACTTGCACGTTTAGTCCCTAATTTTTTTTAACTCAGATCGTCCCTATTTTTTTGTTTTGTTGCGCGATTGGTCTCTACTACACCTGAAATGACTATAATGTGCTTATTATTATTATTATTATTATTATTATTATTATTATTATTATTATTATTATTATTATTATTATTATTATTATTATTATTATTTTATAAATTAATTTATTATTAATATTTATTTATACTTTTAGAAAATAAAAAAACCAACCTTAGACCCACCTTTACCACCCACCCCTCTTATCATTTCATAATTTTCCTTTAACTCTTGTCATACCCAACCTATCTCTCTCTTTTTCTCCTTATTCTCTTTTGACGCCGACAACCCTCTATAATCATCGCTCTCCTGTCGTCACTGCTAGAAGGTGGAAAAGGGTCAACCATCCCTTCCCCTATTATCCTCACCCATTAACCCTCGTCGGCTTACCCTAATGTTCTTTCCTTTCACTGGATGATCGATACCCTAAAAGCCCACCTATTCAGCCACCAACATCCACTGCTCCCTTTGTGACCCCTACTTCCTCTCATGTTCGACACCCCATCACCCTTTACCCTCTAGTCTAAACTTCAACCATCCCTTCTTTCTCTTCCACATTCTCTTCTATTTCTATATTGTATCCCACCAAACCTAACCTTTTACCCTATTTGGCAACCACATTGCCGACATCTCAGAACCATGAAGTCGTCAGAGAAGTCATTGACAAAACTCGAAACAGACTCCCCTTACCGCTTCTTCTATTCTCTTTCAGTCTCAGGTCGGGTTCAGAGCCTTCGACCCCGACCACCAACCACCGTCACATTCACCATTCACTCCACACCCGCTTTCCCGTTAATCAATTTCTCATTACGGTTTATTTCTCAAATTGGTCGGAGAATTTGATATCTCAACCCACCTACATCCAATACTGCCACCCTCACCCCTTACTCTCTATTCCAAACTCCGGCCATATCCTCTCTCGAATCAACTATTACTGATTCACAAAACCCTAAACATACAAAAAACCCACCACCAGAAAAATAAAAATCAACCCAAAGCATCCATATATTAAAGGATTTAAATTTGTAACTTTAAGTATTCAAGGATTTCACGACATTTTTACCATTATAGATTCATGATCTGAGTCCTTCAAAAAAGGTTCATTAGAGAATGTTTCTACAGTGGAGATTGGGACGGGAGGAGGAGGGTGTAGAGGAGGAGATCAGGTTCTGGCGGTGCTTGATCTGCTATTACATTATGATGTTCCTCAAAGGCATCATTATTGATTCTGATTTTAGCGTGCAATTCATTCTAACAATGACTCTATATTCACCAACAAGATTTTCGATGGTTGGTGGTGTTCTTTTAGTGGAGAAATGATCGGCATGTGTTTAATAAATAAACGTAGTGTGAAAACACGACCATGGAGATTGAAAGAGAGGAGCAGATCGGAGATTTAGGGTTGAAGAGAGAGAAAGAATAGAGGGGGAAAGAGAGAGAGTCCGATCAGTATTTATGGGGTGGGGTATATAGTTTTTATATTTTTCTTTTCGTTTTCTAAATTTTAAAATAATAAATAAACATTAAAAACTTAAAAAATAATAATAATTGCAGTATAATCATTTCAGGTGTAGTAGGGACCAAGCACGCAACAAAACCAAAAAATAGGGAGGGTCTAAGTTAAAAAAGAATTAGGGACTAAACGTATAAATGTTTACATGTAGAATATGTATTTTGGGAGGGTCCATTCATGTAATTTACTCATTTTTAAATTATAGAAAATTTATTTTTAATTATTTGTAGAGCATATAATATGTATTTTGAACGAAGTGAAATCTTTTTACATGTCATTTATTTAACAAGATATCTTTATTTAATAGATAATTATTTTATAAAATAATATTCATTTCTATATGTATCCAATTTGCTTTATTTAGTTTTCTATATTCTAATAACAAATAATAAGTTTGAATGACTTATTTCATTTATTTGAACCAACTAAAGATATAAATGGAATCTAGTAATTCATCTCATTACCTTACTCATTTCATTACGTTGTGCATTCCATTTTTTCATGATTTCATTCCATCATACTAAACAGACCTTAAATTTATTGAAATTGTCTTTTAAGTTTTAAAAACTCAATTCCTTTTATGTCTCTTACAAATTTTATAAAAACAATAGTTTATTTTTTTGTTTAGTCAACATATTCTCCTGAAGATATAGATTACATATAGATTACAGCTTACATAGATTTTACCTCTTAAAAACAAATAAAACCAAAGAATACATTCTTGTAAAACTTTCATATATGTATAAAAATATATCAATTGAAAATTTTATTTATAGCGAATTAAAAAAAAAAGAATTTTTGATATATTTTTATAAAATTTCACCAAATAAATTACGAATTAAATAGCTATTAAATTTGAAAAGAATATAAAGACAACCATTCAACAATTGCCATGTGTGCAGTTATACGCTGGAGCATAAATTGCCAGAAGACTTTCTTGTGCTCTTAGTTGCGGACCATAATTTTTCATTTTACCTCTTTTGCTAATAGCCGACTACCAATCGCCTTGATTCTTACCAATAAACATGGTATGAACCCATATATTAGATGCCACCTCACATTGCAATATGAAATAATCAATGGTTACCACATGCCTATGACACACATGTCACATGAACGTCTCTGTATCTACATCCAAATTAGCCTAATTACTCCGGTTGACATACGATCTATGAAATTTCTCAAAGCAAAAATTAATATCTTAATTGGAATGAAACTATTTTGCGTAGTTGATTCTAGCATGTTGTATTCAAAACAACTAACTTGTAGTTATTATGATTTTAAAGTCTTAATCCAATTATTTACCTAATTATATGACTATTAAACTTACGAGCAAGTATTACTCGATCATTTAATAGTATAGTTTTTGTAAGTAAAGGTATCGAATTTCCACAGGGAATTATTAACTAACTTAAGGTTTTCAATTATTAATCAAACAGTTTAGAGGCGAGTTTTAGTAAAAACTCGTAAAACTAAGTTTAGGATGCTTTATAAAATAGACGAAATAATAAACAACAATTATCGTAACAACACAACAATTAAGAGATAATATGGTCAAATTATAACAAGGGAAGCTTTCGCCTAGGATTTGTTGATTCATATAAATCTAGGTTGACTAGTTTTGATTATGTGCAATGAGTTAAAATAGGTAGCATTAAGTGGTAGGATCATATGATCAAGTCACCTATTCTATAATTTCTTAAGTAAATATAGCACAATGGTCATGTAACTAAATAACTTATAATTATGAATAATCAATATAATCTAGCATGCAAACATAGGCCATACCCTAATGGTCATAGTGATATGATCATACAATCAATGGTCATGAGTTGTAACTAAATATGATATAAGTTTTATTTCACTAATCAAGTTTATAACTAAAATAACTTCACTAGTTAAATGGTCAATAACTAGTCCAATGATATATAGGTGTCAATTACACATCAAAATGGTTCATATGATCGATAAGTTTAAATGGTCAATAAACTATAATCATATGACGAAGGCTATCAAGATTATAAACTTTAATCAAATTCAATATGTATAGCATGCAAATTATATATTCTAACCGTTATTTAACTCGAATCAAGAACTAGATCAACACAAATTTATATTAATGAATCAACATCACCTAGGCAAAAGCTACAGGGAATCTAGCCTAGCATGGTATCAAGTATACAATAACAATATGAATAATACATGATAAAAGATACCAACCAGTTAAATTCGATGAATCCTTGCAACAAATGAAGATCCTAGCTCCTTCTTGTAATGTAAATAACTCTCAAATACATTTATCACACATCAAATGTTGAAATACACGAAATACAATAGTTCTAAAATGTCAAATGACTGATTTCTCTCTTGGATTCTAACAATGGTTTTTCAAATGGTCGTCCATGGCTTTCTATTTATAGCAGGCGGAGTCTCAGGCGCAGTGCGCCCTTGGTCTGGGCGGGGTGCGCCCCTGCTGAAATCAGATTTGCATTTTTTTTCGTTTAACGCTCAAATCTCTTGTAAAATCCGATCTTTCGCTCCATATGTGTCTTTTAGCTACAAAATGTTTATTTTAGCATATTAGGTATATTTAGTTCATAAAACGTATGAAACTAAACTAAAATGACACTGATATCGCCCGGAAAATATGTATAATTTACACGATATCAAAATACCCCATACTTGAACTTTGCTTGTCCTCAAGCAATTCTTAGAATAATTTTTAGGTTAAAGATTCAATCCAAATAAACAAATACAGACACCATAGAAAAAGGTCAATGTCAGTCAACATGGTCAGAATTAGTTTTGTAAGGATACTAAATATTGAACAAACGTTACCCACTTTTAGCTTTGTTAACCACTTTCTTTGGCTACTCGAAGGACGAATAGATTCGTCAAGATTTGGTGATTAGGAGTGTGTATCAGACAAATGAAACAGAGGATGTACCCAGTGGGGGTACTTTTCATCTACCTTTTATGAGGCTTTTATCCTATTGAAATTTGGATTTTAAATTTCCTCTGGGCAAACACCCGGTTTTGAAAGTTTCACCCTTGTATTGTCCTTTACTGTTTACCGTCTCAAACCTTTCATTTCCTTTTTCTCATCACCAATCATAAAACTTCAATCTTCGATCTCGACAGGCCAATGTAATCTATATCTTCAATTTTTAGCTCGGGTTAAGTCTCTAATTTTTGTAGACTTCTTGATGTTTTCGTCTTTTTGCTCTTCATTTTCTTTGAAGTCTTTAATTAATCGTTGGATCTCTTTGACTTTTTCTCTTTTCTCAAGAATTTGGCTTCTAAGAATTTTTCTTAGATGCGTGGAAGTAGATTGTGATCAAGCTGGTATTATCGATCAATTTTATGATTTGATCCCAATGATGTATAATAGGGGATCGTCTTCAAGTTTCATCAGGAATCCATGCGATGAATCAAAAATAGTGATGAGAAGGTGGAAATGTAAGGTTGTTTGAGACTTGGGAGTATAAAGGGTTAATCCTTTCAGAAGCCAAGATGCGAACTTTCTGATAAATAATAAGCAAGGCTTAATATTTGTGTGTACACATCATCCCAATCAACCTCATCTTAACGTATCATAATTCATTGAGCACCTGCATCTGTCTTCCAAACAAGTAGTTTCAAAGTGGTCGGTTAGGCTAAAAGTGTGATTCATTTGTTTAGTATAAAGAATTTCAAACAAAACTCAGGACCAATCTTATGATTCAATTTTTATGACTTGGAACTATGGTATCTGATTTATAAATTTTTCAAAATTTTACCCAAAATTAACCTATAAATGCTCAAAGACAAATAAAATACAAGTGTAAGTACTGCAATCCCTACCCCATACTTGAACAATACAACGTCCCCGTTGTATAAATATTTATAAAATAAGCTTATGAAAAAGGAGTAATGGAACCGACTCCCCTGAGGTATTGTACAGGTGATTGCAGATGCTGAACTTGGAGCTCTCGGAATGGATCGTGAAATGTCATCGTTTCAGTGCGATCTTATTATATTTTTATTTTTATTTATTAAAAGGACTGAAACAAAAGTCAGTCATTCTGCACAATCATCAAATAAATCAAACAATATCTCAAACAACACGGTTAGATAAACAAACAAATAATAAAACACACCACAAAATGAAAACACACTAAAAATCAAGATAAAAATCCAAATCATATTTTTTTTTGTTTTTGTTTGTTTAAAATCACCCAAAATAAAATATATGACAAACAATACCATAAATGTCAGTCCAAATCCTCAGTATCATCAAATCCATGCCCCTGCGGCTGATAGTCTCCTCCTGATGGATCGCCATGAGCCCCACTAGACTGTCCTGCTCCTCCCATCCTTTGATCCCATGTCGGATAGGGATACTGCGGGGGCAGCTGCCATCCTGCCTGCTGATACATGTGTCCCATGAACTGCTGTGTATCATCCAGGTAGTGTCCTAGGGCATTCGCCTCTCGCTGGCGACGCAAATCCATCTGGACCATTTGGTTATAGAGGAAATTTAAGTTTACCTCTTGTTCCGGTCCTTGTTGCTCATGCTCGTGCTGGCGTCGTCGGCTCTGTCTGGAAACAGAGGGCTGTGCTGCTTCTGCCCCAAATCCCGGTGGCGGAGTGGTGGTAGCAATACCGATGAAATCGTACGTGTTCGGCGCCACCCTCCGAATCATAGATTTAAAATGTGATTCGGAGAGGATTTTCGGGTGCTCTGTTTTGACCGTGAGCATGTTGATGGATGAAAAATCGCCCAATTTCCTTGCGATCCGTGTAATCATGTTGCCACCGCAAATCGGGCTAAGCGTGTTTTGCCCCTTTGCTCGCTCCCTAAAGAATACCGCAATCGCGTGTGGGAGGTGGTATTTCACATCGGGGTTGATTGCTCCCCAAAGTGCCGGCAAATCTAGGTACGGGCATTTGTCAAACCCGTATGATTGGTTCACGGTGAACGCTAGAAAACGGTGGAGCATTCTGTGGATAGGATTTTGGATTTGGGAAGCTTTATTATCTCGTGGTATTGTATTGTTGACGTTTGCTATTTCTTGAAAGAACTCACTGCATCTCCCTTCGCTGAATTCGCCTTTGTCATACGTCGAAAGATAGGCCGGGAAGTGTGGGTGAAATGCCAGCTCCTCGGGGTAAAGGTCCAGTAGATAAGCGAATCGGGCAAGGGACACATCATGCCAAGTTCCCATCAATCGGAAACGAATATCTTCATCAGTTTCTTTCTCATATTTGAAAGTAGAAAGAAACTCTAGCGTTAGCTCCATATGTACGTTTTCATTTATCCGGAAGATGTTGTTCCAAGCCTCGTCAATCACTACCCCAAATAATGGATCTTCGAATTGGCGGATGAGGTAAGGTGCCAGTTTGTCTGATATTCCAATTGCATCCAGCTTGTCCCAATCCACTGCTGGAGCAACATTCATATCCTTCTTTATCAAACTAGCCAAGACATATTTTGTGAAACGACCGAAAATTTGTAATGTAAGTATGTCAACTAAAATATGTGTAATTTTACGTTATATGTAATATTATGAGAAGTTATGGTCGAAAGGGTAAAACGGTCTTTCGACAATTATAAGACCATTGGGTAAAATAATATGTTTATATGAGATAATAATATAAACAATAAGAGTTTATGCGAAATTTGGACTTTTACCGCGTGAATAGTGAATTTTGATTAAAAAAAGGGTAATTTGGTCATTTGACCACATGCAGAAATTATTATGAAAATTTATTTATAATTTAGGACTAAAAATGTAAAAGAAATGATTTCATGGAAAGATGGTTGGTTTTGGTGGCCAAAGTTCAAGAAAGTTAACTTTAGGGACCAAAACTGAAAATATAGAAAATATAAAAATGAGAAAAATATCTCATAATTCCTCACAAATCAGTAGAGAGTTCTAGAGACGGGAGGAGAAACTGATCTTGGTGAAAAGCGTGAAGTTGAAGCAAGATTTGAAGCTAGGAATCAAAACTTAACCATTGGAATTGGTGATTCCAACCTTTCAAGGTAAGAAATCCAAACCCTAGTTTAAGTTCTTGATGGTTGTTTCTAAGAAAACTGAAATTGGCAATCTTGGTCATGAATCATGTAGTTTAAATGATTCAACACTCCCAATAAGTCATGCTAAAAGAACCTAACTCAAGAAAATGGAAGTAGGATGCCATTTTTCAAGAATTGAGATTTTGATCAAGAACCCTAGAATTTGAGTTCTTGTGATTAATCTGATTTTAATGGTTTAAAACTTGTAGAAATTGAAGGGTTTTAGTCTTGGAACAAATCCCTATCGATTAAGTGGAGTATTCAGCACTTAATAGGAGAAATTGGGAAATTGTAGCATAAAATCGGAGAAATTCTGGGCTGCTGCTCGATAGGCGCAGTGCGCCCCTATCTTGGGCGCGGCGCGCCCTGCGCCAGACTGCAGATGCAGTTCCAGATCAAGAGTCCCCTGCTTTGTGATTTCCATTTTTGAGAAATGGATCAAAACTTATCCAATTGACCTCAAAATTTAAACATAGGTCTAAAATGGTCCAAAACTTTATAAAAATTTATCGGAATTAAAATACGACCCTCCGAGGGTACTGTAGTAAAATACGTATAAAATACAATTTAACTAAAATTGAGTTATACATTTGTTTGGACCATTGATGGTATAATAAAGACTCTAACACGTCATAGAGTCAATTAAGATGTAAATTAATGTATCATATTATATATATAGGTGCAAGTCAAATAATCGGACACCGAAAGGGTAAAGAACCGAGGGACGTCTAAACAACGCTTCAAGAATTATTTGGTGAGTACATGTAGCATTTTACCCATTTTGGGATACATGGCAAGTAAGTAAGTATTTTGCAGATTTCATATATTATTTTTATATGTGAAAAATATTTGCAAAAATGGTCCTTTTTTCTAGTTTAAATAGAAAGTTAACTGCTATATTTGGAAGTATGATTCTTGATGATAGCCTAAATTATGATAAGATATGTTTGAGTCAAAAGCTTGGCATTTAGCCATTTCTTGTGCAAGTAATGTTTTGTTTTCAGAAAAGTATTTTATGTTTGACTGGTATTGTGACTAGCATTGTTAGTAAGGGAACTATGTTCCAACCTACCCGGGTTAGGTAAGGAGTCTACTGGGGACAACCCCTTCGCGAAGTAGACTGCCTCAGCAATTCTACCGTTAGTATTGATCCGTTCTTTCTAATTGTAGAGACTTGGGGTATCACTTATAGTGATTAATGCCCTAAGTATAAAAATCCCAGCAAGTTTATAAAACCAGTCAAAGAAAGTATAAGAGACATTATTTTTGCAAAGTTTGATATATGATACTTATGAAAAGTAAAAAGATATGATACGTGTATATTATGTAGATTTTTACAAAGATATTATGTTACGAAAGTTTATAAAAATTAGTAAAAGAAATTTAAAGTTTGAGTCTAAAACTCATGTAACTCACGAGACAATTTGTCTTACGTATTTTATTTTTATGCCATGTATTCCAGGTTCAGGTATAAAGCTGTGAGATAGTTTGAAGTTGCTAATTAAGCACTAGTTGCAAAAGAGTGGAGCTGGATACAGCTTCCATATTTGGTATTGATTGAATCCGTTTCTCTTAAGCTTATGGTTTGATATGTAATTGTAACTCCCCTTTTTGATTGTATTAAACAAATAACATGGTTTTTGTTAAACCATACTTTGTAAAATATGTTTTTATGTATTAAAAATGGTTTGAAAAGTTGGGGCGTTACAAGTTGGTATCAGAGCCATAGTTTAAGCGAATTAGGATTGGATCATTCCACTCCTAGGCTTAGACTAGTAATATGGTCAATTAAAGTTAATTACATAAATGGATATGCCTTAAGGAAATAAGACATTATTTGCTAATGGAATTATATGAGCATATTGATGAGTTAAAAGTAGCTAATTGATACTAGTGAACAGTGGAACCGAATGGAAACATTGGGAACAACATGTGTAGGTGATTATGGTAATATGGGCCCGTATTACCATAATCACAGGACGCGTATTGTGACTAGTGTAACCGCGAGGGAATATTGGGAAACTAGTGGTAATCTAATATTTTAATATATTATGAAAGACTAAAGTATTTGAAATTTTATAGAAAAATGTGAACTAGAAGTGGTCAAGGATCGTACGCAGAGAATCCGGATCCTAATGCAAGGCCTCCTATTCCTCCCCGACAGCCCCAAGCCGTTGACGATGGCAATTCTAGGGGTGAGGCCAACCCACCTCCATTGACTTTGGAGGCGATTCAGAAGTTGTTACATGATTCACAAGTACAAAACAGACAGGAAATGACTCGTCTTTTGGATGAGCGATTGGGTGAAAGATCAAAGTCACGACAAGAAGATAGCGAGAAAAGTGTGGCTCCTGAAGGCACGAATCCGAGACAAACTTCTTCTCAGGGAGATTCATCTTTCAAATCACAGCCTCAGTTTAAGACTAAAGGGGCCTGTACTTTCAAGGACTTTATGTCCTGTCGACCAAAAGAGTTCAATGGGGAGATGGATCCACGAATAACAATTCGGTGGTTAACTGAAATGGAGCAAGTTCTTCACATATGTCGTTGTGAAGAGGATTTGAAGGTTGGATTCGCATCTCAAATGTTAAAGGCGAGTGCTCTTGACTGGTGGAATACTCTCCGCCGAACCAAGGGAAGTGATTTTGTTGATGCTTTATCTTGGAAAGAGTTTGTTCAACGGTTAAAAGGCAAGTTTTGTTCGGCCAGGCATCGGGAGACTTTGGTTAATGAATTCTTTGCTCTTGCAAAGGATAAACAGACGGTTGATGAGTATACTAAAAAGTTCTGTGAGATGCTGCCATTCCTGGAAGATACATTACCGACCGAGGCTGGCAGGATAAACCGATATGTTAATGGTTTGCCGGCGGACTACTCGCTAGAAGTTAGTAAAGCTACAACTCTTGATGAAGCCATTGAATCTGCGGCCAGGGTCGAGAGTATGATAGAGAAAAAGGCTAAGGAACGACAAGCATTTGCAGAAAAGCGAAAGTCTTCAGGAATCTCTGGAGCAAATAAGAAGAGCCGTTTTTCATCAGGGGTTTCTAAGCAAAGTGAAGTTAAAGAGTGTAAGAAGTGTGGGAAGAAGCACGGTGGGGAATGTAAGAAGGGCACTAGTGGGTGCTATAAATGTGGTCTTCCGGGTCACCAGGCTAAGGATTGCAAGGTCAAAGATATCAGTGAAGTGGAATGTTTCAATTGTCATGAAAAGGGTCATTACAGCACCAACTGTCCCAAGAAGAAGAATGAGACGTTAGTTTCTACTGCAAGCAATAAGAAGACAGAACCAGTAAAGACGAAGGGACGAGCGTTTCAGATGACTCTTGATGAGGCCAAAGAAGATCAGGATGTGGTGGCAGGTACACTTATTGTAAACTCACAGCCTGCTTATGTCCTTTTTGATTCTGGGGCACATTTTTCTTTTGTGTCTCATGATTTTAGTAAGCGTCTAAACATACCGATGAAACCATTAGATGATACGTGTGTCATAGAAGTCGCAAACGGAGAGTTAGTTACGGTACATCATGTGTACGAGAAATGTCCGGTGGAGATTAACGGACGAATTTTAAAGGCCGACTTGTTACCTATCGGGATTAAAGGATTTGATATTGTTATTGGAATGGATTGGCTTGGAACTCATAATGCTAAAATCCTATGCGGAAAGCGAATGGTGTCGATTAAATTTCCTGATAATAGCAAAGTATATATATATATGGGGAACGACGGAAGAATATGCAGAGTCTCATTACTGCTATTAAGGCCCGTAAGTGCATCCAAAAGGGGTGTGAATCATTCATTGCTTATGTGATGAATGGGAAGAAAGAGAAGCAGAAGATGGAGGATATAAAAGTAGTTAATGAATTCCCTGAAGTTTTTCCTGATGACTTACCTGGGTTACCACCCATTAGGCAAGTCGAATTCCGTATTGATCTTGTTCCTGGGGCAAGTCCCATTGCCCGTGCACCGTACCGTCTTGCTCCTACAGAGATGAGAGAACTTATGTCACAGCTGCAAGAGCTTCTTGACAAGGGGTTTATTCGTCCCAGCTCTTCTCCTTGGGGAGCTCCAGTGTTGTTTGTCAAGAAGAAGGACGGTACTATGCGCATGTGTATAGATTATCGCGAGCTCAATAAAGTGACAATCAAGAATCGGTATCCTTTGCCGAGAATTGATGATTTGTTTGATCAGTTGCAGGGAGCTAGTTACTTCTCTAAAATTGATCTTCGTTCTGGATATCATCAAGTCAGAGTGAAGGATGAAGATGTATGCAAGACTGCATTCCGAACTCGATATGGTCACTACGAATTTTTAGTGATGCCATTCGGTCTCACTAATGCCCCAGCCGTGTTTATGGACCTCATGAATAGGGTCTGTAAACCTTTCCTTGACAGATTTGTCATCGTTTTCATTGATGATATTCTAGTCTATTCGAAAAGTGAAGCAGAGCATGAAGTACACCTACGAGAAGTGTTACATACTTTGAAGAACGAACAGTTATACGCGAAGTTGTCAAAGTGCGATTTTTGGCTGCGGGAAGTTCAGTTCCTGGGTCATATTGTTTCAGCTGAAGGTATTAAAGTAGACCCAGCAAAGATAGAAGCGGTATTGAAATGGGAACCACCGAAGACACCTACAGAAGTTAGAAGTTTTCTTGGGTTAGCCGGTTATTACCGACGGTTTATCCAAGATTTTTCTAAAATAGCGGTGCCACTTACTCAGTTAACTCGGAAAGAAGTAAAGTTTGTTTGGGGAGAGAAACAGCAAGAAGCCTTTGAAATACTGAAAAAGAAGCTGTGTGAAGCTCCAGTATTATCTTTACCGGAAGGCACAGAAGAGCTTGTAGTATACAGCGATGCATCCAATAGAGGTCTTGGTTGTGTACTTATGCAACGAGGCAAAGTTATTGCCTATGCTTCCAGACAGCTAAAAGATGCAGAGACACGTTATACTACTCATGATCTAGAATTGGCTGCAATTGTATTTGCATTAAAGATTTGGAGGCACTATCTTTATGGGACGAAATGCAAAATATATACAGATCATAAAAGTCTACAATATCTTTTTACTCAAAAAGAATTGAATTTGAGACAGACACGTTGGATTGAACTCGTGAATGATTATGATTGTGAGATAATATATCACGAAGGAAAAGCCAACGTGGTAGCCGATGCCTTAAGCCGAAAGGTTCTTGAAAAAGTTGTTAAAGGAAGATCCATGCGAATTGAAGTGGTCTCTACTTTAATTCAAAAGATTAAAGAAGCTCAAGACAGTGCCTTGACTGGAGAGAACATAAAGAAAGAAAAGCTTGGGAAAAAGGTGGTGTTTGAAGTAAATACACAAGGATTGCGTACTTTTAAAGGACGTATTTGGGTTCCCAAATATGGAAAAACCAGAAAAATAGTCTTGGATGATTCTCACAAATCCAAGTATTCTATACATCCTGGAAGTACGAAAACATATCAAGATTTGAAGCAACATTACTGGTGGCCGGGGATGAAAAAGAGAATAGCAAAGTACATATCCCACTGTGATACCTGTGCACAAGTAAAAGCAGAACATCAGGTGCCGTATGGTAGTGCACAGTCGTTACAGATACCAGCAGGGAAGTGGGAAGATCTAACCATGGATTTTGTCATGGGGTTGCCGAGAACACGAAGAGGACACGATAGTATATGGGTCATTGTTGACAGATTGACC
The DNA here is from genome assembly GCA_023525715.1 of Cichorium intybus. NCBI lineage: Eukaryota > Viridiplantae > Streptophyta > Magnoliopsida > Asterales > Asteraceae > Cichorium > Cichorium intybus. The sequence continues at coordinate 20,515,422 of CM042017.1, read as the reverse complement.
AAAAGTGCCCTATTTCTCGCATATAAAGAAACTGCCTCACTTGAAGAATTAGCTCAGTTATACATCGATGAAGTGATCAGACGATATGGAGCACCTTTGTCCATAGTTTCAGATAGAGATCCTCGATTCACGTCTAATTTTTGGGATTCTCTACAAGAAAAGATGGGAACTCGAATCAAGATGAGTACAGCCTATCACCCTCAAACAGATGGGCAAAGCGAACGTACAATTCAGACCTTGGAGGATATGTTGCGATCGTGTGCCATTGATTTTGGCGGTAGTTGGGACCAGCACCTACCATTAGTCGAATTCTCGTATAACAACAGTTACCACTCAAGCATTAAGATGCCACCTTTTGAAGCCTTATATGGTAGGAAGTGTAGAACCCCAGTATGTTGGTTAGAAGCTGGTGAAGCAAAACTCACTGGGCCAGACATTGTGAGAATGACAAATGAAAAGATTGTGGTGATACAAACCAATATGAAAGCTGCACAAGATCGCCAAAGAAGCTACTCAAATTTGAAGAAGAGACCTTATGATCTAAAAGAAGGCGATTTGGTGATGATAAAAGTATCACCTTGGAAGGGAGTGATAAGGTTTGGTAAGAGAGGGAAGTTGAGTCCAAGATATATTGGACCCTTCAAGATCCTGAAAAGAATTGGTTTACAAGCATTCAAGTTAGAGTTACCACCAGAACTCAGGGGAATACATGATACATTCCATGTATGCTATCTCAAGAAATACTTTGGAAAGAAAGAGTTAACCATTCCTTTAGAAGAGTTAAGGGTAGAAACACCCAACAGACTTGTGGAAGAACCTGAGGCGATGTTAGAGGTGAAAACCAAGAAGCTAAGGAACAGAGAAATTGACCTAGTGTTGGTCAAATGGAAGCATTCATTGGGCACAGATTTGACTTGGGAAACGTTGGAAAGTATGAAGAAGAGATACCCTAATTTCACAGATTATGAAGCGATTCCGAGGACGGAATCCTAATTAGGGGGAGGTAGTTGAAACGACCGAAAATTTGTAATGTAAGTATGTCAACTAAAATATGTGTAATTTTACGTTATATGTAATATTATGAGAAGTTATGGTCGAAAGGGTAAAACGGTCTTTCGACAATTATAAGACCATTGGGTAAAATAATATGTTTATATGAGATAATAATATAAACAATAAGAGTTTATGCGAAATTTGGACTTTTACCGCGTGAATAGTGAATTTTGATTAAAAAAAGGGTAATTTGGTCATTTGACCACATGCAGAAATTATTATGAAAATTTATTTATAATTTAGGACTAAAAATGTAAAAGAAATGATTTCATGGAAAGATGGTTGGTTTTGGTGGCCAAAGTTCAAGAAAGTTAACTTTAGGGACCAAAACTGAAAATATAGAAAATATAAAAATGAGAAAAATATCTCATAATTCCTCACAAATCAGTAGAGAGTTCTAGAGACGGGAGGAGAAACTGATCTTGGTGAAAAGCGTGAAGTTGAAGCAAGATTTGAAGCTAGGAATCAAAACTTAACCATTGGAATTGGTGATTCCAACCTTTCAAGGTAAGAAATCCAAACCCTAGTTTAAGTTCTTGATGGTTGTTTCTAAGAAAACTGAAATTGGCAATCTTGGTCATGAATCATGTAGTTTAAATGATTCAACACTCCCAATAAGTCATGCTAAAAGAACCTAACTCAAGAAAATGGAAGTAGGATGCCATTTTTCAAGAATTGAGATTTTGATCAAGAACCCTAGAATTTGAGTTCTTGTGATTAATCTGATTTTAATGGTTTAAAACTTGTAGAAATTGAAGGGTTTTAGTCTTGGAACAAATCCCTATCGATTAAGTGGAGTATTCAGCACTTAATAGGAGAAATTGGGAAATTGTAGCATAAAATCGGAGAAATTCTGGGCTGCTGCTCGATAGGCGCAGTGCGCCCCTATCTTGGGCGCGGCGCGCCCTGCGCCAGACTGCAGATGCAGTTCCAGATCAAGAGTCCCCTGCTTTGTGATTTCCATTTTTGAGAAATGGATCAAAACTTATCCAATTGACCTCAAAATTTAAACATAGGTCTAAAATGGTCCAAAACTTTATAAAAATTTATCGGAATTAAAATACGACCCTCCGAGGGTACTGTAGTAAAATACGTATAAAATACAATTTAACTAAAATTGAGTTATACATTTGTTTGGACCATTGATGGTATAATAAAGACTCTAACACGTCATAGAGTCAATTAAGATGTAAATTAATGTATCATATTATATATATAGGTGCAAGTCAAATAATCGGACACCGAAAGGGTAAAGAACCGAGGGACGTCTAAACAACGCTTCAAGAATTATTTGGTGAGTACATGTAGCATTTTACCCATTTTGGGATACATGGCAAGTAAGTAAGTATTTTGCAGATTTCATATATTATTTTTATATGTGAAAAATATTTGCAAAAATGGTCCTTTTTTCTAGTTTAAATAGAAAGTTAACTGCTATATTTGGAAGTATGATTCTTGATGATAGCCTAAATTATGATAAGATATGTTTGAGTCAAAAGCTTGGCATTTAGCCATTTCTTGTGCAAGTAATGTTTTGTTTTCAGAAAAGTATTTTATGTTTGACTGGTATTGTGACTAGCATTGTTAGTAAGGGAACTATGTTCCAACCTACCCGGGTTAGGTAAGGAGTCTACTGGGGACAACCCCTTCGCGAAGTAGACTGCCTCAGCAATTCTACCGTTAGTATTGATCCGTTCTTTCTAATTGTAGAGACTTGGGGTATCACTTATAGTGATTAATGCCCTAAGTATAAAAATCCCAGCAAGTTTATAAAACCAGTCAAAGAAAGTATAAGAGACATTATTTTTGCAAAGTTTGATATATGATACTTATGAAAAGTAAAAAGATATGATACGTGTATATTATGTAGATTTTTACAAAGATATTATGTTACGAAAGTTTATAAAAATTAGTAAAAGAAATTTAAAGTTTGAGTCTAAAACTCATGTAACTCACGAGACAATTTGTCTTACGTATTTTATTTTTATGCCATGTATTCCAGGTTCAGGTATAAAGCTGTGAGATAGTTTGAAGTTGCTAATTAAGCACTAGTTGCAAAAGAGTGGAGCTGGATACAGCTTCCATATTTGGTATTGATTGAATCCGTTTCTCTTAAGCTTATGGTTTGATATGTAATTGTAACTCCCCTTTTTGATTGTATTAAACAAATAACATGGTTTTTGTTAAACCATACTTTGTAAAATACGTTTTTATGTATTAAAAATGGTTTGAAAAGTTGGGGCGTTACATTTTGCATCCCGGTCTTCATCTGAATTTCCAAACCTTAAGTATGGGTGACTTGTTTTTGAGGTTTTGAACTTAGTTCCTGCAATGACAATACAAACAATGAGCTAAACAAGCAAGAAAATCAAGCAAATGGGTCTGGCAGGAGGCAGGCGCGATGCGCCCATGGGACAGGCGCAGTGCGCCCTGCGGCTGCTCGGGTCTGCCTGCTCAATCAGTTTTCAATCCAAGTGTTTTGCTCAAATCCAGCCAATATACGTGTATGCACTATGATTATTGATACAATAGACCACAAATATCACAAAATAAACATCAATTTCATCGAAAATCAACAATCAAAATTCTAGGGTTTGTTCTTCCCCAAATTGTCAATTTGTGTGAAATTTGATGTTTTTGTTGTGCAATTGAAGTATGTAATGTAATCTACTAGTCATGTGCATCAATAAATCTATCAAAACAGCACCAAAATTGGACCATAATCAAGGAACACGATTTTTTTTTTCAACTCAAGAACACTTTTTGGAAGAAATTCAATCAATTTGAAACTAAAAAAATGTAATCTAGCAAGAAAAATCACAATATAATGCAAAGAATAGAAGGGAACAAAGAAACATACCCATAGGTGAAGATTAAACAAGAAACTTGAAGCAAAAATGGAGTTTTTTCGTTGTTTTTTTCGGCTCCTGCTCGGCGGATCGCGCTAGAGGGGAGAAGGGATGGTAAAAATGAATTATTGACAGCTTACCTGTTTTTTATACCTACGAACCGGCGCGGTGCGCCTCAAACTGGGCGGGGTGCGCCCGGCGCCTGCCTTCCCTTTTTGTTTTTAAACATTTGCCCTCTAATTTCATTTCTTTGTTTCTTTTATTTATTTTATTCTCACCACAAAATTTTATTTTGTTTATATGTTATAATTTTCTATTTTCTTTATTATTATTATTATTATTATTATTATTTTTTTATATATATAGAAATCAAATAAAACCAAAGGAAAACTAACAAATAACACATACCAATCAAAAACTCGGGTTGCCTCCCGGAAGCGCTTCTTTTTCATAGATTTGGAGTCTTTTTGGCTGGACTCCATTCCACTCTAAGGTTCTACTGTTTGGAGTGGGATGTCTTCGCGTTCGTTCTCGATGTGAACGCCTTCCTCATACCGCTAAAGTCTGTGTCCGTTCACTTTGAAAGTCTCTCCTCCTTCCTTAAAAAGATCCACAGCTCCGTGTGGATACACTTCTTTGATTGTGAACGGACCATACCATCTTGTCCTCAGCTTTCCAGGAAAAAGTCTTAAGCGTGAATTGTAAAGTAAGACTTTTTCCCCTGGTTGGAAATCTTTGTTTCCTTTTAACCTTGAGTCGTGCCACCTTTTGATCTTGTCTTTGTAGATCGCTGAATTTTCGTATGCGTCATTTCGCAGTTCATTTAGCTCATTTAATTGACACAAACGGTTAGTACTGACAAGATTAAAATCCATGTTACACGATTTCAAGGCCCAGAATGCCTTGTGTTCAACCTCAACTGGGAGGTGACAAGCTTTTCCATACACCAATTTGTAGGGGGTAGTGCCAGTAGGTGTTTTAAAAGCGGTTCGAAAAGCCCAGAGTGCATCATCAAGCTTTTCGGACCAATCTTTTCGACTAGTTCCCACGGATCTTTCCAAAATTCGTTTTAAAGCCCTGTTTGTGATCTCCGTTTGACCACTTGATTGCGGGTGATAAGGTGTGGATATTCGATGGGTCACCCCATACTTATTTAAAGCGTTTTCCATTTGTTTGTTGCAAAAATGAGTACCCCTATCGCTTATAAGAGCTTTAGGAACACCAAAACGTGCAAAAATGGTTTTCAAAAATTTAACCACACCTCGAGCATCATTTGTGGGTAAAGCTTTTGCTTCAGCCCACTTTGATACGTAGTCAACTGCAACCAAGATATATTTATTTCCTTGGGAATTAGGAAAAGGCCCCATAAAGTCAATACCCCATACATCGAAGATTTCACATACCTGTATAGAATGCAATGGCATTTCATTTTTGGAGGAGATATTACCCGCTCGCTGACATGGATCGCATGTCTTGACGAAAGTTGTTGCGTCCTTGAAGATTGTGGGCCAATAAAAGCCTGCTTCAAACACTTTTCTCGCGGTGTAATTTGCTCCGTGATGTCCACCTGTAGGTCCTTGATGGCATTGCTTAAGTATGTCTTCAATTTCCTTCCCGTGTACACACCTCCTTATGATGTTATCCGGACATGATCGAAAAAGGTATGGCTCATCCCATAGGTAGTACTTGATGTCGGCAAAGAACTTTTTCTTCTGTTGATGGGTAAGTCCTCCGATCAGCACTTTGGCTGCAAGGTAGTTCACAATGTCCGCATACCAAGGGGTTTCCATTTTAACATGAATTGACATTACATGTTCTTCAGGGAAGGAGTCGTTTACTTCCTTTTCTTTTCTCGCCTTCTGCTCCACATTCTCCAGTCTTGACAAATGATCTGCTGCCAAATTCTCGGATCCTTTCTTGTCTTGAATTTCAATATCAAATTCTTGTAACAGCAAGACCCAACGAATTAAGCGGGGTTTGGCATCTTGCTTGTTGAACAGGTACTTGATTGCTGAGTGATCTGTATAGACAATGGTTTTTGATAAAATTAGATAAGGCCGGAATTTATCAAAAGCATACACTACTGCTAGGAGTTCTTTTTCAGTGGTAGTGTAGTTTTCTTGGGCAGGATTCAGAGTTTTGCTGATGTAGTAAATTGGCTTGAACTTCTTTTCGATTCTTTGGCCCAGGACGGCTCCCAACGCGATATCACTTGCGTCTGTCATTAGTTCAAAAGGTAAATTCCAGTCTGGGCCGATCATGATTGGAGCAGTGGTTAATTGAAGCTTCAAAAACTCAAAAGCATTAACACATTCATCATTAAAATCAAATTTTACATCATTTTGTAAAAGTTGTGTTAAAGGTTTTGTTATTTTAGAAAAATCTTTTATAAACCTCCGGTAAAAACCGGCATGTCCCAAGAAGCTTCTGACTCCTTTCACGTTGGTCGGTGGTGGAAGCTTAGCAATGACTTCAACTTTTGCTATGTCGACTTCAATCCCTCGACCTGACACTTTGTGGCCCAAGACTATTCCCTCTTTAACCATGAAGTGGCATTTCTCCCAATTGAGCACTAGATTGGTTTCTTCACATCGTTTAAGCATTTTGTCTAGATTAGACAAACAGTTTGTAAATGAGTCACCAAATAGCGAGAAGTCATCCATGAAAACCTCCATTGAGTTTTCCATCATATCATGGAAGATTGCCGAGACGCATCTTTGAAAAGTGGCTGGAGCGTTGCATAGACCAAATGGCATTCTTCGGTATGCGAAGATTCCTTGAGGGCAGGTGAACGTGGTCTTTTCTTGATCTTCTGGGTCAATGGGAATTTGAAAATAACCTGAAAAACCATCCAAAAAACAGTAATATGCTTTTCCTGATAAACGTTCCAGCATTTGATCAATGAAGGGAAGAGGAAAATGGTCTTTTCGTGTTGCATCGTTTAATTTGCGATAATCGATGCACACCCGCCATCCAGTCACTGTTCTGGTAGGTATAACTTCATTCTTCTCGTTTGTGATGACGGTTATTCCTCCCTTCTTTGGAACGACATGGATTAGGCTGACCCATTTGCTGTCAGAAATCGGGTAAATGATACCCGCATCAAGTAACTTCATGATCTCTTTATCCACCACCTCTTGCATTTTTGGGTTAAGCCTTCTCTGGTGCTGGGCTGATGGCTTTGAGTCTTCTTCCATCAGTATCTTGTGAGAGCATATGGTAGGGCTTATTCCTTTGATGTCTGAGATGCTCCATGCAATGGCATTCTTCCTTCTTTTGAGAACTTTCATAAGCTCTTCTTTCTCTTCTTGGCTCAATTCAGCTGAAATGACAACTGGGTACTCTTTGGTATCAGTCAAAAATGCATACTCCAAATTGTTTGGAAGTATTTTCAATTCTGGGATGCTCTGGTTCCTTGGAGCTTTTTGCTTTGGAAGTATCGTTTCATCTTGGTCAGCAAAATGAGGTTCATCTTTCAATAGTTCTTCCAGTTCCTTCAGATCCTTTTCTGGATCGAAAGATTTCTCAGCAAGTTGCATTTCATGACTTTGGTTTTCTTCTTGTATTGCCCTTGCCTCTTCTTCCAATAGCAAATCGAAAGTGTCGATATGGAAGACCGTGTCATCACTCATCGTCGAGTGTTTGATCGTGTGGTCCATGCCAAAAGTGATGGCGTCAGTGCCAACTCTAATGGTTAGTTTTGTGTCATGGACGTCTATTAACGCTCTTGCTGTGGCCAAAAAGGGTCTTCCGAGAAGAATGGGAACTTCATCATCTTCCTCCATATCCAGTATGACAAAATCTACAGGAAAAACAAATTTGTCAACTTTAACAAGAAGATCTTCTACAATACCTCTAGGATAAGTTACCGCCTTATTAGCAAGATTAATTGCCATTCGAACTGGTTTCGGTTCTGGTAGATTAAGCTTCTTATAGAATGAATATGGCATTAAATTTATGCTAGCGCCTAAGTCTGCTAAACCATAGCTACTAGCATGGTTTCCAAATGTGCAAGGAAGATGTAAACCGCCGGGGTCTCCCACTTTCTCTTGTAAGTTCTTCATCATCGTAGCGTAGCATTTTTCACTTAATGTGACCAATGACACTTCTTCCATTTTCTTGCGGTTAGTGAGAAGGTCTTTGAGGAATTTGGCATATTTTGGCATTTGTGTGATTGCATCAACGAAAGGAATGTTGATGCTTAGCTGCTTTAGGTGTTCAAGGAATTTCTTGAATTCTTTGTCTTCTTTCTCTTTCTTCAACCGTTGAGGAAATGGAATGGTCGGTTGGTGCGGCTCTGTTGAAGATGTCTCTTTTGTTCCTTCGCCTTTTGTATGCTCATTATCTTTCTCCGCTTTTCCTATTTGTGATTCAAGAGTTGAATCGATGGTATTTTCCACGACTGCAGGTGGGATGATTTTACCGCTTCTGGTAGTTATTGCTTTGGCTTGGGCTCGTGGGTTCGGCTCGGTGTTGGTGGGAAGTGTCCCTGGTAATCTATCTTGCAAAACTTTGGATATTTGACCAATTTGGTTTTCGATGTTTTGAATGGAGGCTGCTTGATTTCTCAGTTGAACTTCGGTTGCTGAGTGTCTCTTTTCTGATCCTTCCATAAATTTGCCCAAAATGTCTTCTAAACTTGGCTTCTTTTCTTGGGTATGTTGTGGGTTAAATCCTGGTGGTGGCTGTTTATGTTGATTATAGGGTTGTTGCTGGCGTTCGAATGGTGGTTGTTGCCTCTGTTGTTGGTTGTAAAAATCATTTCCTCCCCGCCAGTTATTTCTTCGTATCGGGTAGTCGAATCTATCTCCGGATGAGTAACAAGCATCTGCTTTCTTGTTACCGTCTTCATCGTAAGGACAGTCTTTTTGTAGGTGAGGACCGCTGCAGTTGTCACATCCTACCGCGATTGCATGGATGCTTTGATTCATTTTCTTGAGGTCTCTCCCAAATTGGTCCAGTCGGTTATGTATGGCTGACATTCCTTCCACTGCTTCTTCCTTTAGCTTCCTTCGACATGACGGATCTCTTGAGGAATGGTAATGGTGGGAATGTTTTGCAAGTTCCTCAATTCTTTCGTAAGCATCTGTGGCGGTTAGGTTTATGAGTGGTCCTCGCCCGTCGAGTAATTGTCTGGTTTGTGTATTGATGCAATCATAGAACTTTTGTACTTTCTGATGTTTGTCCATATCGTGTTGTGGACAATCTTGAATCAGTTCTTTGAATCGACTCCATGCTTGGTACAAAGTTTCATCTTCATCTTGAAGGAAGTTTTGAATTTTTGCTTTCATTTTATTGATTTTGGAAGGTGGAGTGTATTCTTCAATGAAATCATATTTTAATCCGTCCCAGGTAGTGATGGAACCTGGAGGTAGTCTCTTTAACCATTTCTTTGCACCTTCGCGTAGTGTCATTGGGAAAATTCGTAACATGATTGCATCTGAGGAAATTCCTGGAATGTTGAAACAATCAGTTATTTCCGTGACTTGCTCGATGTGTTCGACTGGATCTTCGTCTTCCGTCCCTTTGAAAGTAATGTCTTTTAGCGCGGAAAGGTAATGGCCTTTAAGCTCAAAATTTGCATTTTCAGGAATTTTTGGGCGTATAAGGCTTGGTCCTGTTCCGTCTCTCGCTCGGTTGTAGTATGCTTTCAAGGTTGGTTCTGGTTCGTTAACTGGGGTTGCCATTTCTTCTATTGGTTCTTCTTTTGGGAATATACTTCTTCTTGTTTTTCTCCTGATGTTAAATTCACGTTCTGGTTCGTTCAATGGAGGTATGATGTTCGGTTGTGAACTTCGGGTCATAAACTGCACATTAGAAACTGTTTGCAAGTTGGGTGCGTTTCTCTTTTTTTTTTTTTTTTTTAAATAAAATAATTTAAATTTTTTATTTTTTTTTTTATACAAATAAATTTTTTTTTTTTATAAAAATAACAAATGGAATAAAAAAATTAAAACCTTTTAAAACCTTTATGTAATTAATCAGTTATAACAACCGAATATCTTATCAAATCCACTATAATGCGTTGACTATCAAATAAAGAACGGCCAGGCAGGACAGTAGGGAGGCATGACTCTTTCGGTCAATGACCTTTCGAAAATCCAACAACCAAACCGGATCTGTCTATTCTGACACCGTTCTCGTAAGTAGAATTACTAGCATGATAGTTGGATTGATAATCAATTTAGTTTGAAACAACTAAATAAATTGCAAGTGGATCTTAAAATTAATTAGTAAACAAATATAGAGAAATACATGCAAGTCTTGAAACAAACAAGAAAAATTAACTTCCTACGGTAGAAACCGTAAAAAGGATCGAGTGACTAACAATTGTAAACAATAGAATTAATTAAATAATTCCCCGGCAACGGCGCCAAAAACTTGTTGTGTTCAAAACAACTAACTTGTAGTTATTATGATTTTAAAGTCTTAATCCAATTATTTACCTAATTATATGACTATTAAACTTACGAGCAAGTATTACTCGATCATTTAATAGTATAGTTTTGGTAAGTAAAGGTATCGAATTTCCACAGGGAATTATTAACTAACTTAAGGTTTTCAATTATTAATCAAACAGTTTATAGGCGAGTTTTAGTAAAAACTCGTAAAACTAAGTTTAGGATGCTTTATAAAATAGACGAAATAATAAACAACAATTATCGTAACAACACAACAATTAAGAGATAATATGGTCAAATTATAACAAGGGAAGCTTTCGCCTAGGATTTGTTGATTCATATAAATCTAGGTTGACTAGTTTTGATTATGTGCAATGAGTTAAAATAGGTAGCATTAAGTGGTAGGATCATATGGTCAACTCACCTATTCTATAATTTCTTAAGTAAATATAGCACAATGGTCATGTAACTAAATAACTTATAATTATGAATAATCAATATAATCTAGCATGCAAACATAGGCCATACCCTAATGGTCATAGTGATATGATCATACAATCAATGGTCATGAGTTGTAACTAAATATGATATAAGTTTTATTTCACTAATCAAGTTTATAACTAAAATAACTTCACTAGTTAAATGGTCAATAACTAGTCCAATGATATATAGGTGTCAATTACACATCAAAATGGTTCATATGATCGATAAGTTTAAATGGTCAATAAACTATAATCATATGACGAAGGCTATCAAGATTATAAACTTTAATCAAATTCAATATGTATAGCATGCAAATTATATATTCTAACCGTTATTTAACTCGAATCAAGAACTAGATCAACACAAATTTATATTAATGAATCAACATCACCTAGGCAAAAGCTACAGGGAATCTAGCCTAGCATGGTATCAAGTATACAATAACAATATGAATAATACATGATAAAAGATACCAACCGGTTAAATTCGATGAATCCTTGCAACAAATGAAGATCCTAGCTCCTTCTTGTAATGTAAATAACTCTCAAATACATTTATCACACATCAAATGTTGAAATACACGAAATACAATAGTTCTAAAATGTCAAATGACTGATTTCTCTCTTGGATTCTAACAATGGTTTTTCAAATGGTCGTCCATGGCTTTCTATTTATAGCAGGCGGAGTCTCAGGCGCAGTGCGCCCTTGGTCTGGGCGGGGTGCGCCCCTGCTGAAATCAGATTTGCATTTTGTTTCGTTTAACGCTCAAATCTCTTGTAAAATCCGATCTTTCGCTCCATATGTGTCTTTTAGCTACAAAATGTTTATTTTAGCATATTAGGTATATTTAGTTCATAAAACGTATGAAACTAAACTAAAATGACACTGATATCGCCCGGAAAATATGTATAATTTACGCGATATCATAGCACAACATCAAGAGTAATAGAAGCAATATGTTTTCTAGTAGACCGAACGGTCAGGATCCCAACAACAAATATCTAAACGATCTACAAAAGATCGAATAAGCTGACGAAGACCCATATACTGAGAAACCTTTCCCCCACCCCGTTTTAAATACCGCCACTTCGAAAACCAAGTGCCATTATTTAACTAATTGCCTAGAAGGCAATTTTTGTTTCAAAGAAGTAAAATCTATGAAATATATCTTACTCGTAAATGAGTGTTTTCAATCCCACATCCTTCGAGAACTTAGTTAAAGAATCACTACACTTTTTCCCTAAATACGTATGTAAAACAGTACGTTTATCAACGTATATTAAAATTTATACAATCAGTTATTGCAAAAGAAAGTTTGTTTACTGAATACTAGGAATCACAAACGTTGAATGGGTTTAGGGTGGGAGTATGACTACTTAACATGCATATGTATTGTCTTTAGTACACATGCATTGGCTTTATTTAATGTATTTGATGGTTGATTTTCAATGTAGTTTTGGAATTTATTTACTGTTTTTAAAAATCGGTGGATTACACCTATAAAATGACGAACAAATTTCAAAATAACACAACTCAAATCCCAGTTCTCGTAGAAGAAATGGGAACCAAAAGGAAGATGTCTTCTACGGCCACCCTTTTAATGTCTCTTATGGTCGTAATGTTCTCTTTAAGCTTCCCGTCATCCACCACTGCCACATATCCTTACACAGCTCCACCACCTTCGAAATCCCCACCACAACCTATTTATGTTTACATGTCACCACCACCACCAGTGTACAAATCACCGCCACCACCACCTGTTAACAAATCACCACCACCACCGGCAGTGTACATGTCACCACCCCCATCAATGTATAAGTCAACACCCCTACCTGTTTACAAATCACCACCTCCATCTCCACCTATGTCCAAGTCACCACCACCACCTATTTACAAATCACCACCACAACCATCACCAGTGTACAAGTCACCACCCCCACCAGTGTACAAGTCACCTCCCCCACCTGTATACAAATCACCTCCTCCATCTCCAGCGGTTTACAAGTCACCACCACCACCACTTGTTTACAAGTCAACACCTCCACCAATTTACAAGTCACCACCGCCACCAATGTACAAGTCACCACCACCACCACCACCTGTTTACATGTCACCACCACCACCTGTTTACCGGTTACCACCTCCACCTAAGCATCACTATGTTTACAAGTCACCACCACCACCATCACCATCTTACAAGTCACCACCTTCTGTTTACAAGCCACCACCACCACCACCTCCTGTTTACAAGTCACCACCACCACCAAAAACACCCTTCGTATACAACACACCACCACTACCAACCCCAATTTACAAATCCTCACCACCACTAACACCTTTCTACATGTCTCCATCACCACCAACACCAACACCCGTGATTAAGACTCCATCAACTCGTCCACCTAAGAAACCTTACATGTACAAATCCCCACCACCTCCTCCTCAGCCGGTAACAAAGTACCCACCCCCACGTTACATCTACAGTTCACCTCCACCTCCTCACTATTAAGGGGCGGCCGCCATTTTTGATGATAATGCATGAGATTATACTTTGTACCATCAAGGTGAAGAATAAAAGGGGTTTAAAGTTGTATGGAAAAGTTCTTGTATTTTAATTCTTGCATGTATTTGATAATTGTTGTTTTTTGACATGTTATGGTATCTAACTATGATAATATATATAGTAAAATTTATATACATGGTGTCAAGTTCCATTTGTATGATCAGTGGTCGATACTTTCACAATAACTTTTATATATCTAGATAGTTCACCTGGGGAGTCTTGGTAGAAAAAGCTTGGACTTTTAATATTTTACAAATATATTATGGTATTTTATGAGTATTAATTCGATTTGGTACAAAATGGTTTAGAATTGGACATGAATTTGTGTAATATAGATGTGTTAAGGAGTGAAAGTCCAAGATACAACATTGTTTTTGAAAATTTGTATAAAATCAAGGAAACTTTCGTTGGACATGAGGTCAGTGCCGTTTAAAAGATAAAAGAATCTACTCTGTTTTGTATTTAGAAATCAGAAAATGAATTTGAGGGTAAGATGGATAAAACTGTGCTTGAACAGAGGGCTATACAATACAGTGGGATTTGTTGGAACTTAAATGTTCTTTTATTCGGTACTTGAAACTGAAATACAAGTAAAAGAGCTACTAAGTACCAACTCTAAAACACTTTGTAAGTTTTGTAGTGCATTACAATGGATACTAGAACATCTATTTATAGTAATGGTAGTGTCCTTATTTTTTACAATAGCTGCTAACAATTAATGAGTTCAAATGTGAGATTCAACAAAGGTGGCTGCAACTGTTGGTGGCTGAAAGTTGGAGTGAGGCTAAGTTTGTGTTTGCACTCACATTCTCCCCCTTAAACCAAACTTGGCTTGAGATTTGTAACGCTGATCATGTTGTGCATTTCATGCCATCCCCGGCTACAAAATAATCGACAAGTGCTTTGTCTTTATCTTTCTCGAGTTTCAATTTTGCTTTCTTGGAACAAGTTGTTGGGATGAAATCTCTCACATTAAACTCCCCCAAGATCCTTTTAGAATAAGTCGTTTTCTTTAGTGACACATCTTCCTTCGTTTGCATCACTTTACGAAAGTCGATACCTCGATTTTTGGGACGTTGGAGAAAACTGGCAGCTGCTTTGTTGGTACAAGTCCATCTTTTTCGCTTACCAAAGAACATGTCTCGTCTTATTCATGGCTTCCTTTTTCGTACGTCGAATAACTGGTGTCCTTTTTCACCTTTTTCAACTTCAACATAAATTCCTTGCTCACTCGGATCATCTGATTTCTTTATATGTGAACCTAGAATTTTATCATGCTCCAAACAACCATTAACTTTCATGGTATAATAATTGGCATACTGAATTTGTTGACGCCACAACCAACCGGGATCATCTCGGGATGATAAAAGACAAATTTTTCGTCTCGTCCTTAAAATTGTCTTACAGAGTCGGTTACGGGTTCTTTTTACTTTAAAAACTAAAGTATTTGCTAGCGTATAACCCTTCACGTTTTCGTCTAGTTCATGCAACTTTGAAGTCATATGATTGCTAGCACCGTTGTCAAGATACCATTCCTCGGAATCAACTTGTCTTTCTTCATCAGATGCAAGAATATCAACGCTACTATTCTCTTTTAGCGGCACCATACCTGGTGTATCTTCTTGCGAGATCGCCATCATTAAAAAGGGGGTATTCGTCTTCATTGGTTTGAGTGAGGTTCACCTTCTCACCTCGTTTCTTGTTGGGAACTCCGGTGCATAATGACCGTATTTTTCGCAAGTAAAACATTTTATTTTACCTTGGTCCTTTTGCGGAGGATTGTAGTCATTCTGGTTTGCATCAGACTCATGACCATCTTTTCGGCCACGCCCACGACCTCGACTGCGTCCTTGGCCTTGGCTTCCATTTTCCCTTGAAGTGTTTGACGAGTTTCCCTCGTCGGTTTGCTTAAACTGTGATGCCTACTTGGCATGTGTAAGCAATAGAGAAGGTCCTTCTTCCTGTTCTTCATACTCTCGAAGTCGCTCTTCGTGGGTCTTGTGGAGGCCTACAACCTCTTCGACCATCATGTTTTTCATGTCTCCAAATTGTTCGATAGATGTTACGATTTGTATAAATCGCATTGGGACGACTCGAAGAAAATTCTTCACCACCGTATTCTCATCGATCTTTTCACCGAGAGACCGAATACATGTTACAATAGTATTCAATCTCATGGAAAAAACATCCATCGACTCACCCTTGTTCATTCGGATCACCTCGAATGAACTTCTCAAGGTTTGTACTTTTGCCTCCTTTAACCGATCAGGTCCCATATTCATCATCTTAAGCGTTTCACATGCTTCTTTAGTCGTGTCCTTCTCAGCCAACATAAGAAGTATGTCCTCTGGAATTGCTTGGTAAATGGCCGCAAGCGCCATCCTATCTGTTCATTCATCTACTCTTGCATTTTGATATGCATCCCATACTCCTTGTGCTTGCAAATTCATTCGCATCTTTATAGCCACACTGCGTAGTTTCTTTTTATACGCAACGGATAGTGTAACATAACACTACTATCCCTCCCGGTCCTTTAAACACTTTCAATTTCGGGTTGAGAAAAGGACGAGCTTGGTGTGGTCATTCTTGGTATATATTATCTTGCAATTTTTCAACGTACGAGGAGCTACGAGAAATTTATGAAAATTGCAGGGGCCAAAATGTAATTTTCAGAACTTTAGGGGTAGGTTTGTAACTTTTAGAAGTATAGGGGCTACTCTAACGTTTTTCTAAAAAGTAGGTACCAACCTGCATTTTTCCGAAATACAGGGACCAAAACATAACTTTTCAAAACTTCAGGGACCAAATTACAATTTTCTAAAACTTCAGGGGCCAAACTGCAATTTCTAAAACTTTAGGATACTGATGACGTCACTCGTCTTCTCCCGTGGTCTTCTCCGACGAAATGGTTTTTCCGGCGAACTTTGACCGGCCATTTGAGGATAATACGGGTGTCGAAAAATTCCGAAAAAATATATTTTTGGAATCCTGAGAAACGATACCTTTCCAATGGCGTTCTCAGAAGTCGATTTTGAGATGGAAAATTTTTGACCAAAAAACGAAGGGTGTTTAGAGAATTGTCTCGGGAGCTTAACGAAGCTCTGATACCACTTGTTGGAACTCAAATGTTCTTTTATTCAGAACTTGAAACTGAAATACAAGTAAAAGAACTACTAACTCTAAAACACTCTCTAAGTTTTGTGGTGCATTACAATGGAATCTAGAACATCTATTTATAGTGATGGTAGTTTTCTTATTTTCTACAATAGCTGCTAACAATTAATGAGTTCAAATATGAGATTCAACAAAGGTAGCTGCAACTGTTGATGGGTGAAAATTGGAGTGAGGCTAAGTTTGTGTTTACACTCACATTGTTGAAGTAGTGATAGTCATAAAATGGAATAACCTAGAATGTGATAGTGTAATCGCATACTTATGGAATGGTGCATGTGAACTCCAAGGAGTATAAACGTGTAAGGGAGTATAAAGCTGTAACTAGAAGTTCTTAGAGGAGTTTGTATGCGTGTACTACTGTGTTGGATCAAAGCATGTGATTGGACATTTATCTAACCAATTTAGAATACTGTGAGTTTAATTATATAGATATTCATGTTTATTATGTGCTTATAAGTATATGTATTTCCTCTTTAGATCAACTATGTTTAATATTTTGAATATGGTTTGACATGTTTGGGAATATTTTGATCTCAGTATTCGTTTTGCATTGTCATTTTTTTCGAATTCGTGACTGTGTTATGGCTTCTTGGTAAACCGTGAATAGGGGTACTTTTTAGTGGTACGCCATAAAGACGTGCGTGGTCTATGTATCCCAAGGAGATGGTGGTTGGGTGTTGCATGCTAATCGTGTAGTCACGTATCTCGGTTGATTCGAAGTACCAGGGTGATTACACCATGCAAACTTTATAAAAGAAGGGAGGATGGCCCACTGGTCTTCATAGTCTGTATTCATTTGCTATTTTTATGCAATATTGGTCGGATATTATTGGTCTCTTCTATGGAATAATTGGTTTTTTTAGTTGGAGTCGATTTTGTGGCACGTTCATTACTTTATCGGTATTATATTCATTGGTTTTAAGTTCGGTTCAGTAAGTATTGTTATGTGTTTCTATTATAGAAATTCAAGTTTGTAATCGTTGTATTTTTGCTTCTTGGTTTTTATATGTATATCTATAACACATTATAGTCATGTACTTACTTATGGGCTCATTAAGCGTTTTTTTGCTTAGCCTTTAATGGTTTATATTTTGCAGGAAAGTTGATAGTTGTGAGTGCAAAGAGAAAGCGGTTTAGTTTGGAAGTCGGCTCGACTTTGACTTAGATATATTGGTACATTTGTAATACTTTGGGGTTTAGTTATGCATATGTATGTAATTATCAGGTGGATATGTCCCTTCTTGAATTTGAAATTCCAATTTTTGGGTTGTAAATATGAAAATACTTTTGGCTAGGATAAATTTTGACAAGTGTTATAATAAAACATCATATTTTGGAGTCTTGTTTAAAATTTATATTTCTTATTTTGTTGGTTTAAAATGGTTTTATTTGAAGTTTAATTGGTAACTGGAATATAACGTAATAGTCGGTGTTAAACTAACGATATGAACTTTATAAACTAATTGAGGTGACTCATTATTACCAGTTTAAGTATGATTGATTGAAATTTCTCATGATTACATTTAAAATTACAATCTACAGAGGAAGTTGAAGTACATTATAATTCTATAATCAGTTCTATAATCCATATGAAATAGGAATTTAATTGTTCAATGTGACTATGATGGTATCTTGATGGGTCAACTTAAATAAACCCCTCTATGTATGTGGGTATGTGTCTTGTGTGAGTTGACTTCCACAAATCATGTCACATCATGAGTTTTTTTTTTTTTTAGAAAGGACTAAATAAACACTCTTTCTACTTGATATACATCCCTATTCAAAATCAATTGTTTTTTATTTATTGAGATTACATCGTTTTCCCAAAAAGTTAGATATAAATTGTTGAAAATGCTTTAATTTTTGTTAAAAATGTATATAAAATGTATCTTTAACAGTACTTTTTTTTTCACACACTCTTTCAATTTTGTAGCAATGGTCAAATCACAAGTCCATACCATGCACATTCGGCCCAGGCTTTGTCAGCAATCTCGATAAGAGCCCACAATAATGATGGGGCAGTGGTCTAAATGTTTTCTAGTGAGTGTGCACACAAATACCGTAGCCCAAAAGCCCATAAATCCACTGCATGTGTTATATCAGTCAAATTTGTTCAACTTTTTTGCCTCACTTGTTACTGTATCTACAATCAAGTCCTTGCCTATCTCATAAATAATTAAATATGCATATCAGAGAATCAGACTGTTTGCAGTATATAGAAGAAATGAACTAACGAGTTATAATACACATACATGAAAAGAATTTATAACTAAATTTATATTGTCCCTCTAATTTTACTTTTCTGAAACATAACCGTGAAACGAAATTTAGATTGTCCCTCTAATTTTACTTTTCTGAATCCTTTCACTTATTAGAGAGACATTTGATTATGTAGCTATATTATGCAATATCTCACAGTTTTTGGAGAATCAACGGAACTAAAGGAAAAAACAATATTTAAGCCCTCGTTTTTATCCTTGTTTTTATCCTAATATCAACCAATATTTTCTTCTCACCGCCTTCATTCTTACCAACCCCCTGTAGGATTAATAAATTGGAAGACTAGTAGTACCTACTCCTGTGAACCCATCCCCACATCATTCAAAGTTTTGTCCCAAATTTCCCAATCTTGAAAGATAATTGCTAAATTATTACTAATTAATTGCAAGTGCTTTTGAATAGGTAATGGACATTTACCTAATTACTTGGCCTTTATGTCTACTTACTACTTTTCTAGCCCTCACAAAAAATTGAAAATAACTATATTTCTACTTAAAAAACCTAACAAATTCGTATAATTTAATGATTTTTATTTGTAACATACAAAATTACATATTGACATACAATGAAAATTTTGTAGAAAAAATTCAATCTTAAGTGAATCTTATGATTATAAGTAAGGACAAATATAAAAAAAACATTAAGTTTTCACAAAATTTCGACTTTGACATTGTATTACTTTTTCAATTAAATTACTAAGTTTTCATTTTTTCTCTATCAAGTCAGTATGTTTTTAATTTTGTTTCAATGTTTGACCATTTGAACAGTTAACTAGGTTGTCAACTCATGTTGTATGACGACGTGTCAGTCTTTGATGATATGACGTTGACATGGCATACTGATGTGACACCTACGTGTTAAAATTCAAAACATAGTGACTTAATTGAGAAAAAAATGAAAACTCACCGACTTAACTGAAAAAATAACGCAGTGCTAAAAAAAACTAAGTATTTTTTGAAATATTTCCAAAAAACTAATTATAAACGTTTCAAAATATTCAATTGATAACAAGTTGAAAAATAAACAAAATATGATAAGTAGTCGTTTTGGCAAACTAGAGAGATAGAGGTTATAATTGGAATATTTATAAAGGAAAATTTCGAAAAAATCATGACATTTCGTTATTTTATCAGAAAAACCACTGCTTTATTATTTTTTTCAAAAAACCATTGCTATTTTTTAGATTTTTTATTGGAAAAACCACTGTTTTATTTTGGTTTTCAGAAAAACCACTGCTATTCATAAAAGTTTTCAGAAAAACCACTGATAACGAAAAGAAAATTAAAAAAAATCCTTTTTATGAATAATTTTTTTTTTCAAAATACAATGTAATATCTGTCCATAAAATAGTGTTTGTTAACCACTAGGAGTAATAATCGTTCGACTTTTTTACTAAAACTAAAATCGAACTGAAAATTTTAGTTGTTACCTTGTATATACTTATTACTTTAATTACATATAAGAAACCAAATTGAACCGAAAAATGGTTTTTCTAAAACCCAAAAGCCAAACCGTTGGTTTAAAACGCCTTGGATTTTGCGGTTTCAAATTTTCAGTTTTTTTACGATTTTGGTTTTTTTGCAAATCCTTATTAACCATCAAATCCATATTTTCTTCAAGCATAAGCATAAGAAACCAAAAAGATGGATTTTGTGGTTAATAATGATGTGCAGAAAAACAAAACCAACATCTTAAAAAATACCCAAAAAAGCATAAAAATGCGAAATTGAAAAACCAAAATGTCTTAAAAAACCCAACGGTTTTGGTTTGAATTTTAGAAAAACCACTTTTTCGGTTCAGTTTTGTTTCCGAAGGTAAAAACAAAAACTTTCAGTTTGATTTTAGTTTGGGTGAAATAATTGAACCATTATTATCCTTAGTGAGTAACAAACACTTATTTTATGAATGGAAATTACGTTTTATTTTGAAAAAAAAAATTATTCATAAAAAATGATGGTTTTTGAAAAAAAAAGATTGTTATGAGTGGTTCTTTTAAATTTTTTTAGAAATTACAGTGGTTTTCTTGAAAACAAAAATAAAGTTGTGGTTTTTCAGAAAATTTTTTGTAACACCACGATACTTTTGTTAAGTATTAAAAATGTTAATCATAGTGTATTTATGATATAATATGGTGTTCTAAGTATTAGAAAGTTAATACTAGAAAAAAGGTAATTTGGTCATTTTACCATAATAGGGTAATTTGGTCATTTGACCATGGGAAGGACCAAATATGTTAAAATATTGTTTGCTTGTGGCAAAAATATAAGAAATGAAAGTCTTATGTTATAAAACTTGATTATTGTGGCCAAAGTTCAAGAAATAGAACTTCAGGGGCTAAATTGTAAATCCTGGAAGTATAAATAGGAGAGTTGACTCTACTATGTGTGGCTGAACATTTAAGATGATCGGGAGGAGTTTTGAAGGTACGATTTCTGCAGAGATCATGGAATTGAAGCAAGAAATTGGAACAATTGTTTGAAGGTTGTGATTTCCAAGCAATTGAGGTTAGTAGGTTGACTTTTTAGTCAAGTTCTTGAAGTGTTCTTGGTGGGTTTTTATGGGATGAAATGAAATTTGTAAATTCAGTTATGATCCATGATACCCATATGATTTCTAAGTTTGAAACATGTTCATATGATAAGAACATGTCTTTGAAACCATTGATTTTGTTAGATTTGAAGTTTTGGGGTTTTTGGAACTAAGAACCCTAATTCTTCCTTTTGATTGATTGAATTGATTTCAATGGATTAAAACCTTGTATTATTGTAAGGTTTTAGCCTGGAAATAAACCCCATATGATTAAGAACAAGAATAAGAACTTAATATGTCAAAACAGGGTGCTACAGTAAAAAATCGGCTGAAAACTGGACTGTCCAGCAAGAGCACGGGTCGTGCTCATTATGCATGAGTCGTGCACTTCCTGGGAACCAAAGAACATTGCTAAATAAGCTTGCACGAGTCGTGCTCCCATAGGCAAAGATATGCACGAGTCGTGCATGTCAAGCAGGGGGCTCAAAAACGTGAATTTTCGCTAGGCATGTCCGATTTACCTCAAACTTGAACCATAAGTCCATGATGGTTTGAAAAGTCCTAGAAAAATATTAAATTGAGTTTTCAACTCCTCAGGGGCACTGTAGAACAATACGAATGCTTCCGTAAAGCGTATAATTTGTGAAAAGATGGTAAATGAAAAGTTTATCATCTAGACATTGTTTGTAATGTTATAATATTGAACTCTTATGCATTAGAGTCAATTAAAATGATTGTTAACCTATAATCATTGTGAAAATGAATGAAATTATAGGCACGGGACAAAATCTTGCGGAATCCATAACAAGGCAAGAAATAGTCAAAGCTAGTGGTAGCAAGCATTCAGGTGAGTAATCTCACTTATATCATATATGATATGTGTTGATTGACCTATTACAGGTTGAAACTGTTTTGGGGGACGGATTTGATAGTTCAAAGATGCATTTGAAAGACAATACCATATAAGCCGTGAGTATGAGAAAGACAAGAACGGAGCTGTGAGTCAATGATATGACAATACCAGATAAGCCGTGAGTCTGAGAAAGACAAGAACGGAGCTGTGAGTCAGTAATGCGACAATATCAGATAAGCCGTGAGTCTACGATAGACAAAAACGGACCTGTGAGTCAACCTTTGAAAAGGCAATACCGGATAATCCGTGAGTCATTGAGATGGCAAGAACGGAGCCGTGAGTCTAGGCAAAAGCGAGGCAAACTCGTGAGCAAAAACAAAATGGATGTTATATCCAACTGGTGCGGCCTATATGGCTATGATATAAACGTTGAAAATGTTTGATGCGGCTTATATGGCCATGAAATACGGTGCAGTCAATTGTGACTAAGAAACATGTGACAGAAATGATTAGATATGATTAAATGTGCAAATAACTAACTTGGCTTGATAACTATAGGTTATTATGGTCAGCCTGTAAGGCTATGAAGTAGGATGTGAAATCCTAAGAGACATATGATCAGCCAGTAAGGCTAGGAGTTTGGATCCGATATCCAAACATATATACGGTTAGCCGTAAGAGGCTATAAAATGGGACTTGGTATTGAAAAGATGAGTAGAAAAGACTTATCATATATAGAGAATTATATTTGAATGTATTTGTTGTACATGTTATTTGCATATATGATTACTTACTGAGCTTTATAGCTCACGTTATTCGTTAAATGTCCCTGCAGGTTAGCATGATCCTGATAAGGGAAAAGATAGAGTCCGTGACTAAAGAAGTGGGACTTATAGATGCTGTCAGTAGCAGCCCGGCTTCAAAGGAGATTATGGTATTTTATACTCTCCTTGATACATTTGTACCCGTTTTTAATAAAATATACCCCTCTTGTTATGGTTTTACGTATTGAAACATTTGTTTTAAATGAAAATTTTTCAGGGGTGTTTTTGTTTTAAAAGCCGGGTGTTACAATTTTAAATATAACAACGGTTTTTCTGAAAAAAAATAAAGCAAAGTTTTTCCGATAAAATGACGAGAATGCAGTCAGCTTTTTGAAATTTCTCCTATTTATAATAACCAAAGTGTTAGAGCGTATTTAAATGGACATTTATGCCAAGATTTTTGAACATATATTAATTTATGAGGCTAATGAAACTTTATAGGAGTAAATTGGAAGAAGGGTTAAATGTGATTAATGCAAGAAAGATCAATGACTAAAAGTGTACGTTGGGATAAATGTCCACTTAATTGGAAATTTCATAAATCAATAATGAAACTTCATAAGAGTAAATTGGAAACTTCATAAATCAATAATTAAAAAAAATAGAAGATGTAAATCAATAATTAAAAAAAATAGAAGATGTGTCAAATGTGATTAATACAATAAAGATCAACGACTAAAAACGTATCTTGTGATAAATGTCCACTTAATTACGTCATAACCCTTTGGTTATTAAAAATATTCCAATTATACCATTTATCTCACCATTTCAACAAAACGAATCCTTATTCATATTTTATTTATTTTTCTACTTCTTATTAATTAAATATTTCGAAATGTTTATAATTAGTTTTTTGGAAAATTAAAAAAAAAAGACATTAAGTTTTCAGAAAACTTTTATTTTGACATTGTATTATTTTGTTTAATTAAGTTACTAATTTTCATTTTTCACAATTAAGTCACTATATTTTCTTTTTTCTTTTTTTTTTTTAATTTTGACACCTAGGTGCCATATCAATATGACATGTTAGCACCACATCATAAAAATTTGACTCGTTACCACGTCACGTCAGTTGACAATCGGGTTGACAAGTCAAATGGTTAACATTGAAAATAAATATAAAACATGGTGACTTAATACGAAAAAAAATAACATAGTGTCAAAATTGAACTTTTGTGAAAACTTAGTGTCTTTTTTAAAATTTGTCCTATAAGTAATTGTAATTTATTGGTTTCGGGAATACATGCTTGAGGTTTAAGATAAAACAATATGACTTGAGTTCAATGCTTGATAACAACATGAAAATGGTTTTTCCCACATTTGTAGTTTCCCTCGTTTGAAGGAGCTTATTGCGAAAAGTACCATTCCCCGATTTTAATGTGTCACTGAGTACATGAGTTACCATTCATCGTGTTTAAGAATGATCGGTGTGTGTCAAATAGAGTTACTGGGATTCAACCTTTTGGAACTTGAAATAGCATAAAATGAATTATATCTAACAACAAAGATAGGCTTAATTGAATAAATAAAACAATTAGGGCTTAATCGAATATAAGTTCAAAATATAAGAACGTTCCTGAATATATCTCATAAAAAACATGTAAATATAAGTATTTTATAGTCACAATTTTTAATTCTAGTGTGTCTAATAGTAAACACTCGACATGTTAAAATAAAAGACATGCAACTTTACATATTTTATGTTCACAACTTAATTGTGTATACATGTTTAAAAGTACACATTTGTCATGAAAAAAAAGTAAAACATCAAACTATAAGCATTTATGGTCATGATTTAATTGCTAATGTGTGTTTATAGCGTATACATTAGTAATGATAACAAAAAAAAATTATGATTATAAGTGTTTTATGGTAATGGTTCCATTAATTATGTGTGTCTGAAAGTAATAATAATCAATGATAAAAGAGAAAATGTATCATTATAAGTATTCTATAGTTACTTTTAATTTGTGATGTCTCTAAAAGTAAGAGTGGTCATGATAAAATGAATAAATGTGACTATAAGTAATTTACAATCATAGTCTAATTTATTTTGTGTGTCTAGAAGTTAATAATAGTCATAGTAAAAGAAAAAACATGTGACTATAAGTATTTTTGGTCACAGTATCAGATAGATTTTTTATTACAACAACAAAAATTTCTGTCATATGGTCACAGTTTTTCATGTGATGTAGTTACAAAAATTAAATGTGGCTATAACCATATCAAAAGTGAAGTGATAGTTGGTAACACAATGAATAAAAAATTAAATCGTGACCAAGTGTCCATGGTCATGCTTTTTTGGTGTGGTAACCCATCGTGTTTGTACTAGTGCAAATTATTAGGTCAATGCACAACTTAGAAGTTCGAAACTGCTCCAGATCACTTACAAGCCGAAGCATAATGTTTACCAAAGGCGAAGCTCAAGTAATAAGTTCCACAACCCACAACTACGCTTCGATGTTTTTACTGTGAATTTTCAAACTTCACTTCATTACATCATTTGAAGCTCCTCTTCCTTGTGCTTTTCATCTAATTCGGTAGCATTACTTTTCTTCTGCTCCATAACTATGCTTCAAACTTCTCAAACGCAGTTGCTATTTAAACTCTAAAGTTTCATATTTGATGTCGATCTTGATAGATGACAATGGGGAGATCAGAATCCACAACTCAACAAGTATGCTTGATTTATAGATAGAAACTTGAAGTTAAAGTTTCATACAACCTTTTTAAGGAGATAAATGGACTGCTTACACCAAGTATGTAACACCCAATCTTTGACAAACATTTATAACTCTGGTTGCTATAAGTTTTATAACATAATGTCACACATCAAAATGAGGCTTAACAAAAACCATAAAAGATCATAAGTAAATATAAACTTTAGGTTTACAATTCACATCACAACCATAGTTAAGCATGATACCATACAAAAGTTAAGATCACGATTCTTTCATAACTTCCATCTAAGTTCTTTACTTCTAATCCCTAGCTCCCAAACATGAGATACATCGTAACTTAAACAACATTAAGTAAGACAATTGTCTCTTGGGTAACATGTGGTTTAGACATAATAAGATAAAAAATATTCATTAAACACGTATCTTACTTCTTATATAAATACGGTCTTTAGGTCAAGGACTAACAGTGAAAACCTCATGGATTTCTCTCTGTCAACAGGACAAAGATCAATAATGGAAACCTCATGAATTTCTCTATGTACGTCCTTACCAAAGTGAGAATAACATATCAGCCAACTCATGTATCTTTGTCCGAGACATTTACTTTGTGATGGGAGGTGCTATCCCAGTAAAGTATTCTTTGTTATCCTATTGCGATGATATCTTTGTCTAGACCATTTAGAAAAGTTTAATGCATTTAGGACATAAACATAACTCAATCAAACCATGAATTAATAAGAATCAAATGATATAACTTATAATGATATGTCTTTTACTCATTTCTTATATTAATTCTTCAAAACATAAGTCAATATGACAATATATCCCAACTTTGTAAATAATCTTGACTTAAGGTTCAACATGAACCTGACATCGCAGCGGTCGTCATGCGGTCAAAAATAAGATAAATAACCTCACTCTCACTTAGCACAGTGGAAGTCAGGGTCGATCCACAGGAGTTACGTGGTCGAGACAGGTGACAGATTACCAACTGCAGTGTCACGCTACAGTCAGAGGACCTAGTTCCTAACTTTTGACTATCAATCCCAAAGAGCATAAACTAAACTAAAACTATCAACCAAACCTAGTCACTTACTGAAATCAGAAGTATATCTCTAATTCAGAAGCAAACAAAGGCAATTCAAACATCAAACACAAACAAAGCATAAACTAAACCAATAACTAAAGTCCAAATGAACAGTCACTAGCTAAGTTCAAACCAAAAAGCTAACCCTAGTTGGTTGCTGAAATCAGCAAGGGAAATCAGTCCAATCAAGGTCATTCAAGCATCCAAACACAAAACAAACATTCACAATCCAATAACAAGCATAAATACCGAAAAGAAGCAATTACTTGTAACCAAATGATTCATTAACTTAAACTCAGATCCAGTGATACAAAACAGTAACCAAAGGGTCCAAAAACAGAAACTAGAACTAAATATTAATGGTTGTCACTCCCAAAGATACTAGCCACTATCACTAACTATTGAACTAAATGAAAATTAAAGATAAAAACATAAAAATACCAAAAAGTGGTTCTTGAAGCTGAATCTCGGAGTCAAAGAGCCTTGGGGGTCGATTTTACACCAGGTCTTCGCTCGTTTTTTCGACCTAAAAGCCTCTATTTATAGTTGCAAAAATCTCGAGACCGCGCCGCACTTTTATGGATCCCGCGTTGCGCGTAGGGGTTTATCCCCGTTTCTTCGGAATTTGAATGTTTTCCACCGCCTCATCACCGCATCGCGCCTTGATGATTTCCGCGGCACGCGTATGTATTTTCCTGATTTTTCCTTGATCTTCAAACTTCTTCCAAATTGCATGCTTTTAGTCCATGTTTTCATTATTTCTTTCCAAACAAGTGCTGGCACGAAAAGTGAGTCATACCAGTAGATATGTGATATAATTTCACTAAGAATAGGGCTCAACAACGACTAAAATATATGATATTACTAGGCGTTGTCAGAACCAAAACATGAACATATTCAAATTATTAACAATGATAATTTTTTTATCATATAAAGGTAAATCTCGTTGCCATGTATCACATATTAAAATTCCTCATGTACCTACCTTGGTAGTTAGCTTGACTAACTACAAACCTTGTACATTGCCTTTGGTTTGATCTTGATCAATCCCTCCTTTCAATCCTATTGAATTGTATCAATATAAGATGTTAGTCAAGATCATGTATTCTTTTATGATAATAGCCTTTCCGATATCAATTCATACATTGATCTCATATACTCCTTCTAATTCAACAAAATGATATACAATGTCATTTTCTCAATGTACAATGTTTGACATAATCCAAATTTTCTATATTAGTGTATCTTTATGTTTAAAATATATGATTCCATCCATAATTCACTAGTCTATTGGACCTTTCCAATTAACTAATATATCATTGTAGCAAATTTTAATGCACAAAAGTATTTCACGTCCATATCCGTTATCATATTGAAACATCCAACATAAATCCTAGAATAACATGAAATTCAACATCATATAAACAATTCGTCATCACTTCATATTTTCTAGGTAAATTCATGAAATAACCATTTTTAAATAGTTCAACGCTTACCAATATCAAAGATATTATGTGTTCTTATCTCAATTCAACACTATATTCACTTATCAAACTCTATAACGTCCTAGATTTTTACAGTAAAGTTAAAATTTTCAATAAAAGAATTTCAATAAATAATCATCATATTATTTATAATTTCCAACATAAACATCGTTCAATTCTTTAAAAAATTCATTGTCAAACAAAATTCATTAACAGAGGGAGCAAACTAACATCAAGTCAAACAATACATAAATCTCCGAAGAACGCTGCACCAGTGTTTACACGCCACGCCTTGCCATCACCCACACCTGAATTATCTTAAACAATGATTCAATAGGGAAAGGGTAACAATACAACTTAGTGAGTTTCAACAAGTAACGACATATCAGTTACCATATTCTACCCCTATCAGAAAGAATACAACATCACATCATAGTAAACCTTAGTCTACTCCACCATGTACATTGAGTCGTGCCATCTTGCTAAACACCTCGTGCCGTGCATACAAGTCTTGCTCTGTGTATCTTGCCAGCTGCCCAGCACCTTGATCCCTGCATACAAGTCATGCTCTGTGCATCTTGTCGGGCAAACTTGCTCTGTACCACATTGCTCAATGCATGGAGCCACCTTATATTGCTTAGTATATCGAGCGACCCTATATTGCTCAGTTCGTCGAGCCACCCTATATTGCTCAATACGTAGAGCCACCCTATATTGCTCATACGTAGCGACGAACATCTACATACTAGACCTAGAGCCGACTAGCACCACACATCAACACACACTAGACATCCAAACAGCCTAGTACTACCCACACATATCCTAATAGCACATACAAGCTACAGTAAAGCACATATTACATCTACATACTAGACCTAGAGCCGACTAGCACCACACTAGACATCCAAACAGCCTAGTACTACCCACACATATCCTAATAGCACATACAAGCTACAGTAAAGCACATATTACATCTACACAATATAATGAGAAACTCACCTCGAAACAACAACTGTAGAAATCTGTGCACCGACGCATAGGGTTCCACCAAGCTCTACCCGTACACCTTATAATCCTATATTATACAATAATTTACTACCCAGTATAGTAACTAAACCTTACTATCTTTAGATACTTGTAGTATTATTTAAGTTATTAAGTCCCATTTTAGCTTTTAACTCCAAATAATGAATCTAGTTATAACGCTTTTAGCCCATCGTAAACCCAATCAAACCAGGATCTTTTTACACATTCACTTAGCTCATCATTTAAGATTTGAATGATATAAAGCCCTTACTCTAACTATTTTTCTTCTATTTTCTATGAATTAACCAAATACATAATGCATATGTTGTGAACTTGGTACGTAGTTTGGTATTTTGGCTTATTTTGATACATTAATAGTTTAGTAGTTTGATAGTTTGGTTTAATAAGAACTTATTTGATAATGATTTAATAAAATATTTTGTTTTTTTTTGTAGTTAGATCATCTTAATCGTTTGTTTACCAACCCGAGGAAAATGGAAAGACTTAAGGAGTTCATTCAACAGTTGCAACAAGATGATGATAATGACGAACGATGATGACAGTGGTAGTAACGACGAATAATTTATCTTTCATTTAGTATTTTGTGGGCGGTTTATGTTAGAACTAGCTTAAAACACACACACACACACACACACACACATATATATATATATATATATATATATATATATATATATATATATATATATATATATATATATATATATATATATATATATATATATATATATATATATATATATATATATATATATATATATATATATATATATGGATTGTACGTGTATAAGAGTTTGTGTTTTTTGGATACTATAAGTATGTTTTCAAAAAAATCTATATATTTTCAACAATTTTCTGCAATGTCTGTATATATCAAGCTGCTTAGTAAGGATTAAAAACATCTAAAACAAATATAAATTGAAAAGGCATTAGGGGCGACACCATTAGCGACGACATAAAATCATTGGAGACGACACCATTAACGGCGATATTTGACAATACCGACAAGCTTCTAGAGGAGATTTTTTAGCAGCGACATGTCGCCACTAATACTAATAGGGGCGAGTTTTGATACTTTTGAGGACAACTTTTGTCGCCTCTAATGCCGCTAAACGTTGTGTAGTGAATTAGGCTAAGCGGAGTGGTTGCCTACGAAACCATCGCCATCGGCCGCTACGTAGGCGCCACGTAGGATGCCTACGAAAAAAACATTTGATGCCTACAATGTGGAGTGGTGTTGATGAAGAAAATCATTGGCATAGAAGAGAGAGAGACTAGAGAAATAGAGAGAAGACACCATCGGCATCTCCATGCCTCTGAAAAAAAATTCTTTGTCATGCCTATAATGCGGAATGGTTTGCCATCAGTATTGAAGTGCCACATAAGCAATGTCATCGGCATTGGAGTGCCATTCCGTGTGGTCTTAGCGGCAAATTTGATGTTGGCAAATTTGATGGTCGTTAATACTCAATTTCCTAGTTATGTCAAATAGTACCTAAATCTATGACTCCACAAGTTCATATTAAAATACTGTTTATGCACAATTCCTTCAATTCGTCTATAATAAGAAAATTCTTTTGTTATATGCTTCTACTCTCGAAGTGTTTTCCTCCATGAATGTAATTTGAATCTATAGTCAAATTTTTAATATTAAAAATTAAAAGCATCCCTTTTGCCTATAGTGCTCAAATTCATGAGTTCCGTACGTGCATTGCATCTGCGACGAGACTGACGAGACGCGAGCACATTTTACTGACCCACCAACACATTTATGACCGAGTTTATTTTATGAAATAATATTGAACGGGTATGTGTTAAAAATAGGCATTCGTTTTATATTGAATTACTAATCATGTTTTATTATTTATATACAATTTATCGAATGACATATAATTGTTATGAATATTATATAAGACTAAGATGATTCAATTTATTATCGACAGTATAAATATTTTATGCAATACTGGTGATCTTTGGTTAATATATAAATTAGAAAGTTACCTAGTATGAAGTATCAAAATAAATAGCTAAAATGATTAATGTGCTTAAATAGTTTTTAACCATATAAATTAATAAAAATGGTTGTCACTACAGTAAGAAGGATTTTCAGCGATGTAATGACAGACCACATCCGTCGCTATTTAGCCCTTTATTATTTTGTTCTTTTGCTTGAGGTACTTTTAGTTTCTTCATTTCAAACGTTTACAAGATGAGGTGTGCTTTTATTGAGCAGCAACTCAATTGTACACAAGCAGGCAGCAGATGCAGACACTCACCATATCTACTTACACACACCATGTTGCATATATATAAACATGTAAAAATATATACGTTTACGAGTAGACACATAAGCCATATGTGATTGATAAAAATTTAGTAAACAATGCACAGCTTTATGCCACAGTACTCATCATAGGCCAGTACCTAGCAAACGTCATTTTTGATAAGGCGTATACACAACTATATAAACATTTTTATTGGCTATTTTTATTATTTAACGATACATGTTACCATACACATCGACGTATCCCCATATATCTTTTGAAACTCTACCTAATATAAAATTAGGCAAATTTAACAACAAAACGCCTACAGAAGTAAAATTTATATTCACTCATTCAATGATATTCCATACGTTTGACGCGTTCAAACATTGCCATCTAACTATGAATCAAAAACATATTGCGAAATTTGAGCGGATCGATGAGTAACTGTTTTCATTATTATCAAATACCAACAGGAAATGAGTTAACTTGAAATAGAAACATGAAAAACAACTCTATTAAATATATAAACGAAATACAAGCACTTTTTGGAACAACTTGGAATCTCATTTGCTCTTTCTCGACGATATATATGATATCGTCATCTTGAAGGTCCAAATATAGTCCTGCCAAGTCAACTTGTTTATTTGTATAACCCTGAAGGACTGGAAACAAATAAAAAAATTAAGTCAACAAAATATAAATTAAACAGAATTCTAAGAGAATTGCATGCACATAAATTATATTTTATGCAAAAAAATAAAGTACCTGAAACACGGTGGTAGTCGCTTAATAATGAGGGGGAGGTGGTGAACTATAGAAATAATGTGGTGGTTGAGATTTTTCCACCGGCGGTGGAGGTGGTGGTGGGGAGTTGTACACATACGGCTTTTTAGGTGGAGGTCGTGGTGGTGACTTGTACACAGGAGTTGGAGGAGGAGACTTGTGTACATGATGTTTCTTTGGTGGAGGAGGCGGTGGTGACTTGTATACGTAAGGTTTCTTTGGGGGAGGAGGTGGTGGAGACTTGTGATGCGGAGGAAGATGCGATGGTGACTTGTGTACATGATGTTCCTTTTTGGGAGGTGGCGGTGGTGACTTATATACATAAGGTTCCTTTGGTGGAGGAGGAGACTTGTAAACTGGAGGAGGGGGTGGTGGTGACTTGTATACATAATGTTTCTTTGGTGGAGGAGGCGGTGGTGACTTGTATACATAAGGTGTCTTTGGTGGAGGAGGTGGTGGAGACTTGTGATGCGGTGGTGACTTGTGTACATGATGTTCCTTTTTGGGAGGTGGCGGTGGTGACTTATATACATAAGGTTCCTTTGGTGGAGGAGGAGACTTGTAAACTGGAGGAGGGGGTGGTGGTGACTTATATAGGTAATGTTTCTTTGGTGGAGGAGGCGGTGGTGACTTGTATACGTAAGGTGCCTTTGGTGGAGGAGGTGGTGGAGACTTGTGATGCGGTGGTGACTTGTGTACATGATGTTCCTTTTTGGGAGGTGGCGGTGGTGACTTATATACATAAGGTTCCTTTGGTGGAGGAGGAGACTTGTAAACCGGGGGAGGGGGTGGTGGTGACTTGTATATATAATGTTTCTTTGGTGGAGGAGGTGGTGGTGATTTATATACATAATGTGTCTTTGGCGGAGGAGGTGGTGGAGGCTTGTGAACCGGAGGAGGTGGTGGTGGTGACTTGTATACATAATGTTCCTTTGGTGGAGGAGGTGGTGGTGACTTGTAAACATATGGATTTTTAGGAGGTGGTGGAGATGAGTAGGGGTAGGTGGCTGTGGTACACGACGGCAAGCATAACGAAACAAAAACTACAGCAAGACTGACTAGAAGGGTGCTCATTTGAGGCATCTTGCCTTTAGTTCCCATTTCTACTAAAGAATTGGGATCTATGTTTTGATTTTGAGCTTGCCTCTCCATCCTATATATAGCTGAAATTCTTCCTTATTTACTGTTAAAAATAATAATGTATTAGTAAATACCAAGTAAAGTGTAAAGTCTTGTATACATACATGTAGGCAAACATAATGCATGCTAAGATAGGCATACACGTTCCCGAAGACTAGTCAACATTTCCGTTTTTAGTACTTGTCTTTTCTTTTCTTTTTCCCAAAATCAATTATAACATCACATACTTTTTTTCATAGTAGAATAAATAGATGTTTGTGTGTCATATATCAAAATTTCTTGTTAGCACTTAAATAAGTGAAAATGCGAACACTATTTAAAAAGTGGCGTTTACTCTCAACAATTATCTTATACGTATTTTGATTATCCAGAAATTAGCTCATTCATATTAATTTTGATGTATTACTTAATTTGTTTTTAGTTGGGAGCCAATTAGACGTTTGGTCCCAATGGTTTGATGTATTTCACAATTTTGGTCTAGTTTTGTTTATTTTCTTTTAATTTTTTGCATGCCCAGTCCTTGCAGTGTCGCAAGTTAGTTGTAATCTGTTATCATTTCGTTCTGAACAGCGTGCATCTCTAGCTATAGCCATCGAATTTGGCTACTTGAAATCATGTCTAATAAGCCTCGACTCACTTTCACAACATCTTCGAACACTTCAACTAAAAGGAGTTTATGGAAATCATGTCAAATAAAACCTGATCTGTGATCGCTCCATGTGACCAAGAACTGGCGTGTCAGTGAGGAAGTCAAGGGGAGGTGTTAGATACATGGGCAAAAAAAATAATTAAATAGATGAATTACAAGGAACAAGAACTAAAATCAAACGAATAGCAGGGACAAAGATCCCTAGCAACAGAAAATTTCTCCAACGAATTCATGAAAAAATTCTCATTAAGTTGGACAATTAATTAAGGAAATTCACAATAGCGCTCCAAACAATTTTCGAACAAATTTTAAAAATGTTAAAGGATCGAAGAAGAACTTGCTCATTCAAATAGAATAACCTATAACTTCTCAATTTCTTATGTCTAAATATGTTGTTTATATACGGACATTTTAGGAGCTAATTGATATCCTGCATATGAGCTTATTTCCAAAATAACGTTAGGTATGCTAGCTAGCGATTAAGAATAACAACGAACCGATCATCCTTTTATAGGTGGACAATATTTTTTGAGTTTTTTAGTTGGTCTAATAAACTTATTGGGTTAATTATTTTTGAGTTTTTTAGTTGGCCTTTTAGCTAGGGAAACCCTAGATAGCTATCTTATTTATAGTTATTTTTTCCTTTATCTGTGTTCACATTTTTCATCTCAATAATGAAACTTTAGCCATCTTTGTCTCTATAGTTTATTATTTCACAGAATATCTGAGCTGTATCCGATCCTTTCTTTATTATTTTTGGGGGAGACTTGTAGCAGGCACGCTGACTTTGTGTGGATTGAACTCCTTCGTTTCAGCAATTTCGACAATTTTGGATATGCTTTTCTAGTTCATTTGATTTGATTTGTTTGATTTCGAGGGTGTCATTCGTATCTATTGTTACATGGTTGCTCGATTTCGAGGGTTTTTGATAGTTCTTATTTTGTCGTATCTACTATTGGTGTTGATTTATTGTTTCATTGTCTATTTGCAATATGGCTCTAAGAGATTATTCTCTTCGGTCTATTAGTACCCAACTCAATGGCAAAAACTATGCCTATTAGAGTTATGTAATGAAGTATTTCTTACTAGAAAAGAATATGTGGGGGATTGTTACAGGCGTAAAGAATAAACCAACGGATGAGAAAGCTACAAATTATGCGACCTTATTGGATTCATGGGAGATTGATAAATCCAAGATTATCAGTTGGATTAACAATTCTATAATTCAGTCAATTGGTACTCAGTTGGCAAAATATGACATACCAAATGAAGTTTGTGATCACTTGGATAGACTATACACCCAGTCTAATTTTACAAAACAGTATCGGTTAGAATTTGATATTCGAGTCCTCCAACTGAATAATCTAAGTATTCAGGATTCTATGCTTCTATGTCTGATCTGTGGGATCAGTTAACTTTGACAAAATCTGCTGACTTGAAGACCTACAAGCCTTACATTACCAGAAGGGAAGAGCATAGTTTGGTTCACTTTTATGGCGTTACGATAACATTTTGAAGGCTTACGCAAACAATTCTTTATCACATTCCTCTTCCCATAGTCAATTCAGCGATTCATGAGTTGATTGCTAAAGAAACTCGTATCAAATCTCAACTGATAAAGGGTCTAAAATAGCCATGACTCCCACTGTTTTTGCTGTTCCACAACAACCCCATACCTCAACTCAATCTTGATCGAAAGTGGCATTTGATGAATGTGTTTTTTGTAAAAAGAAGAATCATTGGAAGTCTTAGTACCCATTGTTTCTTGATAAGTGAAATCAACAACAGTAAAACAGAAATCCTGGATAGTTTCAGCCCCCACAACAACAAATGACTTCTGGACAGTTTCAGCCTCGCCCCCCATTTCTACCATTTCGTCCTCCACAGTTCGCTGCTACTGTTGCACCTTCTGTAGAGGCTGATACGACAATCACTCCATCATCAGCTCTGGATCCTAAAGTTTTTTTACCAGTTCAGACAGTTTCTTGGTTTTAATCCTACTGTCATGCAGCCTCTATGTCTCACTCAGGTCTGTTCTCATCCAATACTTCAAGTATTCCTTCATCTCAGCATATGTTACCACATTTATCATCATTTGCTTGGTTATCATACTTTTCTCCCCTTTTTATTATGTATGTTAGTGATACACCTATGCCAGTAGAGGGTATTGGTTCAGTTGTTACCCTCATATCTCTCAATGATGTTTATTATATCCATACACTTGCTTTAAATCTTTTTTCGGTCAGTCAGCTGTGTAAAAGTGGTTATTGGGTCTTTTTTTCTGATTCACTATGTTATGTACAGGACCGATAGTCTTGGAGGCTGATTGGATAGGTTGTAGACTTGGGAAGTTTTACGTTCTGGAGCAGCATCATGTTTCTGATGTTGCTACCTCTGGTGTTGATTTGTCGTCTTTTTATTTAAGTCATTTGTCTTCTGATTCTTACCTTTGGCATTCTCGTTTGGGACACGTATCTGTGTCACATTTATAGTTTTAATCCTTTATTGGTGTGTTAGGTCTTTTGAACAATCATGATATTTCTTATTGCTATGGTTGTAAACTAGCAAAAATTTCTACTTTGCCGTTTCAAAATTTTGGCAGTCGTTCTTTTGCTCCCTTTGATCTTGTGCATTTTAATGTGTGGGGTCCATCCCCAGTATCCTCTAAAGGATGATCTATATATTATTTCTCATTCATAGATAATTACACTCTTTATACATGGGTTTACCTTATGAAATGTAGGTCTGGTTTTTACACCATATATAATAATTTTCGAGCCATTGCCAAAACCTAACACTTTACTGTCAGTGGTATCATAAGTTCATCAAATTATTCAAAGAATGTGGTTTGCAAATTAAATAAATCTATCTATGGACTCAAGCAAGCATCCCGCCGGTGGTATCATAAGTTCCATCAAATTATTATCTCATTCGGTTTTGAGGCAAATGTGGTAGATGATTGTGTATATCATAAGTTCAGTGGGAACAAATATATCTTTATGGTTTTGTATGTTGATGACATCTTGCTTGCCACCAATGATTTAAGGCTTTTACATGTAACCAAGAGATTTCTTTCAAATCATTTTGAAATGAAAGATCTTGGGGAAGCTTATTTTGTATTAGGAATCCAGATTCAATGAGACAATTCTCATGGAATTCTTGGATTATCGCAAAAGGGCTACATTGAAAAGACCTTTGAAAGATTTAACATGCAAAACTATAAAACATGTGATACCCTTGTTTCAAAAGGAGACAGATTTAGTCTCGATCAATACCCTAAGAATGACCTTGAGGTTAACGAGATGCGGAAGATCCCTTATGCTTCAGTTGTTGGGAGTGTTATGTATGCTCAAGTGTGTACACGTCCCAATATATCATTTATTGTAGGGATGGTAGGAAGATATCTAAGCAACCCAGGTATGGGCCATTGGAAAGCAGCTAAAAGAGTTTTCAGATATGTATAAATAACAAAGGACTACATTCTCACATATAAGAAATAATATGTTTTAGAGATCATTGGGTATTCTGATTCTGATTTTGCTGGATGCCAAGACAGTTACAAGTCCATAACAGGTTACATCTACCTGTTAGCTGGAGGAACTATTTCATGGAGGAGTTATAAGCAAACTTTGACAACTTCTTCCACTATGTATGCAGAATTTGTAGCATGCTTTGAGGCATTAGATCATGATATATGGTTACGGAATTTTGTCACGGGGCTGCGTATTGTTAGTGTTGAAAGACCATTGAAGTTGTTTTGTGACAATAAGTCGGCAGTGTTATATTCCAACAACAACAGAAGTTTTACTAAGTCAAAGCATATTGACATTAAGTTTCTGGTTTTTAAAGTAAGAGTGCAAGATGGAAAGATTTTAATAGAGCACATCGAGACAAACTCCATGATAGTGGATCCGCTCACGAAGGGATTACCTCCCAAGGTCTTTCACGAGCATACTAAACACATGGATATGATAAAGATTGATGATATTTTGTTTTCGTGGGAGTTTTTCATTTTAGTTTGGTGCTTTATGTTTTTTTAAGAACAATAATTTATTTTTATACAGAATTAAGAATTCAGTTTATTCATTATTATTTGTACTTATTTGAGGTTTGATCTCACTTCAAAGTAAATAGGGACTCGTATGAAATCTAATTTGATTTCAAAACCACACATTTATGTTTAATCTATGTCGTTTAGTTATATATGTATATGTGACCATTGATGGGTTTAGTTACGTAAATTTAACGAAGACCGCTATGATCCTATATTGTTATAATTAATGGATGAGATTGTTTAAGGGTACCAATGTTATGACTTATGATAACATATGTTAAAGCGCTTATATTGTTATATGTATAATTAGATATTCGTGGTCCAGTGGGAGATTGTTAGATATTTTTGGGACCATGTATATTAAATGTAAATTATGTTATCGTTAAAATTCAGCTTTAATAAATAATGATATTTAAAATTGTTGATGGATTGATTTTGAATAGTAGATAAACTTTGTCTAGTGTTTATATTGTGGGATGAGTTCCGGTTGAATCAAACTCATTTTTATCCCTTAAAACTCTCACGTTCAATTATATCTCCATCTATATAAACAAGTAATAAGTAGCAAATCAAATATACAAACACACACACACACAAATTTGTGGGTCTTATTTGTTGAGGGTTTAGAGAGAGCCTTTGAGATTAACTGGAAAACCAACCATTCTCATCAAACCCGAAAATCTCTATGGAAGCATATATGTAATATTTGTTTCTTTATTTCTTTTAATCAGATTCGAGATCAAGATCTAAGATTTAAGCATGTGCATTTATATTTTGATTATTGGAAATAACCTATATACTCTTAAACGTTGCACTTCTTAAGGAAAAGAGTAACTAAACTTGCAACGAGTGCACTTGTTATGAATCATATGTTGCACTTCTTAGTGGATAAAATTTGTTATAAAAGTATATATACAGTATGCCTTTTTTGTTTTATATACAATAGATTACAGCATGCCTTTTTTGTTTTATAAACAATAGATTACATATAATAGATTACATATAATGTGAAGATATTGAAGATATTTTAATAATTAATAATAATATAACATGGAACGTTAAATGTGTAAAGTAAAAATCGTATAAAAAAACAAATAAGTGAGTACCAAAACGTATTCAAATAGAAGGTTCTGTGTACTTCTTAGTGGATAAAATTTGTTATAAAAGTATATATACAGTATGCCTTTTTTGTTTTATATACAATAGATTACAGTATGCCTTTTTTGTTTTATATACAATAGATTACATATAATAGATTACATATAATGTGAAGATATTGAAGATATTTTAATAATTAATAATAATATAACATGGAACGTTAAATGTGTAAAGTAAAAATCGTATAAAAAAACAAATAAGTGAGTACCAAAACGTATTCAAATAGAAGGTTCTGTGTACAGGAATTCATTAATATTTGAGTAAAAAGTTCCAATACAGATTGAAAGGTCTGCGTTTGTAAAACCAGCACCCAATATCCATTTGTGTGCAAGAGTGTATGGTTTTGGAAAAGTGGTCGGTAGAAAATGAAGAACAATATAGTCGGATTTCACTTTCACATGTCATTTAATTGATTTATTGATTGGATCGATGCACGTAAATGAAATAGTGAAAGGTAGGTTGGAAATGGTAAACGAGACAAGCATGACGGCTAGAAAGAAAAAAAAGTTTATAGTAAGGGGCCCCCTCAAAGTTTCTGATTTCTATCAGTATA
Organism: Cichorium intybus; assembly: GCA_023525715.1. Taxonomy (NCBI): domain Eukaryota; kingdom Viridiplantae; phylum Streptophyta; class Magnoliopsida; order Asterales; family Asteraceae; genus Cichorium; species Cichorium intybus. The sequence goes on along the minus strand of CM042017.1, from coordinate 20,475,510 downwards.
GGCAAGTGGCTACCTGTTTTCAACATTTAACTTCGTATTAAGAAGAAAAAAATAAAATAAATAATAATAATAATATTATTATTATTATTATTATTATTATTATTATTAGATTTACATAATAACAATGTAAATGTTAGGCATATTCAATCAATAAAATATTTTATAAAAACCAACTTGCTAAATGTTAGGATAAAATTACAACATAGTTTTCGTTATTACAGACATCATGACATCATCAGGACAAAGTAAGAAAAACCATAGCACACTTTGATTTTGTATGATAACTAACTTTCTTAACCTACTTTTATCTGTTAGACCATATAATTTATTAAATGTTTACTGGACAACGAATTCTGTAGATAAAATTTGGTGTTTCCAATAAAACAAAAAACAATCAATTACCATAAAAAGTTTAAAATACCCAAATTTCATATTAAACTAATCCAAATCATAATATAAAAAATATTAGACATTTTAGATATTATGGTTTAGCATGTAGTGAATCATTACATGCCAAACTTTGTATTACTAATGGTATCATATATATTAAAGGGTATAGATGACACACAAATGTGTGTCATTGAAGCCCAGTCATAAATGAAAGATGATACACATTTGTGTGTCATAAATTTATGACACACATTTACGATAAACATTTATGACACACATTTATGACACGTATTTTCAAACACGCATTTACGACACGCATTTACGACACACCTTTACGACACACAATTTATGACACGTTTACGACACGCATTTACGACACACGTTTACGACACGCATTTACGACACATTTTTACGACAAGCATTTACGACACAGTTTTACGACACACAATTTGTGTGTCATGAATTCGGGTGTTTTAAAAAAATTGTAGCTATATTAAAATTCAAATTAAATTACATTTAATGCATCATAATACAAAATGAAAATATCATATATAATAAACATTTCAATTTCATCAAAAATATTGTAGTCATGTCAAATACTAATAAACATTCAAAGTTATCAAATATTAATAAACATTCAAAGTTATCAAAAAACCATAGTCATATGTCAAATACAAACTTTCACCGGAAAATAAAGTTGGCTACAAAAGACGCTCATTCTTCACGAATCTCATCAATGTCAACATCCGTGTAATGCACCTTGCCACTCACAACCTAATAAAAAAGATGTTCACTAAATTTAGCAACTATAAAAGCAATATGCTATAATTAATAAATCAATAATTTAATAGCACTATAAAAAAGTATACTTACATTATTATCGATCAACACTTCAACTCCTTCCTCAACTATCTCTTTCATGAACTTAAGCGTATAATAGCCACACTCGGTATTTCCCGGCTGACAGGGACACTACACAATTACATAATAAATGAAAAGACAAAATGAAGAATATCATTTCAATTTCCAAAATGAATTAAGTGCTCACCATAACATTGACCCAATTGAGTTTGACCCTTTTATTTGATCCACTTTGAGCAGCGTACAATACCATTGCCTTAGAAATTTGATGAAATGTATTAAAGAATATAATATAAGGTTTTGATGATTTATATTACTTACGCGTCAATAATTTGCCTCAAATGCGGATTAACATTGCCAAAAACATAACAAAAACCTCAAATAAGGACCAAAACTGCAAGAGAAAAAATATCCAGGACCAAAATTGAAAAAATCAGCTACACTCGGGGATAAAAAATGCAATGTACTCTTATTTCAAGGTTACAGCGACCAAAATCGATATGCAACCTCGAAATAAGGACCAAAACTGAGAAAAGTCTCAATGCATGACTACAAACAGTAAAAATGAGAAAGCACAGGGACCATTTTTGTAATTTACAGAAAAACATAAAAGAACAAGAAAGGAACTTACATTACTACCAGCAGAAGCCAAGAAATAGCAATCAAGATAAGGAGAAATAGCAAGTACAATGCCACGCATATTTGTTGCATAAGCTAATCTTAAATTCCATGCTTCTGTTTCTTCTAATTTTATACCATCACAACTATTATCATCGCGTTCAGGATCAGGACTGCTACAAAGACTGCTACTTGAAAGTTGCTCACCTCCATAATCACAGTAAGGGGAACTTCTTTGCCCTTTTGAGTAAAATGTCATTGATCCACTATCTGAGTTTTGTTTGTGTTCAAGGCACAACACTATCAATCTGCCTCTTGTACTGTAAACACATTAGAAAACGGTGTGAATTAGTATTTTACCATTCAGAATCGAGAGTAAATTACAAAAATAGTCCCTATGCTTTCTGAATTTTACCAAAACCGAAACCCTTTTTCAATTTTGGACTTGATTTTTAAGGTTTTATATCTAATAAGGATAAAGATCAATATGGAATCTTGAAATAAAGACTTGAGAATTCCGAAAGACTAATGTTTCGATTTTAGACTAAATGCGGTAAAATTCAGAAAGCATTAAGACAATTTTTGTAATTTACTCAAGAGAAGAGTAAATTACAGAAACAGTCCTGTGCTTTCTGATTTTTACCACATTTAGTCCAATATTTTAATGTTTTTCAATTTAGGTCTTAATTTCAAGGTTTCATACAGTCTTGGTCCATGGAACCTTAAAATAAGAATGAAAATCGATATGAAGCCTAAAATATGCACCAAAATCAGAAAATCCTAGGGTCCAAAGCCTTGGAATGAGGACCAAACTTGAAAAAAAGAAAAAAAGTTTCAATCTTGAAGCCGAACAAGTTATTTAGAAATGAAAAGACTGAAATCCCTAGGCGAAAGGAACCTGATGAAGATCAAGTGGATCATTACAGATGGAAACACGCGGTGGTTGACCGGAAAAGATCAGTTTCTCCGGTGGTTGACCGGAAAAGATCAGTTTCTCCGGTGGTTGACCAGAGTCCTTACTGTTTGTACATTTTAAAATAACAAGTTATATTTAGAGTTGATATATCAACAAATAATTTAATCTACAATTGAGACTTAAAAATATTATAAATTTTCATTTGCACATTATTGACCTTAACTAAAAAATAGAGTAAATTACATTTTGGTCCCTAAGTTGTTAAAAATTTGCATTTTTGGTCCCAAAAAGTTTCCTCTTGAAATTTTGGTGCCTATTTCTGATTATTGTAACGGTTTTAGTCCATGAGGTTGTTCAAAATTTGTATTTTTTAATAGTTCTTTTATTGTAACGGTTTATGTTCAATTTGAATAGGGGATGCAGGCCGATAATGTCGAAACTGAAGCCGGCCACCCCTGAGGTTCCACCCTCACCTGCACCAGCCCAAGAAGGTGAGCCAAAAGCTACAGGCCCAGACCTAATGGAAACAGAGCAGCCATGGAAACAAAGCATCCTCAAAAAGGTTTCTGTGAATATGGATTTTGGTGGCGAAAAGGAGGTCACTGGTATTTGGGTGACTGAATGTCTGTTAAAGTGCAGGAGTTTTGGATGCAATTGAGACCATGGGAAGAAGAAGGAAGAGGTTCATTAATCAACAAACACACACATAGTCATCAAGGATCTAAAATCATAAAGTTGAAAATCAAAATCAACATTTCATCAGTTAAGATTTTAGCATAGAGCTGTATATGACATCAACAAAAAAAACACGATGATGATACTGATGATAAGAGAAAATAAACTGAAAGGAGTACAGCTAGAGTTATCGAAGATACCTTGAGGTTTAGATGATTGTATAGTCATGGTGATTCCGGAGAGGAAGGATCAAGTCGGAGCCCAGGATCCGTATAGACAAAGAGAAGATGAAGCAAGAGGAAATTTTGGTTTTCTTATTTACTACCGCCTGCAACTTTGGACCTGCAGTATGGCAAATGAGCCCCATGATATCGTCTTATAGTTATCGTTACCTAGGCTAACTTATTAAAAAGGAAAGCAAATTGAGAGACGCACACGCATTGGTACAAACAGTAAGCAACAAGAAAGAAATTGATCGCATAGAACCTCATGATTTAATTTTTGATAAATCATAGTGTTTACTAAACCTAAAAACCGCAAGGAATTTAGGTTTCATACCGATGAGCTGATAATCGACTTCAATGAGACGAATCGGACCAAAAGAGGACAGTCGGACCTAGGGCTTCAATATCCATGGCTTCGGATGGCTTGAGGAGTCGTGTTTCCCTAAATTGCCGACTTGAAAGGGAAAATCGGACCTAGATCTTGCCCTAAATCGCCCAATCGGACCTAGATCTTGTGATCGACTTCAAAGAGATGGTCGATTTTTCTCTGAAAGTGTTGAAAGTGGGAGTACAATACGAGGGCGCGTAAATGCATAAAATTAAAAGGCTACGAAAACACATGACTTACAAAATTTCGGAGTGTACTCCGTGTTCTTTTATTTTTCATTATTATGACACTAAACTATGACACATATTTTTTATGTCGTAAATTTTATAAAAGATGACATAGGTTTATGACACACAATTATGAGTGTCATAAATCTTTCAGCTTTTAAAATAGATGACATTTTTTTATGACATACAACTTTGTATGTCATAAATCTAGTGTGTGTCATTGTTTGTGTGTCATTAAAGCCTTATTCTCTAGTAGTGAAAGTTAATTTTTGTGTTGGTCAACAAATTTTGGGGAATAGATAATTATATCATTTATTTTATTTTATCAAATTTTACATTATACTTTTTTTTACTTACAAATTTTATTTTTGTCTTGCTCTACAAATATTTTATAAAATATCAAATTTATCATTTACTTTATTTTATCAAATTTTACATTTCACCTCCTCTCACTAAAAAATTAATTTTATTTTATTATGTCTTGCGTAAACTTAAAAAAAATAAAAATAAAACAACAATATACATTTCAATTGATAATAATTTTTAAAATTAAAAACATGGTTATCAAACAAATGTTCAAATAAAAAAACTATAAGAGAGTAAAAAATGACTCTCTAAACCATGTGTATCTAATGGATATACGTTTAAATCAATTAAGTTGTTTTCACCATCCACTTTATTACGTCTTTGTGATGATTCTACCAACTCAAATCTTGAAGGATCTTGTGTCATGGAAGTTATTCCTCTTTTTTTTGGAGGTTTTTCTCTTGGTAGTTAAATCACAGGCTCAAAAACGGTATCAGATTGGTCCACAAGTTTAGTAATCAGTGAAAATGCATGTTCCTTCTTCTTTAAGGGCCATCTTTTGTACATTGCGTGTAGTTTATTAAGCAACTCATCGAGTCTACAGGTGCCTTCATCATGCACATCATTTAGTGAATTTAGCGATAGTGTGTCAATCATCCAATGCGGATGGATTAAATCTAACAGAAAAGTAGTTGATTACCAACATTTTATCTTGTGAGCAAATTGAAGACTCATAGTTGTCTTAAAATGGTCGTTGCAAGGGATCATACCACCTAAAAATACCAAATAATTAAACAATAATATTGCATAAAAATAACTGTTAATAAACAATAATAGAGGTAAATATGACCATCTTTTGCAAAAGTATATTCTGTATGTATCTTCTTCAAGATAATGAGATACGTGATAATGAAACTTTTTAACAAATAGCATATTGCAATTGCGGGGAACTTGGATTTTCTCATTTGAGAGTTTTACTTTAAACGCATTAAAATTCATGCTCAACTGCAAGACAAATTTTCTCTTTCACTTCCCTTAAAACTCATGTAATAACTTGAAAATATTGTTAAAGTTTGACATGGGCACCTTCGGCTCTTGTTGAAGATTGACTGCCAAGATGCAAGTGCTTATAGGTCCATGCACTCACAAACTTTTCTTTTCAAGGAAGCCATATGTTCTTTATGTATGCAAGTGCATCTTTCTTCTCTTTATACATCGACTCAAAGTCACCCCAATTTTCCTCATAGAGAGTTTACATTGTCGAGTATACAACATTATTCCAACAAGGCATAAAAATATCTGAGAAAATATTACACAATTTGTAGATTGGAGAAAAATTGCAGATCGGAAAAAAATTTATGAAAAAACTGCAAACCAAAAAAGATTTCACAATTAATTTCCCAGGTCACATATTGGAGAAAAGAAAAGATTGCAGAAAAGAGAATCATTCCTCAAATTAATTTCACATATTGCAGAAAATAAAAGAAAATATTGGAGAAATGTTTTAACAATTAATTTCACAGGTTTCAAACTACTTCTTTACATCGACAACAATGGAATAAGCGGCGGTAGAGTAGGCGGCGGCGACAATGGAGCAAGAAACGGTGGAGCAGGCGGGAAGGGAGAACACAGACGAAGACCGGAGGGTGGGAGTGAAAGAGACTGTATAATTTAATCGTAGGCAAGGAACGGTTAATGGGAGAGTGTAAAGTGTAAAATAAAGAAAGTGTATAATTGTCTATTTCCCTATATTTGTTGTGTATGGTAAAAAAAGTGTTGTGTACGAATAAGCTCCTTAAGTTAAATCGATCAAATGATGAAACTAATTACCATATACATAAATATACATGTAGAGTAATATTTTAGGAAAACGTGACATTGAACAGTACAATGAATGGATAACGTTGGGTTAAGGATTTTATTTCGTAACCACAAATCAAAATAGCATGGCCATTCAAATGTAATCACATTCTCTTATTGATCCAATTAAAGTAAGACAATAAAGTATCTTGCAATATCGTTATGTAAAATAGCATTCGTTGTTCATGAATAAATATTATTAGGACTATTGGGAGAGAGATAGTATGCATGATCAATTGCATATCTTTGGGTGTATTGGTGAGGAAAATTGTCACGTTAAATACGCATACGTGTTGATGGTAGGGAGTCTACAAAGATGAGAGGTACGTGCATGGAGGTTCTCCGCAAGCTATATTATAATACTGCCACCATAGTAGCAAATGTTGCCATAAACTAAGGGGCTATTTTACGACATTGGAATGATTCAGAAGCCTGAATCACTACAAGAAAAATGGTCATATGTGATTAATATATTAGAGACTGAATAATCAGTACTAAATACCATGTATCTAGGACTGAAGAGTCAGCCCTAGATAATATTTGAGACTGATTTTAATGTGTGAATTATATAGGCTGAACGAACCTATTCGAGACTGAGATTCAGCCCTTGATATGTCGTGCCAATTTATGATTGGAGGGAAACATATTAGGGACTGAATTTTAGTCTCGGATAGACTATCGCCAATTTTAACTTTGGGATGAGACTTATTAGAGACTAAATTTTAGTTACTGATAGATTCGTTTCGTTTTAATTTTGTAGAGAACCCATTAGGGACTGAATTTTAGTCTCTGGTAGCATGCCCCAATTTTCACTTCGGAGGGAAACTTATTAGCGACTAACTTTCAGTCTCTGGTAGCATGCACCAATATTCATAAAAATCCTTAAATCGTATCAATATTGTTATGATCCCTTAATTTCAGCAAAAGATTTCCTCAAATCCTCCTAATCCCTAAATTTACGTGGTTAATTCCCGCTTCATTCCTCTAATTACCGCTTCGATACACATTATGATCTGCTGTCTCCCTGAATCGTGCGCTCAGCAGCATCTTCTCCTCCATAGGCGTCTATTTCTCAATCGTCTACTTAGCATCGTCTCGTTCGGTCTATCGGTTCCTCAGCATCGGCTCCACGCAATTTCAGAGCTCTACGTATTTGTCCCTAGACTGTTCCGTTGGCACAATTGATTGCGCACAATCTCCCTCCCACTCAGTACATCGATCGACTGGGAACCAGGTATTTGTTTCTCTTACTTATTTGTTATAGATATCGAGTTCTTGTTTATTAAGTTGCACTGTGGGGATTAGGCGTTATATATATTGAAATGTAATACCATTTGTGACGAGGACATCTTTACCCCTGGCTTTAAGCTCCACAACAGGTTACTCTTTGCTATCTGTTTTTACTCTTTTGCCCTTCTATCTCTAAAACCACTTTTGACCTTATTTGTCATTCACCAGTGTTACCGTATCACCATTCCACGCATCTTTTTGTCTTTTGACCTTATTTGTCGTTCACCAATAAACAATCCCAAGTCCCCATTCCCATATTGGATCATATTCTACCACATAATTCTTGTATGATAACGAGAGAGCTGGTAATTTTTGTTAACAAGGATGTGTACAGGGGTGGCCTTCTCCGGTAGTGAAAAACAGAACCAAACAGAGCATAATTCATTAAAAAAAGTTATAAATTACTTTTTACAACTTGTTTTGTTTAATTTTCTGTTCTTATGCATCCAGATCCTGCCACATCCATATATATTGCTTTGGTTTTTGTAGTACCTCTATCCATTTGGTTTACTAAGTTGATGTTTCTTTTTTACTTAATGTAGCAGGACGAAGAGTTTCTAGAGAAGACTCTCAACAAACTTTGTTTCCATTAGCCGGTGAAGAAAGTGTCTCTAACATAATTGAGCATCCGCTTTTCCAAAATGCGCATTCTTTGCCCGACCCTAACGCTCCAAGTAGCTCTATACCTATGTTGTTTTGTTTAATTTACTAAAAAGTATGCTTAGTATAGTGTAGCTCTATACCTATGTTGTTTTTTGATTATTGTTTAAAGTTAGATATGACAATGTCATGACTATTGTTCACGTTTTTATTACTAGTTCATTTCGTGCATTTCAATATTCTAGTAGGTTTGAGACTAAATCTAGTATAAAGTTGTATTATTTGCAACCGATTATTAATAATAAAGTTTGTATTATGGATTGTATTACTTGCAACTGATTAGTAATAATAAAAGTATGAGACTGATATTCAGTCACTAAAAAATCATGATAGGGACTAAATGACATAGTATCTGAAACTGATATTCAGGCATTGAAAAATCACATTAGGGACGAATGAGATTTTATCAAAGACTAATATTGTCTCCTAAATTTATAGCATTATGGACTAAATAACATACTATCAAACACTGATATTCTATCCTAGAATCATAGTATCAAGGATTGATAGGATATAAAATAGGGTCTCGAAGGATAAACATTGGAAACTGAATAATATAGTATGAAGGACTGATAGTTAGTTCCCAAAAGATATTATCAGGGACTGATATGCTATAAAATGGGATCTAACGGATACATATTGGCGACTGAATAAGATATTATCAAGGACTGATATTCGGTCCTCAAAAGATAGCATCAGAGACTGATACACCATAAAATCAGGGGGTTCAATGAAAACACATTAGAGACTGAATGTGATACTATTAAAGACTAAATATCTGTTTTTGATACTTGCAAGTATTAGGGACTGATTTTCAGTCATTGATACATAAAAAAACCACTATCTAGGACTAGCTATCAGAGGGTTCAATGAAAACACCTTGTTTGATTAGACCTCAAAATAAGTATGTTGAATGATGTAAATAACCATTTTACCATTCTGTTTAAATTAATAATGTATATCCTTATAAATCCAAATACATATAACACATAATTTTTTACAATCAAAGCATAGAATTTTCACTTTTTTCTCTTATTTATTTGTGCATTAAAGCATCCTACTTTCATTTATTTGTGCATTAAAGCATCCTTATTTTCATTTCTTTCTTTTAAAGCATAGAACTTCCAACTTTTTTCTTACTCCAAAAGAAAATACAATGAAACATGAATGTTGAGTTTCTATGAAACGTAAAATTAAATGATAAATTTATAACTAAACCTTGGGATTAATTACACTAAAACGCAAAACAATTGATCAGACAGAAAATTTATGTTAAAGTAAAAGGAAGAATAAGAGTTTGGCCTGCCGGAAAACATCCCAACAACAATTAACACCATCGGTGTAAATCCATTTTTTGCTAGCATATTCTGGTACACTAGGCAAACTCACGACCTGTTATAAAGAATCTGCAACTACAAGAGTTGGTTTAGGAAAGTGTACAAACAGCCAATTCCACTTTATCATTAATTCTTTTTTGTCACTAATTTTCATAAAGTAATTTGGATATGAGTGTACTATACGACCAATTGAATGGATTACATTTACAATTAATTTCCACACCACTAACGGAGGACAACTTCAATTGACGCCGACAACTTCAATCGTGGAAAATTGAAAGACAATTTGCAGATAAGCAATTAAAGGTACCCACAACTTTAATTGATGCCGAAATATCCTATATTTATTCGAATTTAGGTTTTAGATCAAGCAAAAAAAAAAAATTCAGCAAAAAAATCAAATTTTGAAGGTGGTTAACATTGCAAAAAACTCGACTGAAATTTTAGGGCAAAGGGGTGCATACGTCCAATAGCTCATTCTGTTGATGGTTGTATTGTTCGATGGCGGTGGGAAGAGGAAGGTAGGAACTTGACGGTGGTGGGAACAGGACGACAACGATGCCTTGTTCTTCAACGGTGATGCTTTGTCGATAGTTGTGGGAAGATAATGACGCGATAAGGATGACAGAAGAGGCAATTTGAGGGCAGCGCCAGTAGCGGGGGGAAGGAACAGTGTAGCAATAGAGGCTGGTATTGGTGTTGATTGAGAGGCACCAATAAGAATGGGGAGGCGGGGGTAATAATGGAACGTGTAAGCGTATGAATGGTTCAGATACTACTCAATGTATGAATGGTTCGTAGGTAAATGAAAACCCTCTAATTGATTAAGAAGAAACTATTAAATCAATCAAACGATCTGAACGTTCCGATCCTCTTAACCGAATGGTTAACCGAATGGCTATCAAACAACCTCTAAGAGGGGTGTGTGTTTATGGTTTAAGTAATTGGTGGATTATTTTTAACCACCCTTCCTCGACCATGTACACTATTATTCTTCCATTAGTTGTCATCAAAATTATTTTCATTATTATTTAAAAGTCACTTGGGTTTCGATCTGCCCCTCGGGATGACTCGAACTCGGGTCTCCACCTTGAATGTGTGGAGAGGCTTCCAGTTGATCCAGCCGGTTCTAAAAAAAAAAAAAATTTTAAAAGTCACTAAACTTCCTTGTCCTCTTTTATTATATTATGATCAATATAAATACAAAGAAATCCATATATATTTAGGGAACAAATATGATAATTACATACAAAAAAAATAGGATATATAGATGATATATTCAGTGAACATTCCCCTACAATTTGACCAGAAGAAGGAAAAACGCTCAAACTAGATGTGAAGTCGAGAAACAGCCGGTAAGGAAGACCTTTTTGTGAAAATATTAGCATATTGGTAGGCAGACGTAATCTAGATAACCCAAACATATTTGAGGTCAACCTTTTCAAAGACAAAAATGGTGTCTTTTTTCAACGTGTTTTGTATGTTGGTACTGCACCGGATTTCCAAAAAGATAAGAATGGGGTGGCGGGGGTAATAATGGAAGTTGTAAGCGTATGAATTGTTCAGATAATACTCAATGTATGAATGGTTCAGAGGTAAATGAAAACCCTCTAATTGATTAAGAAGAAATTATTAAACCAATCAAACGGTCTGAATAGTTCAGATCCTTTTAACTGAATGGTTAGGAGGCTATCAAACCACTCCTAAGAGGGGTGTGTGTTTGTGGTTTAAGTAATTGGTGGATTATTTTTAACCACCCTTCCTCAACCATGTACACTATTAATCTTCCTTTAGTTGTCATCAAAATTATTTACATTATTATTTAAAAGTCACTAAACTTCCTTGTCCTCTTTCATTATATTATGATCAATATAAATACAAAGAAATCCATATGTATTTAGGGAACAAATATGATAATTACATACAAAATAAATAGGATATATAGATGATATATTCATTGAACATTCCCCTACAGTTTGACCAGAAGAAGGAAAAACGCTCAAACTAGATGTGAAGTCATGGAACAGCCGGTAAAGAAGACATTTGTGTGAAAATATTAGCATACTGGTAGGCAGATGGAATGTAGATAACCCAAATATATTTGAGGTCAACCTTTTCACAGACAAAATTGATGTCTTTTTTCAATGTGTTTTGTATATTGGTGCTACACCGGATTTCCAAAAAGATAGACAGAAGAGACATTATCACAGTAGACCAAAGTGTGGCGTCTTAAGGGAACCTGAAGTTTAAGGAGGAGGTTGCGAAGCCAACAAGTCTCGATGACGACATTTCTAACCCCTTTGTATTTGGAGTCGCCACTATATTCGGACATTGTAGGTTGGCATTTTAGCAGGCCATGAAATTGGATGGTTGCCTAGGAAGATGCAATAGCCGATGGTGGAGCGACGTGTGTCTCGACAATTAGTCCGGTCGATGTCTGTGTAAGAGACAAATCAGGAAGGGACTAATGGGTAAATGTGCAAACGAAGCTCTGGAAATCCCATATGAATCGTTTACGTACAATGAAATGAGGTACATGTGATGAGTGCATAAATAGACAAATTTGTTAAACCATGTAGGAGATGTTTAGGCATGTGTATGCGAGGTATTGTAAAGCTCCAACCAAGCTTTGTTGTAGAGACAAGTCATCAACTGGATCACCGACTATTAACCTTAGTTTAGAATTAATGTTAACAAGGGTATACATGAGTTTTCACATTTGCATGTTGGCTCTTTCTATTTTCTCCTTATGTACATCGTTGATTTAGAAACATACATTTGACATTTCGAGAGACAAAATTTTCCTTAAAATATATAAGAGACCTCAGGATCGGTTATCTCAAATTCACGAGCCAAAGCCTGAATGTTCTCGATTTTAGTGTAGGTGAGGAAGTAGGATGATGTATGTAACCTAACCCGGTAAAAGCCCTTGACCTAACCCAATCAAAGTATAGCCTAGGCAAACCCTTATTCTTCATAACCCAATCAGAGTGTAGGTGAGTAAGTAGCCTAGACAAACCCGCATTCTTCATAATCCAACCCAATCAGAGTATAGCCTATGCAAACCCGCAAAAAGCATAGGTATTGAACGGTTGAGAACTAACCACACAAAATCGGCTGGTTTGAAGCCCGATGTGCCCTCGGACTTGTCAAAGCCCTTCGGCAAACCGAGCAACTCTAGCATGGCCCGAAGGCCCGAGCCTTTTGTGCATCCGTAGTGGTGTGAATAAAGTTGCATATGACCTGAGGCCGAGCCTTTTTCGGACGGGGATGATGTTACAGGAAACCGCCTAAAAATCCAAGCAAGTGCTCTGAAGTACTTGTAGCAGTTGTAGCGGTTGGCCAAGCTGGTTTATCCATGCTTTGTTTTAAGTGGGCCTGCTTTGGGCTATGACCAGTTTTTGAAATATTTGGGGTTTATGTTTGAAGATTACTAAAATGTATAAGAATAATATATTAATTCCTGAAAGAACGAAAATGCTTCTTGGGTTCTTGGGCTATGACCAGTGTTGGGCTAGTTACCACACTTTTGAGCTCAATATTGATTACATCGTATTTTATATATTAAGATACTGACTATCCACTATTTTTATCGGTACATGTTAACTCGGTTTACCTTTAATCCTTTTTACCTTGCTTTTGTGTCGGTTTCATGCTACGTAACGTGTAAAAGAAAAAGAAATTTCGTTACTTGTCACATAATTTTAATGTAATATGTTTTCAAATATAATTGATAAAAGTATCATCAATCAGCTTTCGATAAAAATATGGAAAAAGTAGATTCCAATAAATGGTTAGTTTTTAGTTAACAAGTTTTTTAATAGAATGATTGTCATGTGTTCAGATTGAGATTTATACATTTGGATGAATAGATATTAACATGACATTTTCATCATTTGGTTATGTGATATAAATAGACCGACTGACCATGTGAGCTTCAGTAAATATGTTTTGTTTATAATCAAGAAAAGCCATACTTTTTGTGAATCGTAATTGTCAATTATATATTTCCTACATTTAGAAATAAATCTTTGTAGTAAAATTGAATAAAGAAAACGGTAAATTGAAAAAGTGTATATATTCAATTATTTAATTAAGAGAAATCTCTAATAAAGTGTTAATATTTTGACTCAGTTTATAAAAAATTTCCAAATTAATTTTTATTAATAGAAAAGTTCAAAATTAATTTTAATTAACAAAAAAGAACAGAAAACCGACTAATGTTGAGACTTTTCCATAAACTGTGCGAAAATATTAAGACTTTATTAAAAATAAAACATGTACTTTCTGTCTTTTTTGTTAATAAAAATTAATTTGAGACTTTTTGTTAATAAAAATTAATTGAGACATTTTCATAAAGTGAGACAAAATATTGAGACTTTAATGGAGATTTCCTTGATTAAAGAGAGAACGGATGCTACACAAGTCTAGTGCTCCATTTTTATTTGCATTTTGTTTCTATCGATTCTCTCTTTGTGCACACACACACACACATACACATACACACACACACACATATATATATATATATATATATATATATATATATATATATATATATATATATATATATATATATATATATATATATATATATATATATATATATATATTAGGTTCAAATAAGAATTATTTTTTTATGTGAACTTGTAACTAGTTTTGATCGTTGATCAAGATTAATCTTATGGTCAAAATAAATCACTAATAAAAAGTCAAAATGGTATTTATGGAATTTTAACATAACAATTAATTTCGTACTTAAAATAGAATCCGTATAATTGTGGTAATATATAACTTCCTTGTTTTATGCATTTTAAAATTCGAATTAATTTAAATCATTTTTTTTACTAATTTGAATTTTGAATTATTTTTTCCTACCATTTCGAATTTACATTCTACAATAATTTTTTTAAAGTATTTATTATTTTTTTATTTTTTCACATATTGATCATTTTCATATAAATATAATCTAATGCAGTATATTGTATTCTGATATGAACTATTAATAAAAATGTATTACAAAAAACACAGAATATTCTATAATGAACATTGTATATTCTAAAAGTAAGCTAATACATATATTCTATTATGATATGAATTATTAATAAAAAATGTATTACAAAAAACACCGAATATTCTATAATGAACAATGTATATTCTATAATTAAACTAATACATTCAAACATTATACAATCTATCCTAATCCGAACATAGTCTATTCGAAAAGCTAGAAAACTTCGATGACAATAATATTGCTTCCTGAAACACCTTTTATATAACTAGTAAGTTTCTTGAATGTCTAGTTGTCTTGACACAGGTGCCCATTGGGATTCATGACAAACTGGTCCAAGCCTAATCTGAACAATGTCTGACTTGGTGCAAACCCAACATGGTCGGGTCCAAAAAACCCTGTCAATCTATTTACGGCCAAAGTTGGAATAAAATAGTGAGATTTGTGTCGAGAAGGCATACTATCTCACACAATTATAGAAGCTATGTTAATATTCCCCGATGGTTGAAACTTTATAAATGTCTTAAAAATTAAACTCTTCATTTCTTGTCCCAGAATAAAAAAAATGTTCAGCCCACTAAAATTGTTATTTGGAATCTAATTTATGGAATGTACAAGATATTTTATATGGATTGGTAGCTTTCCTATTATCCTTTGTTATTTTCTGTCAATAATTTCGTGGGATCAACATACGTTTTTACCTTTATAAAATATAAAAAAAAATAAAAATTAGAACGTTGTTAAAGGGAAGTGTTTTGTTTCTCTTGTACCATTTGTTTGTAGATACATAGAAGTACTTGACATTTAAAGCTACAAAAACAAAGAAAAAGTTGGTTGTTATGTTTTAATTCTTATAACTTGATGATTAAAATTCATAAAAGTGGTTATCGAAATGTTAAGATTTGTCAACCATTAAAACAAAATGTTTAATATCATCAAATCTGTCAAGTCTAAAATATAATCTTGTAATAGGACAAGCGCCAAAATAGTCATAGTTACAATTGTTTTTAAGTGAGTATGTTTCTAGAAATTAGCTCTCATAAATTCATAATAATAACTAATGATTCATAGTTACAATTGTTTTTAAGTGAGTATGTTTCTATAAATAACAAGTTGGGGCTAGCCCACTTGGCTAACAAGGTGATTACTAACAAGGAGGTCATGAGTTCAAACCCTGACACTAACATAACAAGGTGTAGTTTAGGAGTAGGAGTATGATAGATTTGCCGTTCAAAAAAAAAAACTAATGATTCATAATATTAAGAGTAAATTACAGGTTTGGTCCCTGTGGTTTATCAAATCTTTCACATTATGACCAAGTATTGGAAAATCACGTTGGTGGTCCATAAGGTTTATGAAACGCTACAAATCGGTTCATGGGTCAGGTAAAAACACTAAAATGCTATTTTTAATTTCTGTTTCCGTTTTCTTTGAATTACTTAATTATTTTATTAATAAAAAAATAAAAATACCCCCACCCCCACCCTATCCCTACCCCGTACCCTCTATCTCTCTCTCCCTCTCACACACACACACACACACCAATGGCGATTTAATCCACCCAAAATTCATATAGAAATGTGTTCTAAGTTACCATTAAAACCCTTCTCCCTCATTTCTCTGTTCTTCTTTCACATCATCATTCCGTCGTTTAAATCCATACCAGACAACACCAATTTAGTATACAAAGGATGCACAGAACAATCGTTACAAGATCCAAATGGGGTTTATTCATCTCCTCTTTCCGCCATTTTCGGAACACTGATTCAAAGGTCAAAATGACCATGAGGTGCCAGGTTCTAATACAATGAGGAACAAAAACCCCCTAGTGGCCACAGAGGTTCACCCGCGATGACTCTGGGCTACTCGCGAAGCGGGTAGTCGCCCAGGAATTAGTCGGCTCGCATAGCGTGTCGGAACCTCGGCTCCAAAAGAAGGCCAAAAAAAAAAAAAAAAAAAGCAAAGTTCTTCAAAACGACAAGCGGCAGCGGTCAAGTCACAAGTGTCATGTGGGTACCATCGATATAGTAAAGAAGTTCAAAAGAAATTACTCAAACATGATGTAAAGAAACAAAACCCAAAAAATTCAATACATGTAATGTCAGTAATTGCTGGAAAAACTGTTAATTTCAGCATAATGTCATGTGGGTACCACCGATATAGTAAAGAAGTACATAAACAATAAGCAAGAAAAAGTCAAAGAGGATTACAGTATTTCAGAAATAAAAAAAGGAAACCCTAGGAACCAAAATCAAATCTTCGCTCACAATTAGGAGACCTTTCGCGTTCAGAGAGCCATCTCGCTCACAATTCCAGTAATTTCACATACAGAAATATCGATTTCTTTTTATATAAACCCAGAAATCAAATCATCGAACAAAAACTGTGTTTCAGATCAACACACGCGATACCCGGCAACCTTGAAATCTGATCCAACGATTATAGTATTTTAAAAAGAAAAAAGGAAACCCCAGGAACCAAAAATGAACTTTTTTCTAATTCACCATGATAATGTAAAGAGGGAAAAGTGTGTGTGTTTGTGTGTGTGAGAGAGAGGGTACGGGGTGGGGTAGGGTGGGGGTGGGGGTATTTTTTATTAATAAAATAATTAAGTAATTCAAAGAAAAAAAAAAGAAATTAAAAATGGCATTTTAGTCTTTTTACCTAACCCATGGACCGATTTGTAGTGTTTCACAAACCTTATGGACCACCAACATGATTTTCCAATACTTGGTCCTAATATGAAAGATTTTGTAAACCACATGGACCAAAATTGTAATTTACTCTAATATTAATGTCTGTAACCTTCAAACTTTTTTTTTTGCTATACTATAACATTATAATACAATTAAACAATTACTTCATTTTTTTGAGCGAATTCCTAACCTTTTTTTGTTATACTATAACATTGTAATATAATTAAACAATTACTTAATTTTTTTGAGCTACTGAATGCTTGCTTGAGAAACTATACTATTGTACTTGAAGAATGATCCAACATCACAAAGATACATCAAATTTGATTGCTGGTTGCTTCAAGATCTTTCATGCCTACTGATGCGAACTCAGACTCCAATGATGATTTTGGATGGATCCCTGTGCTCAGCTGAGTGAGTCTGCGATCACAATCAAGAGAAAAGAATGCGTGAGCCGTTTTCCGGGAGAAGGTCTCAGGAAAACGCTCCGACGATTAAGTTAGTCTCCGACGGGATGAAAGGGGTTAGTATAGGTCGGAAGGCTAGCCGTAGCGGCTGGGGCATCACAGCCTGGGAATGGGCGTCACTCCTTGATATTTGGTGACCGCTTCTAGGAGCGGACCGGAGTGCCTGCAGTATGGCACACTCACCTACAATCTAACAAAACAATGCATCTGTAGTGTATATATAATATATGTAACATACAAATATCATCCAAAATTATAAATAAATAAAAAAAAGAAACTTAAGATAAGGGGCCGTATTATTCCCGTCGGGGTCATACAAATATGAAATGTGGCCTTTAGACATTCTTGCAGACACATCACCATGCTTTAAGCCAATCAAATTGTTTGATGCTTTTCCTATTTGATATTCTTTGCTATACATTTAATCAAATGGTTTGATCCTACCAAAGAAGATTATATTTCTCTGGCATATTTCATCACTGAACTCTTGCTTTTAGACATCAGACGACTATGTATTTCTTCTCCATTTTTATGCACTACATAATAGAATCAGAAAAAGAAGAGAAGCCAGTATGATTGTATGAGTAACCAACCATGAAAAATAATGTTATTATATAGACAAAACATTTCAATTAACTAATCAATTAAGTAAAGTAAGTTGAAGAATTTGGAGTTTCAAATTAATATGGTTCAATAAATGACCTATCTTAAACCATATTGATTAGGATGACCTCAATTATAAGATATAGATAGATAGATACATAGAACAAGAGATGACTTAGAATAACTAATGTTGATAGTTTATTCACATAATTTTGATATTAGCTAATTATATTTATCAGATAATGAACACTAGGGTTATCTTAGGTTATTATAATGAGCTAGTACTACGGTTATCTTTTGGTCTCTGTGGCCAGTTATTTGTGTGCAATAGAAAATCGAGGCTTATCTTTGATTATGGGAATGTGTTAGATCTTGTTCAAGCATGTATCTTAAGTTCATTGCTTTATCTACTTGTATTACCGTTTCAGATCTGGTGAGAATATTATATCTCACCGACAATTACAATTCTGAAAGGCATAAAATTCATTCAATTCTCAATCCAACCAAATACGTTATTCAGTTTAGAAGCATTAGAAATTTTTGTGTAATTTAAGAGTTGTAGATATATGTTTTCTCAAATGTCAACATTAGGTTTTCTGAAATTCTGTTTGCTATGTGATTTGTAAAAATATTGAATCTTGTTTATTTTTGTTGTGCAATTATGTAGAACTGGGATTTTGTTCAAAATAGATTTCATTTTTTTCCCTTTTCTTTTTCTTGTAAAAGTTTGGATTGAGTTAAATTGATTATAAAAACAGTCTTAGAGCGGCTAGATTATTATTATTATTTTTCCACCATATCAATAACATGTTTCAATTCTTTATTCATACCGGCTAAATCTTGACCAATAGAGTGAAAATCAATTGACTCACCAATTGAGAAGTTAGATGGCTCCTTTGGCCCAGACGCTTTAGAGAGTTGAACAAGGCCCAAACTAAGAAAAATAAAAATACATGTATTGGCTTTTCCTGTTGAATCAATCTCGCATCTTCACTTGACGATTACAGAATTTCAAACACTTTTCGACGGAAATTAAATTGATTTGAAGATCAAATTGAGTTTTCGTCAAAAATTAACCATTTAGGTTAAGAACAAAACTGGCATTTCATCTTTGAAATTCACCAGCAAAACTGGAATTTCAATCAATTACCGTTTTTTAATTCACAGACCAATCATTCATTACAGGTAACAAGGATACATTTGAAATCGATTTTCAGAACTTATTTTTATCCACGATATCCAAGGTTCTTTTCATATCAAAATCATCATTACATGGATATGAAATTGGAAAAGAACGATTGATTACACTAATGGGATATGATAACTCAGTAGCAAGTTGAATCAGAACAGAATTTTCCTGAAGATTATGAGTCAAGATCTGACAGAATAGAACCAAGATGAAGAACAAGAGGCGATAATCAAAATTTGAATTGGATTCAGATATGGATTTTGAACGCAAATACCGACCAATGAAATGAACCCGAAACAAATTCAAAACAAACAAAATTGTAATCAATGAAAATGGGAAACAGGTTTGATTTCAATATCATAAAAACATATAGAATTGGATTTGGAAGCGTAGAACATGTGAATATAGACATTTGGAAGAGTCATGTGATTGAAATTGAAGAGACTTACCAAAAATAGTATGATCTTGACTGATTATGAAAAGAGTCGCCAAATCGAGATTATGCCTTGAAATAATCATTTGAATATTTAGTACGACTCTGATAGCAATTGTTAGGTTATACAATTCAATGAACAAAGGAAGATAAACAAAAGCATTGAGAACAATGGTTGAATAAGAACGGTGTCTAATGATTATATTGATCACTGTAAGTGAAGATAGGGCTCCCAATCAAAAAGGACGAGCACCTCAACAATGCTGAAGCCTCTGAATGACTCGCGGTCGACCGTGCGCTCTACATGTAGGCGTGTCTCTGGCTGAGTGGAATCATATAGCGCCGGCCGAATGTGAGTCAGGTGCTCGCTAAGGCGTGTAAATCTCCCATCCCATTGTGTCGTCTCTGTGGACGGCTCTATGAGCCTTCGCGTCCCTCTCGATCCTGACTCAACAGTCGTGGTCTTACCTCGCACACTTCTCTCGACATTCCTTGATCTTGGCGGTATCTGCATATTCACTGAGCACAAGAGTATAAAATTTTGCCATTAACATATCAAATGTCGCAATTAATTGAACGTTTGGTTTGTTGGCAAAACGGTTCCTACACAACAATATATGCATAATTTATCAGAAACCCATATTATTTTCATAATTTTGTAGTAGACAAAATTTTTCAAAAATTGCAACTAACGACTGACAGCAAAAACACACCATGCACTGATAAATTCCAGACAACTGTTTCAGCGAAAATTTGACAGTCTAAAAAGTCGTGTGATTAGCCGATTCTATTCTAATAATAATAATAATAATAATAATAATAATAATAATAATAATAATAATAACCAGCAATACTTCAAAAGATCAACACCATTGCTGCGCTTTTAAAATTTTTTCAGAATCTAGACAGTATTGGGCAAAAAATTTCGATCACACGAAATTTCAGATGTGTACCAACCAATTATGTAGGAACCTAGTACATGCAAAACCGAACAATACTTCAAAATTTCAAGCAATGCATCCTCCAGAAACAACCATTGTCAGCCACAAGAAGAACACCAAAACGAATTCGAATTTTACCAACAAATCTTGAAAATGGAAGCACATACCTTGGATTCTTGATGCAACTAAGTGGAGAAGGTGATATTTGGACAGAAACATGTTAGGATATAACAAAACGAGTTAAGCACTTCAAAAAAATCGATATTTGATTTCGGTGACACGAGCGGAATAAAATTACCGAAATAAACGGTAAACGAAAATGTAAAATCGGAACACAATATTTAACGTGGTTCGGTCACGGGATCACGACCTACGTCCACGGGCGAACGAGAGAGAGAGAGTTTTATTAACACCAAGAAAACACTACAATCATACAAGGCTAAACTGCACGTGTAGTCTGACCACTCACAAGAAAATATCACTCGCACTTTTGGCTGCCAAACAGGACTCTGCACAAAAAGGCTATTGATATATCTATCTATCTATCTATTTGTGTTTGTTGTGTGTTTGTGTTTGTGTGATTTGGTGCATGAAATATGGTGAACATGAAGGCTATTTATAGCTTGTTTTCACCAACTCAATGAATAAAAAATTCATTTCTTAAACACCATATTTGAATTCCTTCCTTCATGTATGTAAGGGATGATCTCACCATTTGTTGACTAAAAGAAAAGCCTCCATTCTTCTAACAATCTCCCGAGGCTTCAACAACTTGGTCATTCTCTGCCATCCAATTCTTGCAATATTTCTTAATCACACTCACTCTCGTTATCTGCCACGTCATCCTCTTCAAACTTCTGGAAGGCCAGTTGAAGTCATACAAAACTTCAATTTGTCAGTGGTAACTACCTTGGTGAACATATCTGCTGGATTCTTCGTTCCAAGGATTTTCTTCAGATTCAAAGTTCCATCATTGATTAACTCTCGAATGAAATGGTACCTCATCTGAATGTGTTTCGTTCTACTGTGAAACACCGGATTCTTTGCTAGGTGAACTGCATTTTGGTTGTCACAATACAGTACACAATCCTCCTGTTGCATTCCAAGTTCTGATAGGAAATTCTTCAACCATATAAGCTCCTTGGCTGCTTCTACAATAGCCATGTATTCTGCTTCTGTGGTTGAAAGAGCAACACTCTTCTGTAACCTAGACATCCAACTGATTGCGGTACCTCCGATTGTGAAAACGTATCCCGTTGTGCTTTTACCCGAATCCGCACATCCACCCAAATCTGCATCGGCAAACCCTTCTAAGACTACCCCCTTTCTCCTGAAACATAGGGCAATCTCAGCTGTTCCTTTCAAGTAGCGTAACAGCCACTTTACTCCTTCCCAATGCTCTTTTCCTGGATTTGACATAAACCTGCTTACTACTCCCACTGCATGAGCAATATCTAGTCTTGTGCATACCATTACATACATCAAACTACCAACTGCAGATGCATAAGGGACTTTAGCCATCTGTTCTTTGTCTTCTTCCGTCTTTGGGGATTGCTTCTTTGAGAGTTTTAACTGACTTCCCAAAGGTGTACTTCTGGCCTTGGCATCTGCCATGCTGAACTTTTCTAAAACTTTCTTGATGTACTTTGTTTGCGAAAGTTTTAATGTACCGGTAACTCTGTTCCTGGCTATGCTCATGCCCAATATCTGCTTAGCAGCCCCTAAGTCCTTCATCTCGAACTCTCTGGACAACTGCTTCTTAAGCTTGTTGATCTCCTGCATGTCGGATCCAGCTATCAACATGTCATCAACATATAATAACAGGATGATGTAAAAGGAGCTGAATTTCTTCAAGTAACAGCAGTGATCCATCTCACATCTGCGATACCCACTCCTTTGCATGAAGCTATCAAACTTCAAGTACCACTGTCTTGGAGGCTGCTTCAATCCATACAGACTTTTCTTCAGTTTACACACCAGATTTTCCTTACCGACTGTAGGAAAACCTTCTGGTTGTACCATGTAGATGTCTTCTTCCAGGTCGCCATGGAGAAAAGCTGTTTTCACATCTAGCTGCTCTAGATGGAGATCTTCAGAGGCTACAATTCCCAAGACCATCCTGATTGTAGTCATCTTTACAACTGGGGAAAAGATCTCATTATAATCGACCCCTCTTTTCTGTTGGAACCCCTTGACCACTAATCGTGCCTTGTATCTTTTACTGCCATCAATCTCATCCTTTACCCGAAACACCCACTTGTTCTGCAGTGCTTTCTTCCCTGTTGGGAGCTTGACTAAGGACCAAGTCTGGTTCTTGTCAAGTGAGCTCAATTCGTCTTCCATAGCCTTCTTCCACTGTATGGAATATTTCATCCTTAAGGCCTCTGGATAGGACTCTGGTTCACCATTCTCAGTCAACAACAAGTAATTAGCTGAAGGAGAATACCTAACTGGAGGTCTTCGTACTCTAGTGGATCTACGAACAGTAGGAGTTGAGGTCTCTGCATCATCTGCAACCCCGTCTTCAGAACTACTGTCATCTGTGCTCCCACTATCTCCATATACATCAGAGCTCCCACTGCTTCCTGAACTTTCACCTATCTCTGGAGTACTGATAGGTTTCACAAGGTCATCTTCAGAGATTTCTTCAAACTCGACTTGACTTTTTGCTTTCTCTGGTGGCTTGTTCCTACCTGAGCTCTATGCAAGTTCATCTTTATATAGGACATTCTCGTTGAACACCACATCCCGGCTTCTGATAACTTTTTTATTTTGGTTATCCCAGAAGTGGTACCTCATGTCATCCAACCCATAGCCTATAAAAGTGCATTTCCTTGCTTTTGCCTCTAGCTTGTCTCTCTCCGAGTCTTTAACTTTGACATAAGAGACACAACCGAAAACCTTCAAGTGTTTGAGAGAAATATCACGACCTTGCCATTCCTCTTCTGGAATCTTGAACCCTATGGGGACCGAGGGTCCTCTGTTGATTAAATATGCTGCTGTGTTGACCGCATTTGCCCAGAACATCTTGGGTAAACCTGTATGCAGTCTCATGCTCTTAGCCCTTTCGTTCAATGTACGGTTCATCCTCTCAGCTACTCCATTTTGCTGAGGTGTCTCTGGAACCGTCTTCTGCATTCTGATTCCCTGGTCAGCACAGTAATCAACAAATTCTTTACTACTGTATTCGCCCCCATTGTCTGATCTAAAACACCTGATCTTCAAGTCTGTTTCATTTTCCACAGTAGCCTTCCATTTCTTGAAAGTGCTGAAAACTTCAGACTTATGCTTCAAGAAATAAACCCAAACCTTCCTTGTGCAATTATCGATAAACGTGACATAGTATCGGGATCCTCCCACTGAAGAAACTAAAGTGGGACCGTAGACATCTGAATGAACTAGCTCCAATTTCCCGGACTTGGGTTGATGACCAACCTTCTTGAAAGTAACTTTCTTCTGTTTGCCAAGAACACATGGCTCACAGAAATCGACTTTCACAGTCTTCAGCTCTGGTATTCTTCCTTTGGAAACTAGCATCTTCATTCCCTTCTCACTCATATGCTCAAGTCTTTGGTGCCATAGAGTAGATGCCCCAACTTCTTCAACAGCGTGTGCTTCGGCATCAGACACTTCCACCATATAAAGTGTACCCCGCTTCTGTCCTCTAGCAACAACTAAATTCCCTTTTGTCACCTTCCACTGATGATCACCAAATGTAACATGGTGACCTTCATCATCAAGCTACCCCACGGATATTAACATCCTCTTCAAGTCAGGAATGAACTTGACATTCTTCAAAGTCCAATCTGTACCTAAAGTTGTCTTGAGAACCACATCCCCAACACCTGTAATATCCAGGCTCTTGTTGTCTGCTAGTCTGACCTTTCCTTTGTACCGCCGGAAATTCTGCATTACTTCTCTGGAATGACTAGCATGGAACGACGCACCAGAATCCATGATCCAGGATTCTGTTGAGTTTTCAACACAGCAAATGAGCGCATCATCTTCAGAGAATCTACTGCCATATTGACTTCCTTCTTGCCTTTGTCTGCCGAAGGCTTTGGGCACTGATTTCTGAAGTGACATTTCTCCTTGCAGTTCCAACAGGTAATATCCGACCTGTTCTTTGACTGACCTCTCTTTCTCGACTTTGATCTTCCTCTATCACCGCCTCCTCTGTTAGACTTCCTTCCCCTGTCTTCAGCGCTTAGAAGACTACTGGAAGATTCCCCGATACTCCGTGTGCGCACATCCTCACTAAGGATTAAATTTCGAATGCTTTCGAACGTCAGCTTAGCACCTCCGACTGAACTGCTGACTGCTGTAACCGTACCGGACCAACTTTCAGGCAAAGATGATAGTAGCAGCAATGCCTGAACTTCATCTTCAAATTTAATATCAACCGATATTAACCTCGACAATATTGAATTGAATTCATTTATATGATCAGTTGCTGAACTACCCTCCATCATCTTCAAATTTACCAACTGTCTGATCAGAAAAACTTTATTCGACGCCGATGGTTTCTCATACATGTCAGATAGCGCCTTGATCAACCCATGAGTTGTCTTCACATTAACAATGTTGTAAGCAACGTTCTTTGCCAATGACAACCTCACCACACCAAGAGCCTGCCGGTCTAACAATTCCCAATCCTCCGGCCTCATATGAAAAGGCTTCTCTTCCGACAGAGGTTCATGTAACCCCTTTTGGTAGAGATAGTCTTCGATTTGCATTTTCCAGAAACCGAAATCATGACCATCGAATTTGTCGATCTTAACTCTCCCATCTTCAGCCATAGCTCGAAAAAAG
The DNA here is from genome assembly GCA_023525715.1 of Cichorium intybus. Taxonomy (NCBI): domain Eukaryota; kingdom Viridiplantae; phylum Streptophyta; class Magnoliopsida; order Asterales; family Asteraceae; genus Cichorium; species Cichorium intybus. The sequence continues at coordinate 20,449,606 of CM042017.1, read as the reverse complement.
CAATATTTTATAAGGCCAATCGAAACCTCGTTTCTGATGTGGAAGTTCAGACTAAGCTGCAACCACAGAGCATACGCGAGATACGACTTCCATTAAACCCGGAGCTCTGATACCAGTTTGTTAGGATATAACAAAACAAGTTAAGCACTTCAAACAAATCGATATTTGATTTCGGTGACACGAGCGGAATAAAATTACCGAAATAAACGGTAAACGAAAATGTAAATTCGGAACACAATATTTAACATGGTTCGGTCACGGGATCACGACCTACGTCCACGGGCGAACGAGAGAGAGAGAGAGTTTTATTAACACCAAGAAAACACTACAATCATACAAGGCTAAACTGCACTTGTAGTCTGACCACTCACAAGAAAATATCACTTGCACTTTTGGCTGCCAAACAAGACTCTGCACAAAAAGGCTATTGATATATCTATCTATCTATTTGTGTTTGTTGTGTGTTTGTGTTTGTGTGATTTGGTGCATGAAATATGGTGAACATGAAGGCTATTTATAGCTTGTTTTCACCAACTCAATGAATAAAGAATTCATTTCTTAAACACCATATTTGAATTCCTTCCTTCATGTATGTAAGGGATGATCTCACCATTTGTTGACTAAAAGAAAAGCCTCCATTCTTCTAACAAAACACCCCAAAAAAACTCAGAAATTTTGAAACCCTAGAATCATATTTCTTAAAAAAAATCAGCCCAATTCTCGTATTTTTTGGTTGAAATCGTTAGAAAATAGGTTATTTTCGTGTTTGGTAGAAGAAATTTGCAAAAAAAAAAGAGTATTAATAGAAAATGGAGTTTTTTGAGCTTAAAACCGTCAAAAATGGAGTGTTCGGTTTTGAGAAAAAAAACAGGAGAGAGATGGATTATGTTCCCTAAAACGCCGCATAAGATTTTGTAAACTGTGTCTAGCGTTCCAAGAAGTGTCTTAGGCTAGGAGGAGTGCCTCTCTTGGTTCCTACATGAAAAATGGTGACACGTCACCGACACGTCATCTCTCTTGCTTACCACACCACCAAGGAAATACCCACCACTCCACATCATCTAATTATTTATTTTTTGATTTATTTTTAATAGAACCCCAATTCTTTTTTGATTTAATTTAAATAAAAACATAAATTAAAATCCTAAAAATTAAAATTTCATTAAATAAAAACATTACAATTCCTAAAAATTAAAATTACAACCCTAAAAATTAAAAACGACATGACTAGAAAATTTAAAATTACGAAAATAACAGCTAAAAACGCTACTCCTCCTCGTCGTCGTCGTCGTGTTCCATCCGAGTTTCGTATATATGCTCCGTCAAATCGTGGCAAAGATTGCCGTGCGTTTCCTTGCTATGTATTTCCAGAACACGTGCAAAGTATTGGGAACTACCGGGTACAAATTGTTGGTGCGGATTTGCGGCGTCGTGCGGATTATACATACATATTGCCCGACATTTTTCTTCTATTATCATATTGTGTAATATGATACACGCATACATAATGTTCGCTATTTTATCCTTATCCCATGCGCGTGACGGATATTTGATAATATGAAACCTTTTCTTCAATACCCCAAAAGCTCTCTCGACGTCCTTCCTTGCCGATTCTTGGGCCGCTTTAAACAATTTTCGTTTTTCATCGACCGGATGTTGATAAGCTTTGACAAACGTCGCATACTCAGGATATATCCCATCCACAAGATAGTAACCGTGTTTATATTCATTCCCGTTCACCACAAACGGACAATCGGGCGCCTTGCCGGTTAAAATATCATTGAAAATAGGCGACTCATTAAGCATGTTTATGTCGTTGTTTGATCCGGCGACTCCAAAAAACGCATGCCAAATCCATAGATCATGCGATGCGACCGCTTCTAGCATCATCGTTGGCACTCCGTGATCGCCCCGCGTAAACTGTTCGCGCCATGCACTTGGACAGTTCTCCCACGCCCAATGTGTGCAATCAAGGCTACCGAGCATTCCTGTGAACCCGTGTGCTGCGTGATGGGCTTGATATAATTCTTCGACATCACTCTTAGTCGGCCTACGCAAATATATGTCCCCGTAAAGCTCGATAAGACACTCAGCAAACAAATAAGCATACTGGCGGGAGGTTCTATCGGCCATCTTTATATAGTCGTCTGTTGAGTCCGAAGTCTGGCCCGTCGCTATAAGCCAAAGTGCGGCTGATACTTTCTGGTACGTGCTAAACCCCCTTCTACCTCTACCATCCCACCCCAATCGCCATTCTTCGTAATTCTCAGCTAAATCGTTACACAAACGAAGGACAAGCGATTTGTTTAAACGAAAGCGTCTCTTGAATTGTTTATCATCATACAAACAATCTTCTGCAAAGTAATCACGTACAAGAAGCTCGTGTGCAGCCTCTCGATCTCAGTTTATCGTCTTTCTCGTCTTTTTAACAGAAGCTTCTCTTTTCCGGCGGCAGTACCGAGCTATCCCAGTCACAAGGACCGGAAAAAACGCCTCATCATCGGATGACGATGAAAATTCTTCATCAGGATAATGTAAATCATCCATTTTTTTATAGAGTATTTGGTGGTTTTGATTGTGTAATTGTTTAAATGTGAGATGTATATATATATATATATATATATATATATATATATATATATATATATATATATATATATATGTGTGTGTGTGTGTGTGTGTGTGTGTGTGTGTGTGTGTGAGATTTGAAAAAATTAAATTTTTTTTAAAAGCTCAACGGTCACCACAAACGTTCACATGGATTTCAAACGGTCAAAAAAGTCTTGTGACTCTACGTTGCTGAACCCACGGCTGGCCACATCCACGCCACCCACGCGAGAGGGGGGCGGTGTGCCACGCCGTGGGTGGTGTCCACCTAGTCCCCACGCGGTGAGCGTTGCACGTATTCCCTTCAGCCTTAGACGCTTGCGTGGGATGTTGAGACCAGTCTTTTGTTTTTCGAGTGCAATTTTTCTTAGGCAGTACGAATGATCCCTGACAGCGTTTTACACAGCGTCTCAGACACGGGCTACGACACAATTTATTTTTCAGTCGTTTTTTGAATATGTGAGAGCATTTTTCAGAGATTAACTATTTTTTAATGTTTTTTCCAAAAATTATCCAAAATTTATAATTTAATACCCCCGCCCCAACTAAGACATTGGATCGTCCTCAATTCAAAAATAAAAAAATTTGCGAAAATAAAAAAAAACGACAAAAACACCAAAAGACACGGATTGCCTCTTGAGAAGCACTAAGTTTAACGTCTTCAGCCAGAAGAGTTACCTAAGAGCAAAGACTAAGTAACGTATACATGTTGCTCTTCTAGCAAATCAACCCATTCAATTTGTACCTCGTTGCGTGTGGTGGATGAAATGTAAGGCTTGAGACGGTACCCGTTTACCATTACTTATCCTTTGTATTTTCATCTTTTATTTCAATGGCTCCATGAGGCGTGACGTCGACTATTTCGTATGCTTCCGAGTACTTGCTCATTAATTTTAATCGTGAATTGAATAGCCACACTTTTTGTCCTTTTTCAAACTCCTTTATTTTTAGCTTCGCATCATGGAATGCTTTCTTCTTGGACTCGTATGTTACTGCACTGTTGTATGCTTCATCCCGAAGTTCCTCTAATTTGCTTAATTGTAACTTTTGTTTTTTACTTGCACAGTCATAGTCCATGTTGACTTATTTGATGGCCCACAATGCTCGATGTGCTAACTCAACCGGTAATTGACACCCTTTTCCATAAACAAGCCGACAAGGAGTTGTGCTTATCATGGTTTTAAAAGCAATACGATAAGCCCAAAGCGCATCTTCTAATCGAAGTTACCAATCTTTGCTGTCGGGCCTAACGTTTTTGTAAAATCTATTTGATTTGCCGATTAGACACTTCTACTTGCCGACTTGTTTGGAGATGATACGGTGTAGCAATTCTATGGTTCACACCATATTATTTGAGAACTTTTCCAAATTTTAAAATTTTAAAACGTGAACCGACCCCATCACTAATTATTACATGGGGGATACCATGTCTAGCAAAAATATTTTTCTTGACAAACTTACAAACAACATGGTGATAATTGGTTTTGGTGGCCTCAGCTTCAATCCACTTTAAGAGATAATCAATGCCCACCAATATATATATATATATATATATATATATATATATATATATATATATATATATATATATATATATATATATATATATATATATATATATATATATATATATATATATATATATATATATATATATATTACCGAAAGAGGTTGGAAAAGGACCCATAAAGTCGATTCCCCACAAAGAGAATATTTCGACCACCAAGATAGGATTTAATGACATTTTGTCTCTTTTTGAGATCCCTCCAAACTTGTTGGCACTTAATACAAGATTTGACAAAATTATGAGCATCTCTAAAAACTATGTGCCAAAAGAAACCCGAATCCAAAACCAGACGACCTGTCTTATGGCACTAAAATGGCTACCACACGCATAAGAATGACAATGTGCAAGTAAATATAGAATCTCTTGATCGGGAATGCATCTTCTAATCATTTGACCAGACCCTACTTTAAATAAATCTGGGTCATCCTATATGAACCACCTAGCATGTGCCAAAAATATTTTTGTTGTTGTTTTGTCCAATGCTCAGGCATATTTGCTACTTCCAAAAAATTAACATAGTTAGCAAACCAATACACTTTATTCATGAAAAACAGTTGTTCATCCGGAAAGGAATCCCGAATTTCATCTTTTGAAGTATTAGTCACATGAATGGGAACTCGTGAAAGATGATCCGTTACTACATTTTCTGAACCTTTTTTATCTTTAATTTCTATATCAAATAATTGTAGTAGCAAGATCCAATGGATAAGTCTTGGTTTTGCATCCTTCTTTTCCTTAAGGTGCCGTAAGGCACTATGGTCCGAAAAGATAACAACCTTTGACCCCCTAAACATAAGAACGCAACTTATCCAAAGAAAAGACAATTGTAAGCAACTCTTTTTTCTGTAGTGGTGTAATTCAATTGAGTATCAAAAACATATCTGACCACATCTGAAAAAATACTCCTCGACCAAAAACTTAGAGACAAGAATCAAAATCAGATCCAAAAATAGAAAAATAGTCCACAAAGATCTCTAAGGAATCATCGACCATATCTAAAATAAATACTTGTCATAAGCCTTTGAAAAGTGGCCGAGCCATTACATAACCCGAATGACATTCGCGGAAAAGCTGAAGTACCGTAGGCGCATGTGAATGTGGTCTTAGATTGGTCTATCAAGAAAACAATAAAATTTGTGACTGAGTAACTTTTCTATAATTTGATCGATAAACTGTAAAGGAAAATGATCTTTTGAAACCAACCACACGGTTATTGGCCAGGTAGTGACATTTTCACCGTTTCCGTCTCTATTATCGTGATGTCGGCCTTTTTAGGAACTGTCTAAGTTGGCTAACCCAAGTTTTGTCTGATATTGGTTGCACGATTACGACATCCAACCACCTCAAAATTTCTTTCTTGACTACATCACGCATGTTTGGATTCAACAGCCTCTGCGTATGTCGTGATGATTTTGCTAACGGATCAGTAATGATCCTATGTATGTACATTGATGGACTGATTCCTTTGAAACCAACTATTGTCCAACCAACTATAGCTTTATAGGCATGCAACGCCTTCATCAATGCTTCTTATTGTTGTTTTGTCAAATCCGGTGCAATGGTCATCGGAAGAGTCTCATTTTAGCCAAAGAAAGCATACTTGAGGTGTTTCAGTAGATTCTTCAACTCCACAACAGATGGTTGTTCCAATGATGGTTTAAACTTTAAATCAATGTAAGTCGTGAGAGCATCAATCTGGTTAGACCAAGTGGATGCACGACCATGAATGGCATTCAAAAATTGTTTTTGTGTATCAATCTCTTGTATCCTGTCACTTTCACAAAAAAGATCCTCCAAATCAATGGCTATGTCAGTGAGCACATTCACAATATGCTCATGAACACAATCTCTAATGGTGTCAATCACAAAGCAGTCACCATTATTTGAATGGTTAGCATTTGGTCAAAGGCATGTAGTGTCAACTTGCGGTTGCCAAAAGTCACGTCAATTGCACCATCTTGGAAACTAATTTAGGCATTAACAATTGCCAAAAAGGGACGACTCAGATTGACATTTAGTTGTTTGTCATTGTATTGCGTGTCCGAGTCCATGACAACAAAATATACCATCTAGTAAAAATATTCCACTTTAAAAATAACATCCATCAATATTCCCCTAAGAAATCTGAGTGATAAGTCGGACATAGACACAGTAATATCAACGGGTTGTAAAGGGTCAAGATAATATTGGTCATAAAAACTTCCTTGAAGAACATTGATGATAGCTCCAACATTTAGGAGCACCTTTTTTATTTTGATATTACCAATTTCAATAAAGATCAAAGGTGCTCCGGGATCTTTAAGTTTGGGTAAAATCACCCCCATAAAATCAGCACTAATATGTGTTGTGCTATTGGCTTTTGTGGGGATCCGGTGACGCGTTTTGTGTGTGCACAAATCCTTAAGGAACATTGCATAAGCAGAAATTTGCTTAATCACATTGATAAATGGGAGATTAATTTTCACTTGACTAAAAGTTTCCAATATATCATCTGATTGAGGCCCATTTGTTCCAAAAGAAAGTTTTTCAGGTTTTTCTAAAGTTGTTGGGTAGGGGGGTTTTAGTGTCCACAGACCCCTCCCCAACTTTGGGCTCATCCAACTCATGCATTTTTCCTTTAAGTTTGGCTTTAGTCAGGTCTTTGTCATTAATAATTTTGGTCTTTTTCACACATCTATCATTTTCAATCTCATCATCAAAGGGTACATAATCCTCCACCAGCGCATCATCCTCAGGTAGTGTAGACTTATGTACTTTATTATCAAAAGTTTTTCCATTACGCACAATGGTTACCTCGTTGACATTTGACTGGTTAGAGTTACTTATTGAAGCCCTTGAGTGTTGATTATTTACTTGTGTAGTGCTCGGAAATTTCCTCGGTGGTTGGCTATTCATTTGCTCCGCTAAATGCCCAACTTGCTTCTCTAATGTTGTGATAGAGTTTGAATTTACTTTAATTCGATTGAAACCCTCCTTCATCAATTCCATCATTTGATCAAGCTTCTTGTCAATTAAAGAGTCATTTGGCTTTTCTTGATTCCCTTGACTTGATGATCAACCCCAATTTTGATTTTGACTTGTGTTGTTGTTGTTGGAACTATTGGCCCTCCAATTGGAAATTGCATTTGAATTGTTATTCCTTCGATTTGAATTTGAATTGTTATTCCTTCGATTTGAATTTGAATTGTTGTTCCTCTATCGGTCATTCTTGTTTTGATTGTTGTAATTGCCTCTTTATTATGGGGGTCTACAAGCATTCTATGGGGGTCTACAAGCATTTTGGTTGTCTTCTTTAAAATCAAGATGATCGCCGGAAGAATAGAACACTTCTTCAACATCCTCATCTACATCACCGGTGTGTGCAAACATTTTCTCTTTCTTGTAACCTTTAGCTCTATGTAAGCCATCACATAGTGAGCAAACGGGTTGGGCTTGGGCTTGAGGCTTTTTCTTGAGTTGGTTTACCTCAATTGTCAACTTCTTAATTTGTGCAAGCATCTCGACTATAACATCATTGGTTTGGGTTGTATTCACGAATCGAAGATTCTTTCTCTGGTTACTATGGTGATGAGAGGACGATGTGGGATTTCCAGTCATGACCATTTCATTTAAGAGATCATATGATTCTTGAGGGTTTTTTTCTCATTGAGCCATCAGCGACCACATGGATTGATTGTTGAGTTTGCAAATCTAACCCATTGAAGAATGATTGGACTTGTCTCCAAAATGGAAATTGATGGTGGGGGCATGATTGAAGCAACTCATAGTATCTTTCCTAGACCTCATAAAGTGACTCTCCTTCTTCCATTTAGAATGACATAATGTCATTGATTAGCATGTTGGTTTTGACGGCTGGAAAGTACTTTGTCAAAAGTTTGTTAGCTAGATCCTCCAATGTGGTGATTGACTCGACTGGTAATAATGAGAAGCATCTCCTTGCTTGGCTACGTAAAGAGAATGGTAAAAGTCGAAGAATGATTGCATATTCTGCTACCCCTTCAGTTCTGAACATGTCACAAATATCCAAGAACCTAGTGATATGCATACTTCTATACAATAACCCATCAAATTGGGAACTATTTTATACCATATGAATTAAATGGGTCTTGATTTCAAAGTTTGTGCACCTAATACTCATCGGTGAATGCATGATCTATTCCCATCAAGAGAAGGTCATCAAATTCGGCCATGGTCCTCGATGTGTCATATGATTGTTGGTTTCATCGATAAGTTCTTCTTTGACTGGGTTGTAAATAACTACAGCCTTCTTGGAATCTTATTTCAATACTTGATTCCTAGGAATCGAACAACTCCCACGAGAACATTTCCCCGATAAAGATCTTTCAACTTTCGGATTGAAAACCAAAGGAGATGAATGTCCCGAACTATGAGAGCGCATACCACTTCTGAAACCTAAAAAGACAAAACATGAAAGAAAACACGTAAAATGGATCGAAATTATATCAGCAAGGAACTAGGTTGCTAAGCGCAATAGCTCCCAGGTAACGGCCCCAAAATTTAATCGCAGTCGTTGATGCAATATAAAATAAACCTTAAAAGCACTAATTAGCTAGGGCAAGTAAGGGTCGAATTCATGGGAAAACAACTAGTTCCAACAAAACTTAACGGAAAACAAGTTTAGAAAACAATGTTTGCAAAGGGTTTGATTCAATAATAGAAAGAGGTGATTGCTTGTGGTTTCAGTTTTAATTTCTAACAATTGTATTGCATCAAGATTTACTAATTTTGCGTTCAATCAGGTCACATAGACATAACCGTATTGTAACTAACTAAATCTGAGATCAAACTATGTAAAATCTGCACCCTCCATCCTACACACCATTGTGGATGATTTGGCACGGTGGCGAAGATCACAATAGAGTTGTCTTACACTTAATCAATCGACAGTTTAGGAACAAGCAATGGAAAACAAGTCGTATGATTTAAAAACAAAAGAATCCAAACACCGTGTTCATGAATCTAAAAGTTTCAAACCAAAATACAATACTAGAAGAGAAATCAAAACCTACTCCTTATCGCGATCACGGGATGATATAGCTCCTCATGAATGGGGATGATGCAAACACTGTGTTGATGCTCATGGACATGTATGAGTCTTCAAATATTCAGGAACTGTGACTTGATCTTGATGGAAAAGAGTTTGGATTTGAATTAAGGATTGTTTGGAGGTGTTTTGGAGATGTTTAGGACTAATTGGAAAAGTGCCAAAAACCTCTGGAAATCGTCAAGGAAGCGTCGATGGGTAGCATCCCCTTTAAATAGAGCATCTCAAATATGGTAGTTTAGGGCAACCTTGGCGGCAACGTTCTAAACCAGCGTCCTAGACGCCACCTGATATTCAGATTTTCACGACGACCGGTGTTCCATGACGATACACTACTAAAACACTGGGCGTCCTAGTCCAATCCAATGTCTGGGACGATGGCGGGCTTTCTTCCGGTTTTCAGCTTTGACTTCCGTCGCTCTATTGTCAAAGATGATCCAGTGTTGCACAAAAGTGTCCGGGACGCTGTCTAAGACGCTATTACCCTTTTCAGCTTCCAAATGTCCATTTGATGTCATGCACATACTTCACTCAGTTCCATTAAAAATAAGGGCCATTGTTGGTTAAACACGAGTAATTTTATCATAATAGTCACAATTTACTTTAAACCAAAATGGCCCGATCAGATATGTATTTCTACCTATGTTGAATAAAGAAATAACACTATTTAATATTTCCATGTCATCGTTATGAAACTCATGTGACCATCCCACTTTTCACACCTTTATTTGCTTTGTCAAACGATCAATTTTTACATGGATCGAGTGATATTGTCTTGTGTATGATTTTCCTTAAATCATATACATCATTACCCTGCAATAACATAGACAAGGATGGGTTGGCATATCCGCATATACAATCATCCATTTTAATTCTTTAATTTATATATATTTGACAAAATTTTAAAAGTTTAATAATTAGTTTATGAATATTAACCTGTTTACAAATCAATTGCTTAGCTACTGAAAAACTACGTTTACACATGATGATGAAAGGTAGATATCAAACTCATGTGAATCGAGTAAATTCCATTTGATTTATAAGGAAGTTTGTTTGTTTGTAGACGAAGCCTGGCTTCAAGCAATTTGCTTCATCAGGATATTTAAGAGATGTGAAGACTTAAGACACCTTAATAAATTTCGTTTAAAATATGTATTTTTATAATTTAAAAATATTAATGGATACACAAAAACACGATTAATTCTATAAAAGATGAAAAGTTTACACATTAAATTTATATATATATATATATATATATATATATATATATATATATATATATATATATATATATATATATATATATATATATATATATATATCAAAAGTTCAACAAGGGACTAATATAAACCATGGTACCAAGGGACTAATCTCATCCAAACGATTATACATTTTACGGTGGACGTGCATCTACCGGATTATAAAAAAACTCACTTCGTTTTTTTTCGTTCTTTTAATTTTTAGGGCTTATTTTTTATCGAAAAAAAATCTGAATATATAGAAATTTATAACTTTTTATCCTCTACGAATAGAGATACATATTGATATACAAAAAATGATTTTTTTTTCGAAATTTTCGCTAGTTGAGATTCACATGTGAATCTCAACTGTTATTCTGTTCACTATTAACATACACAATGACATATGATATTTTCATGTGAATTTGAATAAATTTTTGTGTGAATGTAAATGGAATTAACTTATGAATTATAGTATATTTATTATAAATGATTAAAATGTTGAGTTGTTAAAATTTTTCTAACTAAATTAATCATATTCATATTTCGGAGTATATTTAAAATACCATATGATATTGATATGTGAATCTAAGTAAATTGTTGTGTGAATGTAAATAATTTATATTGTGAATGAGAATAAAATCATTATAAATGGTTAAAATGTAGAAGTAGTAAAAACTGTTAAGTAACTTCTCAATACTATATGAATTGGATATATGAATATGAATAAGTTTTCGTGTAAATATGACTAAATCCATTTGTGAATCAAGTATATTACTTATAAATGGTTATAATATTGAGATAGTAAAAGTTTTAAAAGTAACATAATTACTTATATTCAAATTTTTACAGTTCAGATTCATATGTAAATCTGAACTGTTATCATATTATGCTATGTTGGCATCCACAATGACATATGATATTGTTAAGTGAATCTGAATAATTTTTTGTGTGAATATAAATGAAATTAACTTATGAATCATAGTAAATTCATTATAAATGATTAAAATGTTGAAGTGTTAAAAATTTCCTAAGAAAATTAATCATATCCATACTACAAATTATATTTAAAATACCATATGATATTGATATGTGCATCTGAGTAAATTGTTGTGTGAATGTAAGTAAATTCAATTGTAAATCAGAGTAAATTCATTATAAATGGTTAAAATGTTGAAGAAGTAAAACTTATACTTAAATTCTCAAAAGTATATGATATTGATATGTGAATATAAGTAAATTCTCGTGTAAATATGAGTAAATCCACTTGTGAATCAAGTACATTACTTATAAATGGTTATAACATTGAAATACTAAAAGTTTTAAAAGTAAAATAATTACTCATATTCAAATTTTTACAGTTCAGATTCACATTATTAATCTAGACGAGCTGTACATATAATTTTTTTATTTTTTATATATCAATATGAATGTCTATTTGTAGAGGACGAAAAATTATAAACTTTGGTATATTCGGTTTTTATTTTTGAAAAAGAATAATGTCAAAAAATAAAAAAAAACAAAAAAAAAAATGAAGTGGGTTTTTTATTATAATCCTCTACATGTGTGTCGACGTAAAAATTTTACAACCTATTTTTTGGTTTGCCATTCATTCTAAAAAAAAACTTTTTAAATTTGAACTTTTAGAAGGTCACCAACAGGTTACCACTGACGTGGTGGTTCTTCTTACATTGTATTCTATGAAAGAGTAAAAGTTTAATTTACCATAACATTTCTTATGTTACTTATTTGCCACTAAATACGAACTTTTGTTACTGATATGCCACTAAATACGTATACGTGACAATTGACGTGCGCAGTTCTTAACGCGGTTAAAAATAAATACCTTAATACATTCAATAGATAGGGTAAGACATGTTTCTTTTTTTCATATTAACTGCTGAATTGATACATGTTGTTGAATGGGTAAATGTATCTGAATAGATATAGTGTTGCTGATATATATATATATATATATATATATATATATATATATATATATATATATATATATATATATATATATATATATATATATATATATATATATATATATATATATATATATACTGTTTATTCTTTGTACTGAATGAGTTGTCTGAATATGAATATATGACTATTTTACCCTTATAAACTTGCCGAATAACAAACGACCAATATATAAGCATGAAATTACTCATAATTCATTACATAGAATATAATTTTCATTGGGAAATAAGAGCAATTTGGGAAAAATAAATATAAAACTATGACTTAATGTTAAGGACGCCTATTTCCTAATTTAACCACTAAGAAATTTTGTTAGCATTAAGTAAAAAAGAAACAATCATATATAGCTGAACCGTTAAGTTTTTTATGCAACACCACCTATGTTAGGCTGGATCCAAGGAGTTCGTGGTTGAAGTATTGTGTCAAAACAATTTGGCTATAGTGTCACTCTAAAGCTAGAGAACCGCAAACACGTGCAATAACAAGGACTAAACTTTAAAGAAAATGTAACTAACAAAATACTTCCGTTGTAACGAATGCAAGCATGAAACCGAACTTTGATTAAAACTGAAAAAACATAACTTCTTCAATGAAATCTCACAACTACCAACTAAACACCAAACTAACGAGATCTATGAAACCAAGAAACAAGAGTCGAATGATTATCCTGATTCTCCTAATACCAAAACCAGATGCTCGACTGATTAGAGGAATTCGAATAATTTGGAATCTTCCAACACCGCATTGATACTACAAACACGAAATAAATATGTTCACAAGCCAAAATAATGAACGTAACTCAAACGAAACGATAATAGATGAATTATGAATGTAACGTAGCTCTAGGATCGAGAGAATTGCTCGATGGATGCTTAAATCCTGACTGGAGGCCGATATTTATAGTGATGAGATTAGGCTATTTAGCGCCACGAACAGTCCAGATAGCACTTCCAAGTAACTAACTTCCCGATATCTTGCTTGACTGGTTAAATTTAAATTACGGTGTCATCCACTTCCGGCATCGCAAGCTCTTCCTCTTGGCCCTGCTAACTGCTAGATCCTCATATCTTGATTTCCAACTAATCCTTATCCAATTTTGCTCTTAATTCCTGCGAATTAAACCATTTCCTACCACAAACAACTTCCAAGGAAAGTGAGTGTATTCAATTTATTTATAACAATTATTAAACTAAAATACACCAAATAATGCGTAATTAATCCGAATCAAAAGCGCGTTATCAAACACCTCACACTTGGACTTTTCTTGTCCCTAAGCAAATCAGAGTTTTAGCCTTTAAACTCGATTCTTTTAACATATTCCATATCAATTGACAATACCTGAGACAAAACAAATCCTTAGTGTGCTAATGACTAACTTTTGCATTCCTTAAAAATGTATTTTTTTTTTGAAAATCCCATAGTTTCAAGATTTATTGCTATTTTTCAGAATTACCCATGCACACACAATTTTACAAGAAAATCATTTATATCAAAAACTTTGTGTATAGGTTACTTTATGTTGCATCGATGTTTACCTTTTTATCCTTGGTATCTTTGGAACTCATGAATTTCTACGGAATTATTGATTACAAAATTTTGGCTCAAGATTGTACAGAGCGTACTCATTCAAATTCCATAGGACTTTAAGGAAGTTTCATGGCTTTCTATGGTATCTGTGTAACGAGCTTTCAACAACATTATCCCAGACTAGATGATTTTAGGTAATGAGGTGCATTATGGCCCGATAGCCACCAGTTTCAAGTCTACCGGGTCGAATACTATATGCCACTGCTCGAACTTTCCCTCCTGAATCCCAATCCCATGGTACATCTAATTCTCTATTATTTATTTGACAATGACAACTTAAAACCCCATACATTTACAATTCTGAAAGTCTAAATCAACCCGTTTTTAACTAAAACTCAACCATGTTAACAACTAAAATGATATTCTTTGACTAATACCATAAGCTAACTTTTTTCAAAAAGTTCATTTTTCAACAATGCAAACTGTAACGCCAAAACATGTTTATTATATAATTATAATAAAAAGGGCAAAATGGTCATTTTACCCCAAAAGGGTAATTTGGTCTTTTTGACAGAAAAGGACTTGTTTCGTAATAATATTTTAAGTCTTGGACTCAAAATGTTATAAAAATGTGATTTTGTCATTTGTTTTTGTAAATGGTGGCAAAAGTTTGAGAAATACAACTTTAAGGACCAAAGTGTAATTTCTGGAAGTATATAAGCAAGGACTTGTGCAGAATTTTGGGGGTTACGGGAGTGATCTAGGAGCTGATTTTTTGCAGAGATTTGAGAGTTCTTGAAGGTTTGGAATTAGCAAGCTTGATTATAGCATTCACAAGGGTAAAATTGGAAGTTTTGAGGTAAGTTTCCAAGCTCTTGACTAGTTGTTCTTGGTGAGTTGTGTAGAACTCAAAAACTGCAAATTTCAGTTGTGTTTAAGTGTTTAAAATGGTTAGATACTTCCATTAAGTCATGCTAGTAAGAGCTTAACTAAACCAAATGGAAGTAGGATGTTATATTTGATGAAATTGAAGATTTGGGGTTGTTAGAAATAAGAACCCTAATTCTTTGTGTGATTGATTGAGGGTGTTTTGATGGTTAAAAACCTTGTTAATATGTAAGGTTTTAGCCTAGGAACAAACCCCAAGCGATTAAGAACAAAAATAAGCACTTAATGGACCAAATCTGCAAGCTACAGTGCATAAATCGCGACTGGCCAGGGAACCTGCACTGCCGTTAGGCGCAGTGCGCCCCATAGCCAGGCGGGGTGCGCCCAGGCGCAGTGCGCCCCCTCCTAGGCGCAGTGCGCCCCCCAGGCAGGGGCAGGCAGGGGATCAAAAACGCTAACTTTTGTTTGGCTTGTCCGATTTAGCTCAAATTTGAACCATAGGCTCGTTATGGTCTAAAAAGTTTGGGAAAATTTTCATATCGAGTTTTCGACCCCTCGGGGGCACTGTAGACCGATCCGAATGCCTTGGTGAATAGTAAAATTCATATAAAGTTAGTAAACGGAAAGTTTATTAACTAGGCATTGTTAATAACGATATTGTATTGAACTCTATTGCATTAGAGTTAATTGAAATGGTATATTAACCTATAATCATTGTGAAATAATGGAATTATAGGTACGGGACAAAATCTTACGAAATACATTACAAGTCAAGAAACGACGAAAGCAAGTGGTAGCAAGCAACAAGGTGAGTAATCTTGATTATATCTAGTATGATATATTGGTGCAGCCTTGTTGGCTAAGATTACTATCGTTGATATTAAATGGTGCGGTCTTAGGACCATGATTTTGGGTTATTGAACCCGAGATGGTGCGGCCTTCGGGCTATGACTCCGGTGCGGCCTTCGGGCTATGTCTCCGATGCTTGGTGCGGCCTTCGGGCTATGATTTTGGTGCGGCCTTCGGGCTATGATATTAGGTGCGGCCTTTATGGCTATGATTACGGTGCGGTCAGTGATGACCATGACTTTTGGGACAGAAATTATTTAAGAGTTTAATTGTTGTTATTCTCTTGTATATGCTTATCTGATTGCTTGATTACTCATTGGGCTTTGTAGCTCACAGTTTATTTGATATGTCCCTGCAGGTGAGCGTGACCCTGCAAAAGGAAAAGACAAAGTCCGTGACTGAGGACTTAGTATTGAAGTAATACCCGGCTTGAAGAATGTATAATATTTTATGTATTGTACTTCGTGATACTCTTGTACTCGTATTTTGTTAACTGATACCCCTATTTAGGTTTTATTTGTAAAATATGTGGTTTGAAAAATGAAAAATTTTTGGGGTGTTTTGGTTAATAAGTCGGGTGTTACAAGTTGGTATCAGAGCCGTGGTTTAAGTGAACTAGGTGTCTTAGACTAGATTCCTGGACTTAAACCATGAGAGAAGAACAGATAAATGGACTGTTAGATGTATATAAGTTTGTTATTATATATGTAATCTAACGGTTTGCTGAAATTTTGAAGTATGAGAAATACACGAAGCAATCCCACTGGTGTGAATTCGCGTGGAACTACAAGAAGTGGACCAGCTAGGTCACGCGGCTCTGTGGGGCGAAGAGCACCAGCACGGGAACCGGTGGGACAAAATCCACCTGATATTCGGGCAATAGTGGAAGAAGTGGTTAGGCAAATGCTGCCAGCGTTATCGAACAACCCTAACCCGAGTGGCAATCCTAATCCGAGTGCCAATCCTGATCCTACTGAAGAGGCTGCAAAAAGTGTTCATGACAGGCAGCTAGAAGATGAAAGCCAGGGAGAAAGTCGTGCCCGGGCGGTAAAGGAAACCCAAGGTGGGGAAGCCTCGATAAAGAAAGTTGGGTGTACGTATAAATCCTTCCTTGGTTGTAAACCAAAGGAATTCTCGGGGACAGATGATCCAGTCAAAGCTATGGAATGGATCATGCATATCGAGAAGGTGTTCCGAGTAAGCAAGTGTGCGGATGATGATAAAGTGGAATTTGCCACGAACCAACTTACAAGCGGTGCACTACATTGGTGGCAAACCTACTATAAATCACTGGATCTTGATTCGTCCCAATCGATACCTTGGGAGCAATTCAAGACAAAGTTTAATGAAGAATACTGCTCAGAAGTGGCTATTCAGAAGTTGGAGGATGAATTCCTACACCTGGAACAGGGTTCCCGATCTGTTCAGGAATATACTCTTAGCTTTCTGGAGAAAGCTAGGTTTGCGGAACACCATATCTACACTGAAAAGAGAAAGATCGACAAGTATGTCCGGGGGTTGACAACCCGGATCAGAGAAATAGTGCAACCGTTGAAACTAACTACTTTCCGGCAAGTAGTAGATCGAGCCATAGAAAGAGAAACAGAACTGAAGCGACAAGAAGACGAGAATAAAGTTATGGAAACGAAATGAAAGGCAGAAGACCAAGGTTGGACGCCTCAAAAGAAGTCGCAACAATCCGGTTCTAAGGGTAAAGGTCAAAGGGATGATAGAAAGTGGTGTGAAAAATGTAGAAAATGGCACTCCGGGAGTTGCCGGGTCAACACTACATCCGCAAGTTGTCGAAATTGTGGAAAACCGGGGCATGATGCTTACAACTGTCGGGCGGAACGTAGGTGTTTCCAGTGTGGAGCTACGGATCATCTTCGCCCGAACTGTCCCGAGTTGAAGTCTATAGCGATCAGTGATAGACCCAGGATCGAACAGGGCGGGAAGAAAGAAGAGCTGAAGAACAGGGGACGACCAGTAGCCTCGCGAGCTTTCCAGATGACCGTGGAAGAAGCCCGTGAGAAGACAGATGTGGTGACAGGTATTTTTACTCTCAATATCATACCTGTATATGTTATTTTTGATCCGGGAGCCACTCATTGTTTTGTATCAGAATCTTTATTGCCTCGCCTGAATGTACCGTTAACCCCGATGGATGAAAGTTTGGAAGTAGCTATAGCAGACGGTAGATATGTTTGGGTTTCTGAACATCTGGAAGGTTGTCAGCTTAAAATCTACGGGACCGTTTTCCCTATAGATTTGAAGCCGATGACTACCAACGAATTTGGTGTAATTGTGGGGATGGATTGGTTAGCAACGAATTATGCTAACGTGGATTGCAGAAATAAAAATATCACAGTATTATCACCAGATGGAAAATAGATAAAGATTCAGGGTGAACGACCCCGGTTGAGAATGCCAGTTATCTCCTTTGCTCAAGCCCGAAGCTGTGTTAATAAAGGAGGGATGTCTTACTTGGCTTATGTATCGGTGGCTCAACCGATTAAAGTAGGGGTAGCGAATGTGAACGTGGTGAACGAGTTTCCAGATGTGTTTCCAGACGAACTTCCAGGGTTGCCACCAGATCGACAGGTTGAGTTCACGATTGAACTGGTTCCGGGAGCTGCACCTGTTGCTCGAGCTCCATACCGTTTAGCACCTTCAGAGATGGTGGAACTACGAAAGCAAATGGAAGAACTGCTAGACAGGGGTTTTATTAGACCGAGTACATCGCTTTGGGGAGCCCCTATTCTGTTTGTCAAGAAGAAGGATGGGTCAATGCGCATGTGTATTGACTATCGGGAGTTAAACAAGATCACGGTGAAAAACAAGTACCCGCTACCTAGAATAGATGACTTGTTTGACCAGCTGCAAGGCGCGTCCTACTTTTCCAAGATTGACCTGAGGTCGGGTTATCACCAGTTGAAGATAAGGGAGTCAGACATTCCGAAGACAGCTTTCCGAACGCGATACGGTCATTATGAGTTTTTTGTGATGCCTTTTGGATTAACCAATGCTCCAGCCGTATTCATGGATCTCATGAACCGAGTGTGTCGTCCGTTCCTTGATACATCAGTGATAGTGTTTATTGATGATAACTTGGTGTATTCTCGGAGCCAAGCTGAACATGAAGTGCACCTGCGACAAGTGTTGGAGTTGCTTCGTCGAGAAAAGCTGTATGCAAAATTTTCCAAGTGTGATTTCTGGCTAAGAGAAGTCCAATTTCTTGGTCATGTAATCAATGCTGAAGGAGTGAAAGTTGATCCAGCAAAGATTGAGGCTGTGATGAAGTGGGAACCGCCCCGGAGTCCAACTGAAATACGAAGTTTCCTTGGTTTAGCAGGCTATTATAGAAGATTTGTCGAGAATTTCTCTTCGATAGCTGCTCCGTTGACCAACTAAGAAAGGTGAAAAGTTCACGTGGGCCGAAAAACAACAAGAAGCATTCCAGAAACTGAAACAATCTTTATGTGAAGCACCGGTGTTAGCTCTACCACAAAGCGGAGAAGAGTACGTGATCTACAGCGATGCTTCCAGAATTGGTCTTGGGTGTGTTCTAATGCAGAAAGGTCGGGTCATAGCCTATGCGTCCCGACAATTGAAAGATGCCGAGAAGAAGTATCCAGTTCATGATCTGGAATTAGCTGCTGTGGTTCTAGCATTGAAGCTGTGGAGGCATTATTTGTACGGTGTAAAGTTTGTTATTTACACGGATCACAAGAGCTTGAAGTACCTCTTCGACCAGAAGGAGCTTAGTATGAGACAGCAAAGGTGGATGGATCTGCTGAAAGACTTTGATTGTGAAATTCAATACCATCCTGGTAAAGCGAACGTGGTGGCAGATGCGCTAAGCCGAAAAGAAGCTCCTGTGAAAATTACATCCGCATGCATGGGTGTAGTAAGCCGGTTACCAGGATTGATCCGTTCAGCACAAGAAGAAGCGTGTAAACCGGAGAATATAAAAAGTGAAAGAATGGTTGGATACTTGAAGCATCTGGAAGAAAATGCGCAGAAATTGAAGACCTTCAGAGGCCGAATATGGGTCCCGAAACAAGGAGAAGCACGGAGTTTACTTCTAGAAGATGCACACTATAGCCGTTATGCGGTTCATCCGGGCAGTACCAAGATGTATCGGACGTTAAAACCGATGTATTGGTGGCCTGGAATGAAGAGGGACATCGGAAGATTTGTGGAAAGATGTTTGACTTGTCTGCAAGTTAAGTCAAACCATCAGAAACCGTACGGGGAAATACAACCATTGCCGGTTCCAGAGAAGAAGTGGGACCATATTACCATGGATTTTGTAACAAAGTTGCCGCGGACACCGCGAGGTTATGATTCTATATGGGTGATTGTTGATCGATTGACCAAATCGGCACAATTTATACCATATAAAGAAAAGTACCGGGTAGATCAACTGGCGAAAATCTACATTGATGAGGTAATTTGTCGGCATGGATTACCAGCATCGATTGTGTCGGACAGAGACAGCAGATTTACTTCCCATTTTTGGCAAAGTCTTCAAGAGCAATTGGGTACAAAAGTACTTATGAGTACCGCATATCATCCACAGACCGATGGTCAGAGTGAAAGAACGATCCAAACTTTGGAAGATATGTTGAGGACTTGTATCATAGACTTCGGTGGAAGCTGGGAAGATCATTTACCTTTGGTGGAATTCGCATATAATAACAGCTATCATTCCAGCATTCAGATGGCCCCGTATGAAGCCTTGTACGGAGCACCGTGTCGTACTCCGACCTGCTGGACTGAAGTTGGGGAAAAGCCGTTGGCTGGACCCGAAATTGTTGCACAGACTGAAGAAAAGATCAAACTGATACGCGAAAATTTGAAGGCAGCTCAGAATAGACAGAAACAGTATGCGGACAAACGAGTGAAACCGATAGAATTCCAAGTAGGAGATATGGTAATGCTCAAAGTATCCCCTTGGAAAGGCTTAATTTGTTTTGGGAAGAAAGGAAAGTTGAGTCCTCGCTTCATCGGACCTTTCCGAATATCCCAAAAAGTTGGAGCCGTGGCGTATCGATTGGAGTTACCTGATGAACTTCATGGTATACATGACGTATTCCATGTGTCCCATTTGAGGAAAACTCTGTTTGACAAGTCTCAACATATACCTCTTGCTGAAATTGAGGTGGATGAAAAGCTGAGATACCCGGAACAGCCCGAGCGAGTGTTAGACCGCAAGACAAGACAGCTGCGAAATAAGAAGATCAGCATGGTGAAAGTGCTTTGGCGTCATCACAAAGGTTCCAACATGACGTGGGAGACCGAAAGTGAAATGCGGGAGAAATACCCTCAATTATTTGTATGATTTCGGGGACGAAATCTCTTAAAGGAGGGGAGAATTTGTAACGCCAAAACATGTTTATTATATAATTATAATAAAAAGGGCAAAATGGTCATTTTACCCCAAAAGGGTAATTTGGTCTTTTTGACAGAAAAGGACTTGTTTCGTAATAATATTTTAAGTCTTGGACTCAAAATGTTATAAAAATGTGATTTTGTCATTTGTTTTTGTAAATGGTGGCAAAAGTTTGAGAAATACAACTTTAAGGACCAAAGTGTAATTTCTGGAAGTATATAAGCAAGGACTTGTGCAGAATTTTGGGGGTTACGGGAGTGATCTAGGAGCTGATTTTCTGCAGAGATTTGAGAGTTCTTGAAGGTTTGGAATTAGCAAGCTTGATTATAGCATTCACAAGGGTAAAATTGGAAGTTTTGAGGTAAGTTTCCAAGCTCTTGACTAGTTGTTCTTGGTGAGTTGTGTAGAACTCAAAAACTGCAAATTTCAGTTGTGTTTAAGTGTTTAAAATGGTTAGATACTTCCATTAAGTCATGCTAGTAAGAGCTTAACTAAACCAAATGGAAGTAGGATGTTATATTTGATGAAATTGAAGATTTGGGGATGTTAGAAATAAGAACCCTAATTCTTTGTGTGATTGATTGAGGGTGTTTTGCTGGTTAAAAACCTTGTTAATATGTAAGGTTTTAGCCTAGGAACAAACCCCAAGCGATTAAGAACAGAAATAAGCACTTAATGGACCAAATCTGCAAGATACAGTGCATAAATCACGACTGGCCAGGGAACCTGCACTGCCGTTAGGCGCAGTGCGCCCCATAGCCAGGCGGGGTGCGCCCAGGCGCAGTGCGCCCCCTCCTAGGCGCAGTGCGCCCCCCAGGCAGGGGATCAAAAACGCTAACTTTTGTTTGGCTTGTCCGATTTAGCTCAAATTTGAACCATAGGCTCGTTATGGTCTAAAAAGTTTGGTAAAATTTTCATATCGAGTTTTCGACCCCTCGGGGGCACTGTAGACCGATCCGAATGCCTCGGTGAATAGTAAAATTCATATAAAGTTAGTAAACGGAAAGTTTATTAACTAGGCATTGTTAATAACGATATTGTATTGAACTCTATTGCATTAGAGTTAATTGAAATGGTATATTAACCTATAATCATTGTGAAATAATGGAATTATAGGTACGGGACAAAATCTTACGAAATACATTACAAGTCAAGAAACGACGAAAGCAAGTGGTAGCAAGCAACAAGGTGAGTAATCTTGATTATATCTAGTATGATATATTGGTGCAGCCTTGTTGGCTAAGATTACTATCGTTGATATTAAATGGTGCGGTCTTAGGACCATGATTTTGGGTTATTGAACCCGAGATGGTGCGGCCTTCGGGCTATGACTCCGGTGCGGCCTTCGGGCTATGTCTCCGATGCTTGGTGCGGCCTTCGGGCTATGATTTTGGTGCGGCCTTCGGGCTATGATATTAGGTGCGGCCTTTATGGCTATGATTACGGTGCGGTCAGTGATGACCATGACTTTTGGGACAGAAATTATTTAAGAGTTTAATTGTTGTTATTCTCTTGTATATGCTTATCTGATTGCTTGATTACTCATTGGGCTTTGTAGCTCACAGTTTATTTGATATGTCCCTGCAGGTGAGCGTGACCCTGCAAAAGGAAAAGACAAAGTCCGTGACTGAGGACTTAGTATTGAAGTAATACCCGGCTTGAAGAATGTATAATATTTTATGTATTATACTTCGTGATACTCTTGTACTCGTATTTTGTTAACTGATACCCCTATTTAGGTTTTATTTGTAAAATATGTGGTTTGAAAAATGAAAATTTTTTGGGGTGTTTTGGTTAATAAGTCGGGTGTTACAAAAACTATGTTATTTTCACACTAATTACATATTTGACCAATACTTCAGATAAATTCATTATTTGAGAAATTAAAAAAGATGTTAAAAAAACTTTACAATTTTCATATTTTTTGGCTAATTATACTGACACTTTTTTTACCATCCCTACGCCACACTTAAGTACTACAATGTATCCATTATATATAAAAGAAAAAAAAACAAAAGGAGAAAAAAGAGTCAACTCCCCTGGGATAGAACGACGAAACTGCTTGAGATGCAGACTTGTATGATTTGCATGTGTAACGCCCCAAATCCAGTAATAAAACTTTTCGTTTAAAAATGGTTCAAATTCATAAAATGGGTTTCCAAATGAAACCATCCCAACTAAAACTTGTTATTCAAACATTAGAAATCGTATTTATCAAAGACATTCGCAAACATTATCCAACGGAGGACTTGATTATCAAAACCTTAAATGCAATACAATCGTGTCGTGCTCCAAGCTCGAGCCAGAAAATAACTGAAAAACAGTTAGGATGAAAGAGTAAGCACAAAGCATATTGAGTCCCCAAGATACCACAAAATTCATCACATAACACATAATCACACAAGGCCATCGAGCTTTCCCCGATCAACTTGGCTCTCGGGCTTGCCCCGATCCGCCTCGGCTATGAACTCACGAGCTTGCCCCGTTCCGTCCGTCACCGAATCAACTCATGGACTCTCGAGCTTGCCCCTATCCTTCCGATTATCAACTCATTATTTAGTTGTCGGAACGAATCCAACAACTGTCACATACAAGTATAACAGCCTAAACATACAGTCTAACCCATCGGGTTTCTATCATCAGTTCAACAGTCAAATAACGTAAGGCATGCCTAGTTACCATACATTACTACACATAGCAATTAAGTTACCTACGCATGTAACTTCACCTATAGCATAGTGAGAAACTCACCTAATCCGCAAAGCCAAGCAGCACTCCACACGCGCACCTTCAGATCCGACAACACGAACTTGCTAACAAGGATAAACTCCACTTAGAACTTCCTAAACCCCAAACAAGATAAAACTCTAAGACTAGTACCCCAAACTCTCAAGTTTGACCAAAAGTCAAATCGGTCAAAAAGTCAACGATCAAAGCCAACAGGCACAGTTAGCGCCGCTAACTATGAACAGTTCCAAAGTCCATTAAGTTCTTAATCAATTCAGCCAAGGTCTTAATCCTTCCAGGGACCTTCCAAAAAGTCCTTAAGTCCATAAAAATCCTAACCTTAACATTCTAACACTAACACACAAACTCAAGAACAAGATCTAAGTCCAACATGGTCCAAACTAACCAAAATCACAAAAGAGAGTTTGGCTAACTCTCTAAACCATCCCAAGGGTTCTAAATCATGGATTTAAGGCATAAAGTTCTTGACTTTATCCTTCTTAAACATGGACAATCACCAAAAGGGACCATTACATCAATTAAATCCATAAAAACCCACTTAAATCATAAGAACAACCATAAAAAGCATAAAGGTGAGAAATTGACTCATAATGGTCCAGAAAAATGCAGATATTTGAAGCTTCACTTAAGAGAAACAACTTGTAGCATCACAACCATCCTTTTAGCATCAACAAGACTTCAAAAATCCATCCAAACAAACCCTAATCATAATAAACCCATTCTAGAAGCCTAGAGAGAGAGAGAGAGAGAAACGAGTTTGGAGGCTGAAAGGAGCAAATGGCGGCTGCCCTAGGGTTCCTCACCCATAAATACAGCTCAACCATGAAAATCTAGGGTTTTGGCCCATTTTCAGCAGTTAGCGTCACTAATAAACTCATTAGCGTCGCTAACTGTTCAACGTGCAAACCCACTGAACAGCTAGCAAAAGCGTCGCTATGTTTCTGATTAGCGTCGCTAATAAAGACATTAGCGGCGCTAATGTAAAGATTAGCGGTGCTAATCCCAATCTTGCCTAAAACTCCGACTTTTGATTTCTTTTTCCCATTGAGCTTGAACTTTCGGGATTAGGGTCTTACAATATGGTTGATCCTTACGCTCGTACTTGTGACAAAAGCAGTCCGGAGTCTGATTCCAGTAAGCTCCCTACAAACAGAGCTTAAGAAGATGCAATAGTAGATACGTAAGCATAAACAGAGTGTAGGGGTACACTGACCCAAACTTGTTTTGATGTTGGTCACTCACGATTAGGCGATCCTTCCTTACAGGTTACAAGATATGATCAAAACGTGGATTAGTTATCTAGCTACACTCATAAGTGATAATATGAATTCATACCATGCATCATACTAATTACAAAAACAATAAGTTAATTACATAAAAAGATGAAAGAAAAGGAAAGAATTAAAAAGTACAAAGCATATCATTGCCCCTCATCGTCGTCGTGTTGGATCCGTGGACCCGGGAAGGGGCGTACACTGCTCTGAGATAATATCTGGATGAGTTTGTCTGAAAGCTAGCAAAGCTACTCCTGCATTACCTCCTGAGTAGTCATCAAGTCATGTACTGTGGCCTCGACGTCTAACGGCTCTCATTTCTGCTGATGTGGTACTGGTGGCCGAACTGGTGGAGCCACTCGTAGATGCCTCTAAAGCCTCACCTCCTCTGGCTTGTGCTCC
This sequence comes from Cichorium intybus, assembly GCA_023525715.1. Taxonomy (NCBI): domain Eukaryota; kingdom Viridiplantae; phylum Streptophyta; class Magnoliopsida; order Asterales; family Asteraceae; genus Cichorium; species Cichorium intybus. The sequence goes on along the minus strand of CM042017.1, from coordinate 20,424,057 downwards.
GAGTCATAACACTCATCGAACCCCTCGGCTGCTGTATCTGCTCCCCCATCGATGATATCTCATAACAGTGGGTCACCTCTAACATCCACACTACCCTCATGATCTCTAAGTATGCCAAGTCCATTAGGCATGGTGAGTGCGCCCTCAAACGTTGTATCACCTCCCTAGTCAAGACCGCGTAAGACCGGGCCACGCGGGTAATGTAGTGCCCCGTGGTCATCGGGCTCCCAGACTTTGGCTGGCAGGCGAGCAAAGCCTAAGTCTCATCGTCTCTGTAACGTCCCAAATCCAGTAATAAATTTTTTCGTTTTAAAATGGCTCAAATACATAAAACGGGATATCAATAAAAACCATCCAAATTAAAACTTAATATTAAAAGCATGTAAACCGTGTTTAATAAAACATTTGCAAACATTATCCAGCAGAAGACTTAGCAGAAGACTTATTATCAAAAGCTCAGATGCGATACAGTCGCATCGAGCTCCAAGCTCAAGCCAGGAAATACCTGAAAAACAGTTAGGGTGAAATAGTAAGCACAAAGCTCAGTGAGTTTCCCAAAATACTACACAATCCATTCCATAACACACAATCACAAAGGTCTCCGAGCTTGCCCCGGACAACCTGGCTCTCGGGCTTGCCCCGATCTGCCTCGGCTAGAAACTCACGAGTTTGCCCCGTTCCGTCCGTCGCCGAATCAACTCGTTCTTTAATCTTCGAGTGCCCAGGTACGACTGGTCATGCATCGTCCTTTGTCATGCAGCAACCCTCGGATAGATCAACTCATTTTTCAGTCGCTAGAATGAATCTACGACTAACATATACAAGCACAGAAGCCTAAGCATACAGCCTAACCCATCAGGTTTCTATCATCAACTCAACCTTCAAATAACATAAGGCATGCCTAGCTACCATACATTACTACACATAGTAACTAAGTTACCTACGCATGTAACTTCACCTATAATATAATGAGAAGACTCACCTAATCCGCCAAGCCCACAGCATTCCACTTGCACGTCTTTAGATCTCGACAGCGCGAACCTCATAATAAAGATGAATTCCACATAGAACTTCCTAAATCCCAAACAAGATAAACCTCTAACACCGGTATCCAAAACCCTCAAGTTTGACCAAAAGTCAAACTGGTCAAAAAGTCAACGGTCAAAGGTCAAAGTCAACAGACACAATTTTCTCTTTTTTTACCTTAACCTTAGGCGTTAGCGCCTCTAACTCCCCAAGTTAGCGTTGCTAACTCCCCCAAGTTAGTGTCGCTAACTCCCCAAGTTAGCGTCGCTAACTATGAACAGTCCCAAAAGTCCATTAAGTTCCTAATCCATTAAGCCAAGGTGTTAATCATTCCAGGACCTTCCAAACAGCCCCTAAGTCCATAAAAATCCTAACTTTAACATCCAAACATAACCTTGCTAGCTGAACAAGATCCAAGTTAAAAATGGTCCAAAACTAACCAAAATCACCAAAGAGAATTTGACTTACTCTCTAAACCATCCCAAAGGTTCTAAATCAGGAATTTAAGGCATAAAGTTCTAGACTTTATCCTTCATAATCATGGACAAAACATCACAAGGGACCATTACACTAATTGAATCCATAAAACCCACTTAAATCATAGAAAGAATCATGAAAATGCATAAAGGTGAGAACTTTACTCACAATGGTCCACAAAATGCATATCCTTGAAGACACAACAAAGATGAGCAACTTCTAACATCACCAATAGTCTTCTAACATCAGCCCAAGCATCAAGAATCCTTCCCAAAAGGCCAAAAACACCACAAATCCATCCAAAAGAGCTAGAGAGGGAAAATGACGAGTTTGGAGGTGAAAGGGAGCAAATGGCGGCTACCCTAGGGTTCCCCACCCTTAAATACGGCCCAAGCATGAAAATCTAGGGTTTTGGCCCATTTTCAGCAGTTAGCATCGCTAACTATACAGTTAGCGTCGCTAACCGCAGAACGTGCAAAACCACCCAGCAGACCACATTAGCGCAGCTAGTATCAATGATTAGTGCCGCTAATCATCTGCTACACCATCTTCAAGTTTTTGCTCCGCTTAATCTGCGAACTTTGACTCTTTAACACCTGAACTTGGACTTTTCGGAATTAGGGTCTTACAACTCTCCCCCAGCTCACAATTGGACTCATAGTCCTTCCCTGACTTACCCTATTCAGGTTCTCTGCTCCGTCCCGCCTACAGCCGGACACGTAGTCCCTCCCTAATTCATTTTTATTTCCCTCAGTCGCAAGAACAAATCAAGCGACCAAGAACAACACCTAACACTCATTAATCTACCAGCAGGGCTACATAAAACCTTTCCAAATCTAATTCTAGCTTCCCAACCAAGGATCATCTTCTCCAACCAACCGTAGCAACTCAAGTGACGAAACTCACTCGATTCCGTAACACAGGATCTATACATCCGATCCTTTACACTCACTAGACCAAACATGCCTAACCGATAACCACCATCTTACGTCGAAAGCCATACAGACCCAGAAGCACCCATAAAACATACCATCTCCCAACATTCGACAACGAACTTGAGATACACCCAAACCGAAACCACAATCACCCCTCCTTACCAAAAGCTAAAAGAACTTCCAAGCGGATGAAACTTTTCAAGGGAGATACTCAATCATACTTCCACGATTAAAACCCAATCCGAAACTTAACACGTTAAAAACTCCCAACCGTTTCCCAAATCGGTCATCCAGCCGATTCCTAATGCTCTGCCGACAAATCCTACCATTCAACGCTTCTGACACTAACGCTCTCTAAGAGAAAATTCGAATAACCGAACCCACACTAGATAGCCTTCACCAACCAGTCAACATATCAGGTACTTATCATATGCTAACTCGACTTCCATGTAGCCAACACTTCCCAAATGAACTACCTAGAACCTCCACTAATACTTAGTGCTTCTTACCCGACCGCTCCATCTTCCGAAAGGAAACTGAATACCCGAGCCTAGCATTCCCAATGTTGAAGAACTGAGGTGCTCCTGTTGCCAAGAGAATGAGCACACTAATAACCATCTCTTTGCTCACACCTCCTCGGTTACTTTACTCCACGCGTCACCGCAACTACTCGATTTGAACTTGAACAGATTACACAACCTGAAACACAACTAGCTTTGAAGAATTCACCGATGAGTACACACAATCTCTCCTCGATCCAACTATACATAGCCCTAAATACTAAACCAACCTTGACCCGCAACCTACCTCTTAATGAAGATCCACTTTCCAGAATAACAGCAAGACCATCAAGACCATCAACCTCTCGACGACCCCATAGCATTGACAAGAAACCAGCTGTACTCCAGGAAATTCCCATCAATCCTATCACGTATGCACACTTAACCGAGAATCGGACAACAGAGCAAACACACAACCACTTCCAACGAAACAATCGAAGACACCATCGGAGCTACCACAAACGTAGTTACCCGAACGGAACATACAGGATGACAGGAGTACAACCAATTCCGACCGACTCAACTACTGTTGCAATCTTCCTACTCTACACAACAACCTCTAAAGTTGCCACCGACCCTCGATCTCAACTATAAATCACGCACCCAATCGTCATCCATAATTGACACGCAGAAATCGACTCAATCTTCAGAACCAATAGACGTTAAACCCCGAATAACCCTCGAACAACGCCAACGAAGCAGACACACTCAATCATGTTGCATATGGAAATGTGACACCCTGTAAAATTTCCGTACCATGCCCGACCTGAACGTACTTCTACCGGCTCCGCCCTAAATATCCGAAACTCGTGACTGCATAGAGGACATCCTTATCTTAACGTCACAAACCGCCTCTACCGATCTCTCTTTATAACAATGCATATAACAGAGTCTAACCCTAATGATCTATAAAACAGGAGATCCCAACAAAACACTCATAACCCAACCAAAACACACAGCTATAGTTCTTCATCTTTTAACGCAACGGTTCTCGCCACTTAGGGTTCGAACCTGCTAAAACCTGACCAAGCAGCCACAGCCGTTCCACAATCAATCCACCTTTCACTCACTGCCAAAAACCACTGACAACAACTTGTACACACATGCCTACTCGGAGATAGATCCTAAACCAACTACCCACATTCGAAGAAACAAAAGAGAGACAACAATTCCGAAAAGCGAAAAAAGCAAAACCGTGAAGACATCCGACAACAATCGACGAGATTCCACTTCTACATCCAGCTGCTAAACCCCGCCTTTCAAATTTCAGGTCCTCCATCTTCATTTGACGGACACTTTCACACTTTGGGGTAACAAAACCGGAATCCTGACCAACATCCATTGACAATTCTAGACAACTCGCCCTAACGTGGCCAATCCGATTACATGAAACACAAACCTCACCTTCGGATTGCCGTCCCGGCAGTAAGGGTCCTCCATCCTATCTTGAAACTACAGCCCGAAACTTCTTCACTGACGACTGACCCAAATCCTGATCCTACCTCTTCTGCTCCAGCAGAGCATCAAACCCAATCTCCCTCGACGTAGCATCAGACTCTATATCAGTGAAAGTCTGACGTCGAGCGCCGACTACAATCCCACTAATCCCTTCCTCATCATAGCCTAGCACCAATCCACCATCACATCCTTCTTCGTGGCGCACCGCTCCTCAAACAGCACTAACATCTCCGAATTAACCGAATCAATCACCAGAGGGAGCATCACGAACACAACCCTAGTCACCTCCATGGCATCCAAATCCTGAACATCTTCATAATTCTCATGCCCCACCCGACCTCACGAACTCGACCCAAGTCCTGAATCATTTCCTCATAGATCAAACTTCCTTATTTGGAATTCCGACAAGAAACGGGTTACAACACCCGCATAATCACAAGCACACACGATTCCTTCGTCTACAGACTCCTTAGATCCCTAGGGTCTCCCCTCGTTCCAGGTATGAATCTTGTGCTTCCAATAGTACGGGCCCTTGTACTACCTTCCACACCTATTCCTACTTGTTCCGAAGATCGTCCTAGACTCCTAGTTCCCTAAGTCGCCTCACTCTCTTCTAAAGGACATTCGAATATCATTCAAACAACCATGCACCAAAGTGCCTAACACTCCTCCTAGTCTACCTAGGATTTCCAAATATCAGCTGCACCGCAAGAACTTCTGCTCACACCATCAGGCCTTCTTGTGAATGCGTAATCGTATGCAATAAGAACAGATAGACAGTCGAATAGATCTCTCTACCTTAAAGTCACAACCAAACAAGGACAACCAGTAAGGCCGGTTCAAGAAATCTAAGGCTATCCGATCTATTACATACAATCCTAAATCATTCCCTTAACTTCCTAACAGTGCAAGCATAGGTCCAAAAGGCACACACAAGCAACACATAACAAGTAGCACACAATAGGCCGAAAACTAGGCGAAAGGCATCCCTATGATCCAGGCCAATTCTATCATGCAATTTGCTGAGTGGATCCTTAGCCTATTTCTAGCATATATCACATCATCATCACACAATATCATGTATATTTTGGGAAATAAATCACTTACTTGAGCTCCGGCCGACTGTACGCATCACATCTCGTTCGTTGCAAAACTCATTTATCCGTTAAAAATAAATCACTTACTTGAGCTCCGGCCATGTTTCAAACTCCCAAGCAACAATCAAACAAGAACATGTAAGGGAATCTCCCACATGTTACTCTACCTAACTACTTAGAAATTTTTATTTAAAAACAGCTTTTCCTTTGAAAACTGTTTTAGAAAATCCTCAAATCTCCATTTTGAGTTTGGAATCCCGTTCTTATTCATCCAAATCCTTGGAATCACATTACTATTCATCCAAATCCCTCAAACCAAGACTCTGATACCAAGTTGTAACGTCCCAAATCCAGTAATAAAAATTTTCGTTTTAAAATGGCTCAAATACATAAAACAGATTATCAATAAAAACATCCAAATTAAAAATTAATATTAAAATCATATAAACCGTGTTTAATAAAACATTTACAAATATTATCCAGCGGAAGACTTGATTATCAAAACGTCAGATGCAATAGAGTCGCGCCGTGCTCCAAGCTCAAGCCAGCAAATACCTGAAAAACAGTTAGCGTGAAAGAGTAAGCACAAAGCTTAGTGAGTTCCCCAAAATACCATACGAGCCATTCCATAACAAAATCACTCATGTTAGCTATCTCACATTGTTGGTTTGATGATATATAGATGTTAGTCGAACAGAGTCAAGTTTCGAAAGAAATTATATGGTCATAGCCGATTATGGTTGTAAGCCGATTTAAATGATTATAGATTATTATGATCAATACAACCGATATAAAGGCATAACTGATTATGGCTATAAAACTGACTTGATGGATCATAGCTGATTATGACCGAAAACGAATAAATAGTCATAGCCAATTATGACTATTAGAACTCAAAAGCTATGGTTGAGACTTAACCGCATTGATGTGGTGTATTAAATTATGGTAGATTATTATTATTATTATTATTATTATTATTATTATTATTATTATTATTATTATTATTATTTATTTATGTGTTTAACTATATGATTACCCACTAAGCTTTTGAAGCTTATGTTTTATTATGTGTTTGCTTTGAGGACAGAGTAGCACGTAGCTAAGGGATAGACAACCTTATAGAGCTTACCTACTTTTTCATTTTGGATTATCTGTATAGATTTATACACGGCTCGATTCATGGGGATAATCATGCATTGTATATTTTGGATTATCTGTATAGATTTATACACGGCTTGATTCATGGGGATAATCATGCATTGTATATTTTGATAACATTCTTGTATGTTGCAATTTAATATTAATGTGCACCAGTTTGATTGTGTGTGTGTGTATGTATATATATATATATATATATATATATATATATACACACACACACGGTATACTTTGTATTAAATTTTTGGGCGTTACAAAATGCAACTTCATGGTAGCGGTCGTACTAAGCATTAGGTTAACTACAAATGGAATAATATATTAGGGAAATTCAATACTTTAAAATGCATCTACAACAATAAAAGCAACATGTGTGCTACCGCGAGAGTGGATGTCGATGTTTTACTGTCGACAAACTATCAGTTTCCCAAATCAAATCTAATCCTTTACCACATTTAGTGGCATGAGAAGTTATAAAATACCATACAAAATGGCTTACATTCAAAGAAACAAGTAACAACATTTCTAAAAAGAAGCAAAACAACCGGTTCTAACACGTATACAACAAATTCTTTGAATGCCCACTTTTCAGCAGTTGAATATTTTCCTGATGATGAACTACATTACCATCATAACCACGTCAACGAAAAAGGAAGAGAGCGGTAGAAACATCCTCATCATACGAGGAAATCAAAAGCCTCGTCAATGGAATCAATCATCTCACCCAAACTAACGACAACGATGAGGAAAACAAGGTGAACTACCGAACTCTGAAGTTTCATTTAATGAAGGAGGAGTTGAAAAGAAAAAGTATTAATCCTAGAGGAGGAGTTATAAGCAATAAAAACAAGATGTTTTAAAAAAGGATTTGCAATTCTTTGTTCTGTCACATGACCGTTTGACTTGAGACCGGTTGAATGAGTTCTTGCTCGCAAGCAGGAACTAACACAAATTCATGGTTTGGAGTTTTAGATTATTGTTTTAAGATTTAAATGATCATTTTAGGGGTTTAATTATCGTTTTTAGGATTTAAATTATTGTTTTAGGATTTTAATTATCGTACTAGGATTCAAAATCTAGTTTCTAATGGTTTGCTTTTAAATGAAATTTTGTTTTTTGTTTTAGTTTATGTAATTAATTTTGAAATAGTAAAAGTATTTTTCTTAAATAAACTTTTGTGAGTTGAGAAAGATGAGTCGAGAAAAATAGAAGTATGAGGAGAAAAAAAACTAAAAGGACATCTATGTAACATATGAGTTAGAAGAGATGAAGAAGATGAACTCCCCTGCCTTAAGACTTAAGACTTAAGACTATGTGATATTCTCTCCACACCATAACATTAAAAAGATGTATTGCTACCGCCACCTAAGCACCACAACTACACCACACACCTTACGAGATAGACACCACTCCACATCATGTAATTAATTTAATAAACTTATTTATAATTTAAATTATATAATAAAAGATTTAATAAAAATTATATTACTTCAGTTAAAATAAAAGATTTAATAAAACAAAAAATACATTACTTTCATTATAATTAAGATTTAATAAAATATAACAACATTATTTAATAAAAAGAAAATGATATAGTAGATTAAAAAGACACAAACGGTAAAAATTACGAAGTCCTATATTTATCATGGATTCGTTTTTTGACCGCTAAAAATGCCTCAAGGTCTTCACCATCAAGATTCCTTTCGAGCTTCTTCCGTTATATTGACCTTTGCATTCTTGAATAACAATATAATTGTCAAACTAATCCCGAAAATATTGTAACTCGTTTGGGGCCGACGATTTTTCTATACTCAATCTCGAAGCACTTCGCTTCTCTTTGTCCCCTACCAACCTGTTTGAGTCGTATTTGTTTTTTTGCTTCTTTTTTTAGAAGCTCATAATTGTTTGTCCAATTGCAATTTAGGAATGGATATGGGAGAGAAAGGTTGTGGTTGAGAAGGTAGAAACATGAGTTGTTGCAGAATTGAGAATTGTGGTTGATAAACGTTTGGTTGTGAGAATGGTTAGTTGAATATGTTTTGTTGTTGAAATGGAAGAGGAAATAGGTTTTGTTGTGGGATGGGGAAGTTTGAAGTAATTCATAAAATCGCCACTTGGTAAATCGAATTGAGAAATTGATGTGTCATTATAACTAAAGCGAATGTTCCTTTGTGGTATGCGGTAATTAAATTTCCGGTTTGGTGTGTTTTGATTGTTTTTCATGGTAGAGAATAACAAAATTTTGAAGTATTGAGATATATAGAAAAAAGAAGGAAATAATGATTTGGTAAAATAGTTTTTAAGTATTTACGGATAAAAATAACAATTTTAAAAATTAGGTTTTTAAAGGAAAATGACCATCACACTGTCAATAGATTGCATCGCCTTATATTATACCCCGTTGAAAAACTCACGCTCAGGCCACGCCCACCACCACAAACACCGGTCCGGGATGGTGTGTATGACGTGCAAAGCCTGCCAGACACCACACTGGTGGCACGAGCTGTACACCGGATAGACTAAGGCTGAAGGGAATACGTGCAACGCTCACCGCGTGGGGACTAGGTGGACACCACCCACGGCATGGCACACCGCCCCCCTCTCGCGTGGGTAGCGTGGATCTGGCCAGCCGTGGGTTCAGCAACGTAGAGCCATGGGACTTTTTTGACCGTTTGAAATCCATGTGAACGTTTGTGGTGACCGTTGAGCTTTTAAATTTTTTTTTTTAATTTTTTCAAATCTCACACACACACACACACACACACACACACACACACACACACACACACACACATATATATATATATATATATATATATATATATATATATATATATATATATATATATACATCTCACATTTAAACAATTACACAATCAAAACCACCAAATACTCTATAAAAAAATGGATGATTTACATTATCCTGATGAAGAATTTTCATCGTCATCCGATGATGAGGCGTTTTTTCCGGTCCTTGTGACTGGGATAGCTCGGTACTGCCGCCGGAAAAGAGAAGCTTCCGTTAAAAAGACGAGAAACATGATAAACCGAGATCAAAAGGCTGCACACGAGCTTCTTGTACGTGATTACTTTGCAGAAGATTATTTGTATGATGATAAACAATTCAAGAGACGCTTTCGTTTAAACAAATCGCTTGTCCTTCGTTTGTGTAACGATTTAGCTGAGAATTACGAATAATGGCGATTGGGGTGGGATGGTAGAGGTAGAAGGGGGTTTAGCACGTACCAGAAAGTATCAGCCGCACTTCGGCTTATAGCGACGGGCCAGACTTCGGACTCAACAGACGACTATATAAAGATGGCCGATAGAACCTCCCGCCAGTATACTTATTTGTTTGCTGAGTGTCTTATCGAGCTTTACGGGGACATATATTTGCGTAGGCCGACTAAGAGTGATGTCGAAGAATTATATCAAGCCCATCACGCAGCACACGGGTTCACAGGAATGCTTGGTAGCCTTGATTGCACACATTGGGCGTGGGAGAACTGTCCAAGTGCATGGCGCGGACAGTTTACGCGGGGCGATCACGGAGTGCCAACGATGATGCTAGAAGCGGTCGCATCGCATGATCTATGGATTTGGCATGCGTTTTTTGGAGTCGCCGGGTCAAACACCGACATAAACGTGCTTAATGAGTCGCCTATTTTCAATGATATTTTAACCGGCAAGGCGCCCGATTGTCCGTTTGTGGTGAACGGGAATGAATATAAACACGGTTACTATCTTGTGGATGGGATATATCCTGAGTATGCGACGTTTGTCAAAGCTTATCAACATCCGGTCGATGAAAAACGAAAATTGTTTAAAGCGGCCCAAGAATCGGCAAGGAAGGACGTCGAGAGAGCTTTTGGGGTTTTGAAGAAAAGGTTTCATATTATCAAATATCTGTCACGCGCATGGGATAAGGATAAAATAGCGAACATTATGTACGCGTGTATCATATTACACAATATGATAATAGAAGAAAAAGGTCGGACAATATGTATGTATAATCCGCACGACGCCGCAAATCCGCACCATCAATTTGTACCCGGTAGTTCCCAATACTTTGCACGTGTTCTGGAAATATATAGCAAGGAAACGCACGGCAATCTTAGCCACGATTTGACGGAGCATATATACGAAACTCGGATGGAACACGACGACGACGACGAGGAGGAGTAGCGTTTTTAGCTGTTATTTTCGTAATTTTAAATTTTCTAGTCATGTCGTTTTTAATTTTTAGGGTTGTAATTTTAATTTTTAGGAATTGTAATGTTTTTATTTAATGAAATTTTAATTTTTAGGATTTTAATTTATGTTTTTATTTAAATTAAATCAAAAAAGAATTGGGGTTCTATTAAAAATAAATCAAAAAATAAATAATTAGATGATGTGGAGTGGTGGGTATTTCCTTGGTGGTGTGGTAAGCAAGGGAGATGACGTGTCGGTGACATGTCACCACTTTTCATGTGGGAACCAAGGGAGGCACTTCTCATAGCCTAACAATATTTCAATTTCTTTTACAAGTTTTTAATATTTTAATATTTTGCCAATTTAATCAAGTGATCTCTATTATGATCCATAGTTCAATCTCCTGAAATAAATATCTTTTATATAAAACAATTGTTATATAAACTGAAAAAATATAAAAACCTTTATTGAATAAAATAAACATATGATCCTACTCTATGATATATATGCCAAATTTCCTTAAAGCCCCCATTTTGAATTCAAACTAGTGTTTTTTTTTCTATCAAGATATCAATACTCTCCTTCTCGAAAGAAATTACATTATCTGTAATGAGTTGACCTAAAAAATATAACTTAATTCATTTTGGTAACGATGTAAGTTTATTTATATATAATTTACATGACGTTATGATACCGACTTAACTTGGTCGCTTTATAAGTTTCATCATATTAATATAAACTTGAAGTATCTAATTACTTATTATTATTTAATTACGCATGAAGTTTGAAGCTGTAAATTTTCACGTTAACGTTTAGTACACTATTTTCTTCTTTAAATATATTCTATACATAAAGGGTATAATGGTAATTTTTTGGCACATGATACGGCTATAAAGAGAGAAGAAGCATGCATGGAAGCATAAGTCGTGAAAAAGGGATTAACACAAAAAGGAAGCGGCCAACAATGGCCAGTTTGATTGTCCCTCTTCTCGTAGCCGTACTTTCTCTAAGCATCCCTTTATCAATTACTGCAGACTATACAGATAAAAGACCATACATAGCTGTTAATCATCCCATCCATGGCAAACCACCACCCCCACCTCCTAAGTCATCGCCGCCACCTCCGTACATTCATGGAAAGTCTCCACCATCACCACCAAAGTCTCCTCCACCACCACCCCCCCCTAAGTCCCCTCCACCATCACTAACAAATCTCCACGGAAAGTCTCCACCACCACCTCCTAAGTCAACACCGCCGCCACCTTATATCCATGGCAAGTCTCCGCCAGCACCTCCAAAATCTCCACCACCACCCCCTAAGTCACCGCCACCACCACCACCAACTATGCATGCCAAGAAGCCAGCACCTCCTAAATCTCCACCACCACCCCCTAAGTCGCCACCACCACCACCACCACCACCACCACCACCAACTATGCATGCCAAGAAGCCGGCACCTCCTAAATCTCCACCACCACCCCCTAAGTCGCCGCCGCCACCACCACCACCACCACCAACTATGCATGCCAAGAAGCCGGCACCTCCTAAATCTCCACCACCACCCCCTAAGTCGCCGCCGCCACCACCGCCACCACCACCACCAACTATGCATGCCAAGAAGCCAGCACCTCCTAAATCTCCACCACCACCCCCTAAGTCGCCGCCGCCACCACCACCACCACCACCACCACCAACTATGCATGCCAAGTCGCCAGCACCTCCTAAATCTCCACCACCACCCCCTAAGTCACCGCCGCCGCCACCACCACCAACTATGCATGCCAAGAAGCCGGCACCTCCTAAATCTCCACCACCACCACCACCACCACCACCAACTATGCATGCCAAGAAGCCAGCACCTGCTAAATCTCCACCACCACCCCCTAAGTCGCCGCCGCCGCCACCACCACCACCACCACCACCAACTATGCATGCCAAGAAGCCAACACCTCCTAAATCTCCACCACCACCCCCTAAGTCGCCGCCACCACCACCACCACCACCACCACCAACTATGCATGCCAAGTCGCCAGCACCTCCTAAATCTCCTCCACCACCACCTCCTAAATCTCCTCCACCACCACCATACGTCCATGGGAAGTCCCCATCACCACCTCCGAAGTCACCGCCACCGCCACCACCATATGTCCATGGGAAGTCTCCACCACCACCACCTCCTAAGTCATCGCCACCACCACCTTACATCCATGGAAAGTCTCCACCACCTCCTCCTAAGTCGCCACCACCACCACCTTACTAAGGACTAAGAAGCCCTACTTGAAAAATTTCCAACTCACTATTACTATCTACCCAACTCTATTTCTTGTTTAATTATATACTTTAAATTTATAGTCGAAATAAGTTAAGTTTCAATTCAGATATAACCTTCAATGTCGACAATAAACAAGACCGTGTAGGGTGCAACCCGAAGGGGAAATATTACCTGATCAAACTAGAAGAATAAGCAAGAATTACGCATTGACTTGCACATGTGCTATGTATACAATTGGTTGTCATATATTGTATGTCTAACACGTGCAAATTAAGGCCATGTTTTCCTTTCTTTAGTTGGAAGTCAATTAATTGGTAGCAATAAAATGTTCAAACGACTACTTTCTAGAGTTTTGTGTTTAAAAGGAACGGTAATAGCAACAAAATGTCCAAAAGACTACTTTCTAAAGTTTTGTGTTTATTCTGTGCAAACGGGCAATACAAAAAAAGGTAGGATTAGTGGCTGACAAATGTTTAGTGGCGACAAATGTCTCGCCGCTAAACATATGAAAAAGCACCGGTAAAAGTATTAGCGGCGATTTGTTGCCGTAAATGAATCGTCACTATTGCTCTATATTAATCAACGGTAAACACGTCGCCGTTGTTAGTTGTCGCCGCTAATGGTATATGTCGCCCCAGTTACTGTCGCTGCTAATGGGTTTTGATCTCCGGTGATGACGTGTCACCGGCGTATGTCGTCGCCGGTAATGCTGATACGTTTTCGCCGCTAATATATATATTTTTATTTTTTTTAATTATTATTATTATTATTATTATTATTTGGGAATTAAATTTTTTTAATATAAAACTGAAATTGAAAATATTATTCAAAATACGGGATAAACGATTTGAAACAAATAACAACAAAAACATAAAACATATTAGCGTAATAGCGTTTACACAAATTAAAAAAGTCACCAAACAACTACAAAGGAAAACCGAGACATAAAATAAAAAAACTACACTAAGTTGTCATGTTCATCATCTTCGTCATCTTCATTATACCCGGAACCCTAGCTCATTCCTCCACCGTCCTCTGCCGAATACGTACATATAAATTGCGCCAACATATCTATGTATTTTGGATCGTCAAGCATTCGTGCAAGCACATCCTTCAAATGAATAAAAATGTATATCATTAGTTTAAAAAAATTTAAGTATTTAACAATTAAGTACTTAACAATTAAGTACTTAACAATTAATATTTACTTGTGTAGGTGTTTCTGTAGTTATTGCTTTAGTTGATTGACCTTCATTATATTAATGCGGTGTTGTCACATGAGGTTTAAGGCCAATCTCTTTGACATGTCTGCGTCGAGCACCCAACACCTTTTCAAATATCTCGACATCGTTCGATAATTGAAACTCGAGTTCCAACTCAAACTGCATATATATATATATATATATATATATATATATATATATATATATATATATATATATATATATATATATATATATATATATATATATATATATATATATAACGATCGGGTGAGGACTCGCGAGGACACCTTAAAATAATTGAAAAAATATATAAAAAAATACAAAAAATAAAATCGAGAATAGTATTATATCATTATCAAAAAAAAGTGAAATTTTTTTCATTGAAAAACATAATGATCCAATTTTTCTGTTTTTATTTTGGATCATTATTTCATTATGCAACAATAATGATCCAAAATTTTTTTTTAATATTTTTTTATCCGATATAGTACTATGATCTATTTTATTATTTATATATAATTTTTATTTTTTTTCAATTTTTTTAAGGTGTACTCGCGAGTCCTCACCGATACAAAAGTCCTCACCGGCATTAATCGATGAGACGTAAGAGAAAGTAGTGTCCACTCCGGTAAGTGTCTTGCTGTTTGCGTGTCTTGCTGTTTGCATCGATTTTCACTGGATTAATAGACATGGGAATCTTTATTTTTTAATAATAAAGATTCCCATGTCTATTAATCCAGTGAAAATCGATGCAAACAGCAAGACACTTACCAGAGTGGACACTACTTTATCTTATGTCTCATCGATTAATGCCGTTCGTGCCCACCATCTCTGACACAGATTCACTCTCTCCTTTAACCACACGACTATCGAGTATCAACTCTCCAAAAATGGCCTAAGATTATCTATCCATGGGTGGGACTTCGAATGATTCGTCTTCTTCCTCCATGTCACCTCTTTCATCTCCTTCTTCCGTCGTCTATGTCGATTTGTACGGGAAACGCCGCCAGATTGCCATGGTTAAGGTGCTCGAACGATGACGGCTACGAAGGGTTTTATTAGAGTCGTATTTGGTGGGGAGAAAAAAGAAAGAGGGAAACCTAATTCAAGAGTAATTGACAGAATTCCATATTAAAAAGACTATTTTTAGGAAGCTAAATAATTGAAGTTCCTATTATACCCTTGAAACACATTTTAAATTTACAAATTCGTTACATTAGTTTCAGATTTTACATAATTGGCTTATCGATCTTAGCCACAAATTTGACAATTTAGATGGTTGAGATTTGGCCTCAAGTTCTCAACTTTTATTTGGTCCTCAAATGATCCTTATTCTATATATATATATATATATATATATATATATATATATATATATATATATATATATATATATATATATATATATATATATAAAGCATTACCTCTTTGAAACAATCGCTACTATATGTATTCCTCCCTGTTTGTGTATTTTTGTTTTTGAAGGGTTTTTGTGTTAACTATTGAATGTTTTCGATGTACATCTGAGCAGAAAAAGTCTATAGTTTTGTTCTAGTTTTCAGCAGGCATACCCTGGGGAGGGGGGGGGGTATTTCTAAGTCCGTCTATATTGTCGTACCCTCCTAAGTTGGTAAAAACCTTTTTGCATCATTTTGTTTCACTCTCTATACCGCTTTTTCAGCACCGTATCAACACTTCATCAGTTGAGGATACTCGAGATCTTGCTCAGTGTCATCTATTGCCGAGAATTGACCCTGGAAATTAGAAGAAAGAAGTTAATCAAGTAAAAAGAAATAAAAAAGGAACATACAAAATATACTTATATAAACAGTTTATCCTGGGATGCTCTAGTAAGGCATTCTTCTCGGCATCAGAAACATTTTTCCAACCTTTTCTATCCAAATAAATGTTATGCCACATGTAGATCCCGACCTCACGAACGAAGAGATCATACTCTCTACCAACAAGGTTATATGTAGCATGTCTATCAAAAGGATTTCAATGCCCCTATGTTTTCTTCTGATATGTTGTTGCAGTCGAAGGTTTTTCTCGCCTTCCTTTTTGTTCTTCTTGTTGGAGGTACAACTGTAATGTAAACTTAAAAATATTAGTCACGATTGTTATAATAAATGAATAAATAAAGTAAATAAAAATTATAATAAGGCTTACCATCCATATGGTGGCCACCTCATCCTCCCCAAGGCGAAGGTGGTGGATCCCCGGCTCCACCAAAGCCCATCACATCGTCCATGACGTATAGCAATAACATCTTGATATCATCGCCTGATACAAAAAGAAATTGCAAGTATTTTAATGACCTGCCTCACCCTCGGATACTTCGGTGTCATAATCAGACCCCTCTGTATCATAATCAATATCATATTCATCTGTCTCGCACTCAATGACTTCAATGGTGGTAACTATTGACGGATCAACTTCAGTATCAGAGTTGTTATCGATATCATAACTACGAATATTTTGAAAGTGTTGACTTAAGTCGATTACAATACCACAATTAGATGAACAAGGCTTATGAATGATGTCGAAATTTTCGGCTAAGTCAATGTCAGCATTTGGGATGCCATTGTGAACATCCCAAATTTTTGATGATTGACATCCTCGACGACCCACCAAGAATTATTGTTTTGGTTTCTTCGAGAAGGTTCTCGGATAAAAAACACTTGTTTGGCTTGGGATGCAAATATAAGTTGATCGTTTTTATACATTTCACGTTCTGTGTTGATACTGGTGATATTATTTTCTATTTCGGGTACCAAACCATTTGCAGCAAAATAGTACAGTCGAATACCCATATGTATACTGCACCTCAATAATTTCTTCTAACTGGCCATAATATTTTTCATTTTTCTCTCCCAGCGCTAGCACCCCATAGTTTTTTGTTGTTCG
Organism: Cichorium intybus; assembly: GCA_023525715.1. Taxonomy (NCBI): domain Eukaryota; kingdom Viridiplantae; phylum Streptophyta; class Magnoliopsida; order Asterales; family Asteraceae; genus Cichorium; species Cichorium intybus. The sequence continues at coordinate 20,406,750 of CM042017.1, read as the reverse complement.
TTGTGGGTTCCGGTCAAGTACCATAAAGCTAACACCGTTGACTATGCAAGCAATGTAAGTAGAGGTATTTATTTTCGCACCCATTGAAAGAGATGACAACTCTTCGTGGAACTCTGGGGGAATTTTATGTTTCATATAATAGACCTTCTCAAGAAACCACTTAGGAAATTTGGTTTTAATATCACTTCCGGGAGGTTCGGATTTGAATTCTCTACATTGATGAGAAAAATATATAAGAAGAAAGGAAGGAAAAATATAGTTAACTTATAATAAAAAGTTAAAGATAGGAACACTTACTTCATATACTCTCTGACTTCTTCATAGTTTTCTAGTACAAACCATTGAATGTTTAGTTTTTTGTTTGGATCAAGATGTTTGTTTTGCCTTGCGCAAGTCGGACGACATTTAGACTCAAACCCCCGGAACTTTCTTTTTTCAACAACAGCATCGCCGTTTATGTCGGGGCGATTAAATCGAGTCTGGACATCTCGAAGGTACATTGAACAAAATGTTAGAGGTTCTTCAGCAACATAACCTTCAGTTATGCAACCTTCCGACCTTGACTAATTTCTGACATAGTTTTTAAAATTTTAATATACCTTTCAAACAGATACATCCATCTCATATATAATGGACCTCCGAAAAGCTCTTCATCAGGTAAATGCAAAACTAAATAAGTCAAAATGTCAAAAAACATTGGAGAGTAGATCAACTCTAACTTGCACAAGATTGTAAGAATGTCATCCTTGGCTTTCTTCATATCCTTCACCAATAGCGTTCTGGAGCAAACTTGCTTAAAAACATACAAATGTCTACTATTGGTGTATAAGTATATTTGTTCAAAAACCCCCATACTCCGATAGGTATCAAACGTTGCATACGAATATGAAAATCATGAGATTTCAACGTCCTAATGTTTGTATTGTTATCTGTCACTTTACTACTGATATTAGATCAAAACCCATATGGCAGTTTAATTTCTTTAACAAATTGACAAAAAAGCTTTCGATTGGTTTTTGTCGATGAGTATTTTTCTGGCGGTCAAAAAAACTTGTTACCCATTTATTGCAACCATTGCGGCCTCCGGATATTTAGCTTTCCAAGTCCAATCGTGCATTTGAGGTGTCTTTAGTCTTATCGTTCATTAGAAGCGTACTCAACAAACTACAACACATTTTTTTCAACATGCATTACATCTAAGTTGTGCTTCAGCTGCAGAGAAGACCAATACTCGAGTTCAAAAAATATGCTTCGTTTGGACCAATTTTGTTGGATATATGTCCAGATCATCAACTGTGGTGATGTTTCTAATAATAGCAGTGTCCTATTTGGGTTGCCCTCATGGCCCAGTAAAAACAATCAGTAGCAGAAATAAAGAGGATTAACCAGTTTATTAATTAATTGACAAATTAATTAATCAGAAACTAGATCAGGAATTAATTGATAAATTAATTGGTAAATTAATTTATAAGAATTAATTAAAGGGTTGGATTGTAATTAATTAATATAACAAGTCCAGGGGTACGGCCGCTAAAAGGCTCTAAAGTTTGGAACCCTATGAAGCCTTGAGCTATAAATAAAGGCCTTGGGGTAACACCCAAAGGCATCCCAAACACCTAAGAGGTGCCGCCACCTCCTAAAGACCTAGCTTGGCATAGTGATCAACAAGATTTCCTTCTATAAGTTGAAGTGCATAAGTTTTTGATCTTCTGCATTGCCTAAGACTAACCAGAATACCAAATTTCTTCATAACTTTATGTCTCAATTTTCTTACACTCATCTTCTGCCTACCTATAATCGCCTTTAGTAAAGTGACTCCCTGTCATATGTTACTAGTGACCCTAACTTAAAATTCCTTGCACAATTGTGGTCAATCTTCAAAGACTTAATATGGAAACTTTCCTCTTCACTCATCCAAGAGGCCCATAACCTGAATGAACATTGACTCTTACAACACCTGGCCAACAGCCTTTTACTATCATTTTTGTGACAACTGAAAATTTGATATCAAGTAAGAAATAAAACATAAGTAAAATTATCGAGATTAATTAATTTAAATACACTTACATCAACATCCCCCACTTCATTCCCAACAGATCCTTCTTCAATCCCAACCTCAACGTGAACACCCCCTCCTTCATTCCCAACTTCCACATTAACAGTCCCTTGTTGATTCCCAACATCACCTTTTTTAATCCCAACCTGTCCACTATGGTTTTGTTTCTTACTTTTTTCTGATGTTAAGTTTTTCTGCCCTCCCCCACCCCCCCCCCCCTCCGTGGAACAAGTGGCTTTGTTGTGTTGAAGGCTGATTTTGGTGAAATGTTGTTGGTTATCTTTACTGAAATGTTCAAATGCTTATGGAATTTGGTTTGATGTTGGTTATCTTTTTGCTAAAATGCTATGATGGTTGTGTCGTTGCCGAAGGGTAAAATAGTCATTTTATCTTTTAGCACAAAATTAAGAGGTTCTAACTAAACACTATATTAAAATTTAAGATCTTACAAATTCATATCATCTTAAAAAGTCCAGACCTCTTAAACATTTAAAATCTTAAAAATTAAGATTCTACCAAACACAGCCGTACTCTATCAAAAGTATGTTTTTTATTTACTCAATATTCAATATAACCAAAATTAGAATTTACAAAGAAAATAACAAAAAAGTGTATTGTAAAAGCTTTAAAGAGTAATTATTCATTTGATATTTGTTTTATCCTGAAAATAGAATCTTAAAAGTTTAAGAAAAAAATTATAATCTTTTAATTTAAATGGGTTGGTTAAACCAAACCAACAGCTAGAAAAGTAATCAGCTAGAAAAAAATTATAATCTTTTAATTATAGTTTTACCGCTTGTTCACTTAATTTATCATTATAGTGCTGGTTCAATCATAAATTCGCCATATTTGTGGTGCCATACTTGGTTTGAGGATGCATTTATGAGTTTTATGGTACAATTTTTGATGCAATGAGTACAACCCAAGACTACATATGATGTCATAGCTTTTGTGGAACCCTACAGGCTATTGGATTTGGACTTCCTAAAATGAATCACACAAGATCCCAACATTAATCAAGCAATTCTTTTTTCAGATTTTTAAAAACCCAATAATTTGTTCTCTTTTTCATGTTTCCGCTAAACATTATCACCATAAATTTTAGTTTTTTCTTGATATTCTCCTGATATAACTCAAATTCCATAAGAAAAAAAATGTAAGACAACAAATCCATTGGTAGCAAGAAGATAAGCAAGTTGGTAGGTGGGTAAAAGTAATAGTGCATTGCTATTATTGCTAAATATAGTTAGTACATTGCTATTGCATGTAACAAATCGGAAGTTCTATCCCACCATTGTAAACACTCCCGTGTCTCTCTTCTTCTTTTCTGTCAAATAAATAAGTTCCTAATTTTCTTGCTTTAGTTCCTAAGTTATTAGGATTAAATGGTTTCAATATAAATTCAACCTTAATTGATCGATTTAATACTGGGAAGTATCGTTCCTGAGTTTTTGCTTCACTTTCTTAAATTATCGTTCTTGGGTTTTTTGCTGGAGTCGCTATCAGAGTTTGCTATCAGAGTTTATTGAGGTCTTACCGGAAGAAAATGATTCGCAAAATCGATGGAGAAAACAACCCTACCCCAAGTTAATTCTCTCAAATTCTATCTAGTATCTACTATCTTCTTCCGATTACGCTCCATCCCCGAATTTCGCCGGGATTTTGGAAACGGAATCACCCCCGCCGCTAACTCGCTAAGCCCGCTGAATCACTTATCACTGTTTATATATACGTCTCTATCGTACCCGTTTCACATTTCTATATACCACTTCTACACCAAGATCTCAAACCTAATCACCTTGCTAAATCCCTCTTTGTACTCTCAGAGTATCCGCCATCACCTCTCCATCAACGACACATCAATTGCCGTCATTGCCTTCTCATAACCTTGAAGCTGAAGCCTATGCTTTGTCTAAAAACCCTAGACCACAAACGCTCTGATTCTACCGCTGATTCTGCTTCGCCACCACCAAGCCTCATTGCCGATTAGTCACTGCCACCACCACCACCATCGTAGATGTCTTTATTCATCACCACCACCCTCTGTTTCTTTCTTCCCCCTTTATGATTCTGTATGAAAAACCCTAATAAAAATCCTAAATGACACCATCATTGTCACACCACCGAGATCTCTCTGTATACATTGTCATTAAGTGTGTGCGATTGTGTAATCTATTTGTTTTTTTTGTTTTACAGGCCTGAATTAAAAGGAATATCTTCAAATTTATTTTGGAGAACCATAAAATCATGTATATATTGGAAGTGAGATTTGTTTTGAAGATTCAGGAACCGCCACTACCATCGTTCCTCACCGCCATGTCCTTCATCATCACTCACCCTGTCTCGCCACCACGATCCGGTAAAAAAAAACCTAATTACCCAGGTGGAAATTTTTTGGATATTTGTCTATGCGTTGTATGCATACTCTTAATTTTCCTGATTTATTGCTTCATGCTTTTACGCAAGTTTTAAATTCTAGATACTTATTTGTCTTGATTTCTTGATTTTTAGGTTTTTGGTTTTGTAAAGACATTGGTTGTGAGCTTCTTAGATGAAGCTAAAGATAAAGAGAGACCGTCACAGATTGCGTATTTCCCAGGTAAATAGTTTTTTATTTTCCATCTACATATTATTTTGATATCTCATACTCGCGGACAAATGTGTCTTCTGAGAATTTGTTCTCGCATAGTTAAAGAAGTTTCACAATTTTGATGAGACATCAGAAGCCACGTAAAATTAGATGTTGATCTCCTTACTGATCTGGTATATTATTTTGATTATAGATTTTGGTAAGTTGTAGTTGTAGTTGATTTGGCTCATATGTTTGAGTAATTATAGTATTTATTTTTGGTATGATGCAAGTTCAATCGTTTGCTGTAGGATGTGTTTAATGGACTTACAATCAGACAAAGATTAGAGATGTTCATTTAAAATGACGAGCCTACCCTTTAGGCTGGTGGAGTTAATTACATGTGAATCTCAGGTTTTTTAGGCTAACAGGTAAAACAAATTACAATAAAAAGAATCATAGATAGTCTGACATCATCTATCTTTGCATAAACAACATTATTTTGGACCAATGTTCCCAACCAGTTACCAAATATTCCTAGAAGCTCATGTTGATTCTTTTCAACACGAGCTTGCTGTTTAATATCTATCTTAAGCAAAATGTGCAAGTTGATAAGCATCAAACATTTAGTTTTTTAATTTTTGGGTATTAGCATCAGAAATGGTAAAATTGAAATGCATTCTACTTTAATTTTTACATTGCATCAGGTCTACTATTTAATTGCGTTTGTCTTTTGTTTTGTTTTTTTTTTTCTCATTTTTGGCTGTCATGCAACAAGTCTACTTTGCATCAGACATGAAATTGCATTTTACTTTAATTTATACTTTGCAAAGGGTCTACTTTTCATTACATTTTTTTAAAAAAATTTTAATTTCGCTATTAAACATCATAGTACTATGTAGGCCATTTAAAATGTGAGTTTAGCATGATAGGAATTTGCAATTTGAGTGTTTGTTAGCAGTTTGTACATTACAACAATTTGTTTGATGAATAAATTGAAATAAGCTAAAGTTTGATGATGAATATATCAGGTTTCAGATTACATTCATTTATTACCAAATTTATATTACAACCATTTTAAGTTTTTGAAAACCCCCTGATTCCATTGTACCAATTAGCTACAATTTGTAGCATCAACGATATGTGCATCATGGCTATTCGATTCATTTATGAAATTTAAAAAAAAATAAAAATAATGATAAATAACATTAATTTTCAATCCATTAAGTTGGTTTTGTAATCGGATAGAGGGCCAAGGACCAATATGATTGTATCTGGACTCAATTTCATAATATGTCTTAATCTTTTATGTAAATTTAATGGCATTGTTGTCAGTGGCGAATCTAGGATCTAAAATCACGAGTGTCCAACTTGAATGAAGTGATAAAGTAACATATCGGAAGATGTGGTTAGCAGGCTAGCCGGATTGTCAATAATACAATATAAGACAAATAATATTATTAATTTTAATAACAAAGATCAACCAGAATTTTTTTTTAAACATACTAAGTAAATGTCTTACAATTATTTACGAACGATTTTTGTATTTTAAAAATAATAGTATATACAAACAAGAAAGTTATATATATTTAAGCAATGGCTAAATAAATAATCATTCTAAATATTTTAAAACAAATTAACCAATAAAATTAAATGCTTCTTGCTTGAATGATATAAAAAATTGGAATGACATTTAGTTAATTGTTATCTCACGTCCAAAGTGAACATACATAAAAAATTGGAATGACATTTAGTTAATTGTTATCTCACGTCCAAAGTTAATATACGTATATGAAGTTGTTTAACATCTATCTTGTTTCAATTTCTTATGAATTTGTAATTCAATATCCAAAATTATACATTAAACTTTTAAAAACTAATAGTCTAATATGATTCTTTTGTTTGTGTAATTATAGGTGCCCATCTTTTTTTATGTCAACCATATGTGTCCATCAAAACTTTTAACAAGTGTACATATAGAATTTACCACACTATTTATATAATTTTTCAAAAACTAAAGGTGTCCATCGACACTCTTTTATGTCATATGGAATCGCCCTTGATTGTTGTTTCCACGAGTGATGAGCATAAAAAAAGTATTTTTGAAATAACAAACACACAAAAAATGTTACTTTGTATTATTAATCTTTTTAATTTTTTACGTATGAAGGTTTTTTTGACCTTATCATGTTAAATATTCAGGCTTGAATTAAGGCATTAGGCCATGGGGTGTACCCGCGTGATAGCATCCGCCAAAGGCTATGACGCCGCCATAGCCATGTGAACACCACCCCCATATGTGCGCCATCCGCCATCCTGCGCCATTCTCACCACGCACGTTAACGTCATTTTGCCCGTTGAAATTCGAACGTTGAGAGGCAACGGTCACACGGCCATTTGAAATAAAAAAAATCATTAAATCCTTTTTTATCTCCTATAAATACCAACATATTTCAACTCTTTTTTTACACAATCAATCAACTAAAATGGATCCAAACTCTCCCAATCCAAACTCTTCCAATCCTCACCACAATCTACCATTTTTGGAATTACTTCAATTACCAACCCAAAACCAAGGTTTTTATTCCCCAACAATGCCTACAAACAATGCCTTCCAAAGTAACACATATCCTACCCAAAACCAATTCTCTCCACAAGCTCCTTTTGTTCCAACCCCACTCGTCAATTTGAATCATCAACAATTGCAAGAGTTATATCAAATGCGCCAAAATTTGATCCAACTTCAAACGGCTCAAAATAATCTACAAAACCAACCCTCACCCTCACCCTCACAACAACCCCAATCGACCCCCTCACCACAAGAACATCGTCTAGTAGACGAAGATGACGATGTTGTTGTAGAAACGCAACCAGAGGTGTTGCGAAGAGACAAATGAAGGGGGAAGAAAAAGGCGACAAACGAACCTCTTCGAAGAGTGAAGTGGACGTCCGACTCAAGAGTTGGAAATGCCCAACCCAGCGACGCTTTTTGGCGGAAAGTTTTAAAAAGGTTTCACGACGGTATGGGTCGTGGAGATTATCGAACAATAGACGCCCTTAGTGGAAAGTGGTCATCTCTTCTTCGGGAGTGCAACGCTTTCAACGGCATTTATAACAACACCAAGTCGATGCATGTATCCGGGCATTCCTCAGAAAATGTGACGGAGGTGGCTTTGACGACCTACAAAAATAAAAACAACGGGAAAGACTTCGGCCACATCCAAACGTGGAAGGTGTTGCACTTGAATAAAAAATGGGAGTGGCAACCGGATACATTATCGCAATCAAGTGGGTCGAAGAGGTCGGAACCCGAAGTCGCAAGCGTCAACCTCAACGACGAACCAATTGATGTCGACGAGCCACAACAAACCGGCCAAAAACGTCCCATTGGAAGAACGAAGGCAAAACGGATCGCGCGAGAATCACCTTCCTCATCGGCGGCCGACACAAATATGGCCCTCCTCGTTGCCGAAAAATTAGGCGGGAAACTCGAAGAGCATGTAGAGTTTCTTAAAGAGAAAGAAAAGGCTAAAGCCGAACGACATCGCGAAGCCCAAATGGAACGCGATGTACGAACATTGGCTATTGTTCCAAATCCAACGGTTTCGCGTAAACATCTAAAGGCAATTGACAAGTTGAAAGGCATGATCCTAAAACGTTGGAATATCAACGACGATGACGAAGACGACGACCAAGCGTAGACTTTACATTTTACGTATTGTTGTTTTTGAATTTTTTTAATTATTGTTGTTTTTGAAGTTTATTTTAGTTTTTAATTATAGTTGGTTTTTGAAAATTTTAGGATTTTGTAATTTGTTTTTTATTAAATGAAATGGTAGTTTAATTGTTACAAAAATTCAATTATATATAAGTTTTTGGTATTTTCGGTTACAAAAAAAAGAAAAAAAAAGAAAAAAAAAGCTATAACACCACTTGCTATAACACCACCACACCCACACTTTTGGTATTAAAGGTGGTAGTGACGTGACATAACTTTTTGGTGTTAACACTATTGGAATAACGGGTACTCACTATGACCTTACAATCTGATTTCATGGTTAAAGTATGGAAAAGGAAAACCAAATATAGCCGCATTAGAAATGGACATGTGTCAAAATTGGATTCTAATACGGCATTTCAGGACTAGATAAATTGATATTAGATTAATGTTTTTAGTTTTAAAATTCTTATTGTTATTATTATACATATTAATTGCAAGGGGTTCTAGAAGGTTTGGAAGAGGGTAATGGGGTTTTGGGGGTTTTAAGCGGGGTGGGTTTTTTTGGCCATTCTACTCCCGCCACTTGCATTCTTTTTTGCGCGACACGAACTTCATGACTACCCACACCTACAGTCTACCTCTGTTGCAGGTTTTCAGAAGATAAACACTTCTTCGTTTCCATTCCATTACACCTCGCGTCCTGCTTCATACTTTTTCACCAGACCTTGGGTGCTCCCTCTTCGCCACAATCGATTTCAATAAAGCAATTTGAGGGTAAAAAGGATTATCATGACTGAACTCCTTCGTCGACTCAAGTGCTGATCCAAGCCCGATAAGCGTCTCATCCTCATCGGTATTATCATTAATCCATTTTCTCTTGTATTATTATTCATTCACCCCTATTTTAGAGTTGATCCCGTCAAAAGAATCAAAATTAGAAAGAAAGGTGGAAGGGGAGGTTGTGAACGGAACAACACCAACTCGCACACACACACTTGTGCGAAATCACGAACGATGAAACAATAGATCGACTCAAGGACTGAATTTCGAGCAAGGGAAAGCAAGTAAGGGCTGCGATTGCAGCAGCTATCATCGACAGCAGGTCCAAAGTCAAAGAACCTCACTGCCGGCGAAATTTTCCGGCGAGATTCGGTGCTCGAAGGTCGTGGGTTACGAGGGGGGTGAACCAACGAACTTCATTTGCCCAAACTCACCTTAATCCTTCATCAAATTCAGTTTTTTGGGGCTTCTGGACAGAAAATTGAAACAGGTATATCATGATTCTTCAAACCATTTTCTTCGAAATCCTTTGGAGATTACATACATGTTTTATGCGCATGGGGATGAACAATTTACTGAATTCCCGATAAACATATGTACAAATTTTTACTGTCACATTTCATGATATTTCCCAACGCCGGAAATCACAGCATGACGTCTCATAACCGCCGGAGGTAAGCTCTTTTTGTTTTTAAACTTGCTGAAAAGCTTTAGACTGATTTCGAGTTTGCTGAAAATTGTATAAAACCTGATATTGTGTTTAAACTTGCTGAAAATGTGTATGGAATCTGAATTTTTGCTGATTTTGAGTTGCTAATTTTGCTGTGATGTTGATGCATTTTTTTATGCAGATCAGATTTCAAAAACTGATTTTGTGCTTGCTGATTTTGCGAAGGAAGTCAAAGCATCTTCAAGGTGGACAAATTACAACATGAACCTGTGGAAGAAAGTTCTTAAACTTATTAATATTTATCTTTTTCTTGGGAAGTTTGGAAAATATTGTGATGGTTTCCTCTTTTCATGTCATGAGGTCATCAGTTGCATACTTCTTGATGCATCATAAACAACTTTGACTCTTTCACTATGACACCTCGCCATATGCAGGGATGCGAAAACATTACCCCGGTACCAAGCTTTGACACCGACCGTATGGAGCTCATTTCCCATACTCACGGAATCCTTAAGGATCTTCAAGGTAGTTTTATAAAAAGGAATTCCTCTGATTTCTCATATTGGTTCGTATTGTCATATATAAAGCTATCCTTTTTTCCTTTTTTTGATTTCAGGATTAATTGAAGGCCATCACAAACGAGCTTCTTATATACATGCTTATATACATGATCATCTGCAATCTTTCTTGTACATTCTGGTTTGATAAAAATGTGATTTTTTTAATCTTTTAATTCGATTCAGTGGAGACTGTTGCAGACATTCTTCCTGCCATGAATGCAACAAGTTGGAGGTTTAATGGCGACACTTGCAATATTGACACCATTTCCGAAGTCCCGAAGGTAACTCAAGAAGCTAATGATAGCATTGGATGCGATTACAACAGGAACCGTTCCTCCTGACTTACGGAAATTAATCAATTTGCAATCTTTGTAAGGCTGATTAAGTATTTTGATTTTGATAAACTGATTTATTTCTCAAAAAAATATATTTAATCGAAATGTATTAGTTTTCAGGATCTTGTCTTCAAACCTGTAAACGGGGAGGCTGCCAATAGCGCTTGGTCAACTACGAAATCTTACAAATTTGTAAAATCTTTTTACTTTGTTTACTTTTGGCATTATTTTTTAAGGTTAAAACTAAGAATCTTTTTTTGTGTATAATGCAGTAGGATAAATGAAAATAACTTCAGTGGATCGATACCTAATTTTATACAGAATTTGATGCTGCTTTCTAGATTGTAAGATGCTTTATCTTATTTTTGCATTGTACTTTTAATACTCTATGCAATTAGCATTGTAGTTTCAAAGTTTTCCATTATTATTAAGACATTATTAGTTCTTTTAAGATTTCCCGGTTTTTTTATTCTCTCTTTTTTCAGTTCTTTGGTTAGTTTCCTTCTCTTGGTTTTCCTTAAGACGATAGTAGTGATACTTATTACATTTCTATTAACATACGTATCAAGTTTCAATCCAGCCCGTGCGAAGCACGGGCTCAATCTAGTTACTATATACAATTAAAACACAACTGTTTTCTAAAAGGAATCGTGGGTGGGGGGTTTCAAGGTTTTTAGAGGGATGCCTCTTTTTTACCAATGGCATTCTGCCACTTTGCTTCCACCTCTCCCGCTCTTCTCGACACATCATCTCCTCCCTCAACCCGTGTAAGTCTCCTTGACACCCACAATGGCGACTCAGCTTCGTCTTCTTCTTCTTCCCGTCTGCCACTTTTCCCCACTTGCCACCTTTTCCTCGAACACTTCTTCTCTATCGTGACTCATACAGCTTCGATTCGACTTTGATAAGAAGATTAGGGCGCTTCCACCAACCACTCGCTTCTTTCCAGCTTACCTATCACATCGATCGAACTGAGCAACCCACCTGCAACTGCGGATTCCGGCAGCAAAACTGCTCCGCCTCTCTGTCGTCACCCACTTCCCTCTTTCCAAAACCCTACAGATTGCTTTTGTGATTGTTCTTGGGGACTATTGATACGATAACAACTACTCATCTCAAACGCCGACAACCATCATCGATTGGTGTTTTTCTTTTGATTAATCTTGTGAATCGGTAGCGTATATTCGATTGAGTTGAAACTATAGATGACAGACTCAAGGATGAAGGTTTTTGTCAAAACATTGAAGGGGACTCACTTCGAAATCCAAGTGAAACCTGAAGATACGGTTTGTTTCGATTTAATTCTGATTATTATTATGAAATCCAGATGTGTATACGTGTAATTGATATGAGTCTAGGGTTTTATGCGCTGTTTGATCATTAAATTAACTCGAGAAAGTTTGAAGGGTGGTTTTTAATGTTCTAGAGCTGTAACATTTAGGGATCTTCTAAAAGAGTCAAAGTGTAGACTTCTCAATCTATTTCTGTTCTTTTTTCCTGTGAAATCACCGAAGGCAGTGAAAAGATTGGGAATTGAATTCGTAATAGGTTTAATTGCGTCGTTGTGCTCTTGCTCAATTGATATAATCAAGGAATTAGTTGGATTGGGATATAAAATTGGTGGTCAGATGGTCTTGAGCAACCATGAAGGCATGTTTCTTGCTTATACAGCCGTATGCTTACTTATATGTGTAGGTTTTCATCATCCAATTTAGGAATCCCTCATGTAAATGCTGTTTATTCGTTTAAGGATATGGAATTCATGTAGAACCAGGCTTGGTTACTGTTATGCAGGAAATTAACTAGATTTTCTTGCACAATCCTATATCTGATTCCAATTTGCCGAAACGAATCCAATCTAGGAAATAAATTAAATCACAACTTAATGTGAAGTCATAAAATTTCAAGATGTTCTAGATGCTTGTATATATAATTCGACGTTATTCAGTTTTGTCAAACTGATCGAATACGATTTCATTGGATATTGATTTTGTCGAATAAGTTCTAGGATTGAACGAAGAAACTGTTGTACATCTTATATTGTCCTGATTGGAATCCTGCAAATGACAAACAAGTACTTAGACACTTAACTCTTTATCCAAGTACTCTGTTTTGCAATCAGTTGTCTTTCTAGGGACAAAGTCGTCTTTTCTTTAATACAATTTCTTTCCATGTAGGCTGCTGCAAGAGTTTGGAGGGATGTACAAAAGAAGAAGGTATATATCTATAGGTTTTTGAGCACTGGAACGAGTTTGTACGGGTTTGACTTATCTATTTAGGGTACTTGTCATGTATCTTATAATGCCCCTTTGAGGATTTAAGTTATTATACTTTATCACCGTTAATGGTTAATTGGAGAGGTTAGCCTGAGATTCTTTTTTAATGTGAGTAATATGTTGGTGTTTGTATTTTCTCAGATGGTTGTAGGTCAGAAAGCACCAGTACCAGTCACACTATTGTCAAAGGTATTCCTTATTTTTTTACCTTTTAATTTCCATATTACTAAAACTATGTGATCATAATTGTGTATACCATTTCTTGAAGGTGCACAAAGTGCCTGGGATATGCTGCAAGAAGAGGAAATCCTTGTACGTATCACCACATCATCTTTAGATTTTGATAACATTTTGGGTGGTGGCATAATTTGCAAGGAAGTCACTGAAATTGATTAGTTTTTTTAAGATACTTTTCCTTTACTTCAAGTTTATATGTCAATATTCCAAGATTCATTTCCTCTTTTGAATTTTTTAGGTGGAGTTCCAGGCATTGGAAAAACACAACTCGGGTAAACTACTAGCATTCGTTTTTTATGCAACTCGGTTTCTTTTGTTAGTTTTTTATGTTTTTAATTTTCTTGCTAGAATTCAACTTGCAGTAAATGTTCAAATTCCATTTGATTATGGTGGATTTGGAAGCAAGGCAATTTATATAGGTAAGTGAGATCTTTGGGGACATTATGATTTACTTTGTTGGCATTTATTACAATTTTTTTTTGTGAAAGCTTAACATTGTTACTTTTAATATTTAGATACAGAAGGAAGCTTTATGGTTGAACAAGCTTTACAAATTGCACAAGCTTGTGGTGATGACATGGCAGAATACAGTCGATTATACCGAAAAGGGTCTCATTCTCATGAAGTTAAAATTCAACCCAAAGATTTTCTTGAAAATATATTTTACTTCCGTGTATGCAGTTACACTGAACGAATTGCACTCATCAATTACTTAGACAAATTCATTGGTGACCATAAAGATGTATGTAGAATTACACATACATGAATGTATTATGGTCTTTATTATAGTCATTAATCTTGTATTCAGTCTTATTAAATATTACAATGTCTGAATGTGTTTATAGGTCAAGGTGGTTATCATTGATAGTATTACATTTCACTTTCGTCAAGATTTTGATGACATGGCATTAAGAACTAGACTACTTGGCGGAGTGGCTTTAACGTTGATGAAACTTGCCAAAAGATTTGGGGTTGTGGTAAGAGTAATTTTTACTTAATGCATAAAGAAAATTGTAATAGGAAAATTTTGAAATATAAGGTTTTCCCTATTTAATTCTAACTTTTTACAAAATTGCCCTTCTTTTATTTTGTTTGAGCAGGTTGTTGTACTGAATCAAGTGACCACGAAGTACTTGGATGGTTCTTTCCATTTAGCCCTTGCACTCGGTAACATCTAAATCTCAATTCTTTTTTGGGTAAATTGCAAAAAGGACACCGAGTTTACACAAAATTTTGATTTTGACACCGTGTTATTTTTTTGTCTGTATTTCATTGCTGAAATTAGTTTTTTTGTGTATTTGATTGCTGAAATCCTTTTTTGTATATGTTAGTGTTTAAATGTCTTCATTTTTGCTTAAATGTGTTCATTTGCAAAGAACCCTTAATTAGTTAAAATGACAAATGTGCAGGCCCCATTTCTTGTAGGTTGTGACGTCAGAAACATGACTACAGAAACATTTGAAATCTTAAGTAATAAAGAGGTCATTGATGTAAACCAAGGTAATTGGGCTATTATATTTTATTTATCTTTAATGGTATTTTATTTAATTTAGTTTAATTTTATAAATTGCAGATCCACTTGGAATTCAGGGAAGAAAAGTCAAAGTTTCAGGAACAGATGCTTTGCGTAAAGGAGTTCCCACCAAGCTCATTTACTGCAAAATTCAGTCCAAACATGTTAAAGTTGGAATCAAAGGCAATCCGCCATATATGAATGTATGTAGGCCACTAGCCCATGCACCCGTTTCTTCTAAAGTTGTTATCCAAATTAATGTAAACAATTTTGGATGTAAATGTTTCATTGTAATTCCAATGTTTGCTATATGACAGACGATGATATATTGCACATTACTCTTCAAAAAAGGGATAAAGGTTAAACATGGTCATCTCCAATAGAAGGTCAAGGTCAACTTGACCATTATGTAACAGATTTTGAACAGAAACGTCTCATGCTTCAAAGGTTTCAAGAGGAGGTAAGTTCACATTCACATACATATTAACTTCACCAAATTTCTTATATAAATAGTAAATATATCTTTTTTTTTTTAAATTTCCACAGAACCCAGGATTTGACTTTTCTCAGGCTCAATTCTCCGGGAACTGTCCCGATCCAAGAACATTCATGGGTGGCATCAGATCCAATTAGCAATCGTCCATTTATCAAATGTACATTATTAGATCGGTTAGTACTTTATTACTTTTATAAAATATATTTTCATTTTAGCTTGGATTTGTAAATAAGTTTCAACTAAATTTCAAGTTTATTGTAAAAGGGTATTATAGGGAAAAAAAATTTAAACCTGGGTAATTTAGGAAAGGGGACCAAAATTGAAAAAAAAATCAAATTTGAAGAAAGTACCAAAATTGGAAGACAATCCAATTTTATAAAAACACGAAAATTGAAAAGAAAATCAATTTTGAACTAAACCCTTGTACGTAAAATAAAAAATTACTTTTTAGAGGTCCCAAGCCGCACGTGCGTAGCACGAAGCTTCATCTAGTTAGTTATAATTTAAAATTTAATACACAAAATAGAATTATTAGTACTACTTTTTCATAACTTTATTTACTTTTTCAAATATAATTTTTTATTTTAGAAATAAATCTTATAACACCTATTTTCATTGTCATTATCATTTAGAATTAATGTATATTGGTAATTGATCTATTATTATTAAATATTTGAAACTATTATAGTATTAATTTTTTTGAAGTCTGGAAAGTATGCCAACTTTTTTGTTTTGCTACGACAAATATTTCGTTGTAAATTATGTAACCAATTTACTATGCAATACTTAATCATAACAACTTTGGTAATGAAAATGGTCACCACAAATGGTTTAGCTACAAAATACCCTTTTGTAGCAAAATTTCATAGCAGAATAGCTACAAAATTTGATTCTATAGAAGAATAGCTACGGATTTTGATTTTGTAGCACATTATATAGCAAAATAGTGATGAATATTTATTTATAGAAAATTTTGCAGCAAAATAGCTATCGTTTTTTATTTTGTAGCAAAGTTCCATATTTATTCCCGATTTGTCTATGGAATGAAATCTTATAGCAAGTTTTGTAGGAAAGTAACTATTATCAGCCATTCAGTTGCAAATTTCCTAACAAAATAACTATGCATTTTAATTTTGTATCAATTCAAGATTTTTTTTATAGTAAGGTATACTTAAGGTGTTGCACCCTCCCATCTAAAGAATATGCATTTTTAACATCCCAAAATTGAATCCCTAACAATTTTTCCTTTAAATAGTATTTAAGAATGACTTATCACTCTAAAATATATGGTAACCATGAGTAACTCATTAGCCTCGTATACTAAAGTACAGTCTCTTATAAGTGTTTATCCGAATGTAGAATGATGTATGTCTATCAGTGCAGATTTAGTCTTTAAGGGCATCTCCAACCCACCTCTATTTTTTAAGTTAATCTATTTTCAACTGTATTTTTGCTCCAACTTAACTCTATAACCAACTCTATTTTTGAGTATTTGAATACTATTACTCTAGATATAGAGTAATACTATTTATTTACACCAAAAATAAAGTTAATGTTTCACTTGTCATTTTTAGTCCTATAGTTTTTATTTCTTTATATTTCTAGTTTATTTAAATATAATAATAAATATTTACAATCATGTTATATATTAAATAATATTGATTAATTATAAGTATAACAAATTGAATATTTATATATCAAATTCATATAAAAGTTTACATATATTTAAAAAAAATTAAAGCACGATAACATTAATAAAACCATAATTTCTTCAAATTAATTATTTGTGAATAAATTATTTTGCTATTAAGTTTTTGATAACATAATTTAGAATATTATTACAATAAAAAGATAGAGTAATTATATGTTAAAAGTTAATAAATAGAATGAGAGATTTTGATAATTTCTGTAAATGAAGAAAAAAGAATATGCTAGAATATACATTTTAAAGTAAAAATAATATGAAAAATAGAGATGAGTTGGAGATGGTGCACTTTTTACACCATTTTTACTTTAAAAATAAAGTAAAAAATTTAGGTTGACCGGAGATGGTCTAATAAGTTTCATTATACAGTCAATTTTGGTGCAATTCTATTAGAGATAGAAATTTAGTCTCAAATAAGTTTCCCTCCAAATAGTATTGGAGTCTAATTAATCCATCTCAAATATATGGTATACATGACTAAATAATCACTTTCTTATACTTAAATTCAATCCATTATAAGTTTCATTTCGAGTGTAAAATAACACATGTCTATCATAGACTGAAATTCAGTCTTTATTAAATTTTCCTCCAAAAGTGAAAATTTGTATAATTCTACTGGAGACTGAAATTTAGTCTCTAATAAGTTCCCCTCCAAATAGTATGTGTGATAAATTCATCAATCTCTGTTATATGGTATATATGTCTAAATACTTAGTCTCCAGTATTAAATTCAATTCCTTGTAAATGTTCAACCGAAAATAAAATGATGCATGTATGTTAGAGACTGAAATTCGGTCCATAATAAGTTCCCATCCAAAGTCAATATTAGTGCAATTTCATTAGACACTAAAATTCAGTCCTTAATAGCATCCATACAAAATTAAATTTGGCGCAAGTCTATCAGGGACTGACATTATGTCACTAATAAGTTTTCCACCAAAGTTAAAATTGAGGCAAGTATATCAAACACTGAGATTTAGTTCCTAATTCGTTTCCCACCAAAGTCAAAATTGTGGCAAGTACATCAGAGACTGGAAATTAGTTCTTAATACCTCTCCCTATAGAATGAAATAGAGGAAAACATGTAAGGGATTGAATTTCAGTCTCAAATAGGTTTGTTTAGTCTCTAATGATTCATACATTAAATTAGTCCCAAATAGTATATGATAGTGATTCATCAGTCCTAGATACATGGTATTTAAGACTAATTAATCAGTCGATGATAGTTTAATCCTAAATACACATTTTCTTGTAGTGTACATAATAGATCACTTCTACCATTATCACATCACAAAGCCTAACAATGCTAAACTATGTTTTATCTTGAAATTTGATAGTACAAATACTTTAAGTGCATTGAGTGGAATTTTATCTAGAAAGGGATAATAATTCCAAAATCAAGGCTTGAAGATCCACGTTTATAAGAGAACAAAGTGGAATATTATCTAGAAAAGGATAATTATTCCAAAATCAAGGCTTGAAGATCCACGTTTATAAGAGAACAAAGACTTTAAGGCACACGAGTGAATAAGAGCTGATTTGTTTGCATTATGATAGATTAGTAGCTAACCTCATACTTAAATACAAGGATCATAGGTATTTGGGTAATGGTCTTAATAAGATAAAGGATTAGTGGACAAGTCAAGGGTTCCTTGTCTTATCAATGTTCCACTATTTCCCTAATAACTGTCATCCTTGCATACGACCGGTAGGTTACCTATCGTAATCGTACAAATCCAAACAATCAACTCTTCTTTATTCTCGTGCCCCAAAAATTCATTATTATATTCAAATCTTCATTGTAAAACCTTGGTTTTAGCATAGAGATCCATTTCTATGTATCCGTTCAGTCCAGAAACTTGAAGTAGTTTGGATGACAGCAACAAACTCAAATAATTTATTATAATTTCTAGGGTCTTCGATATGATAATAGTGGAAGTGATCAATCAAATAAAGAACAAACTCGTTGAAGATATCAAAATAGTTGTAACTCAAAGTTTGATAGAGAAAGTATTTCACCAACAAAATATTAGCATATGTTCAATTATCCATATAAACCCACGTACTTGGTACTTATGACCATGTTAACCAGGGCTGGCCTGAGAGGGGTTCGAGAGGTGCGACTGCACACGGCCGCGTTGTGAAGGGGTCAAAAATTTTCATTTTGTCTCGGTTCCATCACTAATCTGTCACTATCCATCTCTATTCCGTTGCTAATTGGCACAACAGTTTTGTTTTTAATTCATCGTTTATAATTTGTAAAGGTTTATTAAATGTCAAATATTATCGTAGTTTTAATGAATTTTGTAATGGCCTATTTTTTACGTTATGCATAGGGCCTTCAAAATCAATGGACTTGCCCTGATGCGACTATTTTGATAGATTTTGAGTTAAATGGAAGTATCCAAGACGATATATTGACGTTTGAGGTGCTTAATACAAATATTTCTATTCTGACCTTATTATCGAACATAGACAACAAGAAATACTTACAATACCGGCAACACGTTTAGCGGCGACAAGGGGTATTAGCAGCAACACCAACTGCGTGTTTTGAGTGTCCTTCCTAATACCCATTGTCGCCGCTAAACGTGTCTTTGGTATTGGCTTGGTTATCAATCCGTGCCACCCATGATCACTGTCATCCATTCCATGCACCATCCGACGGTGCAAAACTGAGCAGGAAAATTTCCCACCTTTGTTGTCGACGCTGATACTGTACCGCTGCTACAGGCCTGTTAAATGTCGTTGCTAAAAAATGATGATTGGGATATTAGGAAAAATGCTTCTTGCTTTCTCTTATGCGAATGCAACTCAACTCTGACGAATTCTCTCTACTTTCGGCAATTTGTTGACGATTTCCAACCACCACCACACCAAACCAACCACTGGTGCACTCTCCCACCTCCACTCTCCATTTTCTGGCGGTTTGATATTCAATTCTGGCACAAAGGGTAGATTTCCGGCTACAAAGGGCTCAATTCCGACAACTTTCATCACCTCCGATAAGAACCGCTAATACCTTGTTGATTTTGTGTTAAACATCGAAATTTGGAACTAATTTGTGTTTTGTTACCACCACCATCGGAAAAGACCCCCGCCGCCCACCGACCTTCAGCGTCACCTGCCACAGCCACCACCAACCACCAAGTATGTCTTAATGTTTTATGTGTTCTTGTTAAGTTCTTAATGGTTATGTTGTGTGCTTAATGGTTAATATGAAGTGCTTAATGATGCATATGTATTCGACACAACATGATGAAGGAAATAACAAGGGTTCCGGAAATGAGCAGGATGAATATGACGACGTAGTTTTTTGTTTATTTTATGTTTTGTGTATTTTTTTAGTTTATGTGAATGTTGTTAATTTGTTTTATTTATGTTTTGGATATTATTATGTTTGTATTTTGGACGAAGTGTTTCAAACTATTTAATTACTTTTGTATAATATTTGCAGTTTTTGTGTACAATATATATTACTGCTTTTTTAAAATAAAAGCATTAGCGGTGACACGTAGACACTATTACCGGCAACACACACTTATTGTGACATGATTATTGGCGATTTCAGAGCAATAACAACATTATATTAGTGGCAACTTTTTACCGGTGACAAGTCGTCTATCGCTACAAATACTTATAGCGGCGACAATCCACATCTTTAGCGGCGATTTTTGTGGTCGCTGATACGTGTAAACCTTGTATTGTTACGAAAAACAATAATTTGGTTCTTTTACTTTTATGTATTAGGTATCACACGAAGTTTCTTCCTTATTGAGTAAAGGGTAAATTTCATAAACGACACTAATTTTCACAAAGGGCTCAATTCCGACAACTTTCATCACCTCCGGTAAGAACCGCTAATACCTTGTTGATTTTGTGTTAAACATCGAAATTTGGAACTAATTTGTGTTTTGTTACCATCACCATCAGAAAAGACCCCCGCCGCCCACCGACCTTCACCGTCACCTGCGACAGCCACCACCAACCACCAAGTATGTCTTAATGTTTTATGTGTTCTTGTTAAGTTCTTAATGGTTATGTTGTGTGCTTAATGGTTAATATATATGAAGTGCTTAATGATGCATATGTATTCGACACAACATGATGAAGGAAATAACAAGGGTTCCGGAAATGAGCAGGATGAATATGACGACACAGAGTAGTTTTTTGTTTATTTTATGTTTTGTGTATTTTTTTAGTTTATGTGAACGTTGTTAATTTGTTTTATTTATGTTTTGGATATTATTATGTTTGTATTTTGGACGAAGTGTTTTGAACTATTTAATTACTTTTGTATAATATTTGCAGTTTTTGTGTACAATATATATTACTGCTTTTTTAAAATAAAAGCATTAGCGGCGACACGTAGACACTATTACCGGCGACACACACTTTTGGTGACATGATTATTGGCGATTTCAGAGCAATAGCAACGTTATATTAGTGGCACCTTTTTACCGGTGACAAGTCGTCTGTCGCTACAAATACTTATAGCGGCGACAATCCACATCTTTAGCGGCGATTTTTGTCGTCGCTGATACGTGTAAACCTTGTATTGTTAGAAAAAACAATAATTTGGTTCTTTTACTTTTATGTATTAGGTATCACACGAAGTTTCTTCCTTATTGAGTAAAGGGTAAATTTCATAAAATACACTAATTTTCAAAAAAAAAATTCGATTTTGACACTGTGTTATTTTTTTTTCAATTAAGTCACTAAGTTTTCAATTTTTTATTTAAGTCACTATATTTTCAATTTTGTTTCAATATTGCCCAGGTGACCGGTCAACCCGGTTTTCAGCTGACGTGGTATGGTGACGTGGCACCAATATGTCAAAATTGAAACAAAATTGAAAACATAGTGACTTAATTGGAAAGAATTGAAAACTTAGTGACTTATTAGAAAAAAATAACGCAGTGTCAAAATCGAATTTTTTTGAAAAGTTAGTGTCTTTTTTGGAAATTTGCCCTACATTTTTAAAAATATAAATACGTATTTTTATGTTTTTAGAAGTATAAATATATTTTTCACAAGTATAGATTCGTTTTCAAAAGTATATATACGTATTTAATGCTATTAAAAATATAAATACGTTTTTTTGCATATAAAAGACTTATTAAAAACGAGTTCAAGTCTCTTTCTCAATGATTTATAAAAAAACATAAAAAATATGTTTTATGCTTTGAAAGATGTGAACATACGTATTTATACTTCTAAATATGTATTTTATTTCTAACCAAACGAACACAAACCAACATAAAAATATGTATTTATACTTCTAAAGATGTAAACATAAGTATTTATACTTCTAAAGATGTAGACATACTTATTTATACTTCTAAAAATGTATTTGTACTTATAAAATGTATTACAGTTTTAACCGAACGAATTTAAACCAACATAAAAATATGTATTTATACTTCTAAATGAACAAACATACACAAGAAAACTTAAACCAACATAACCGAATGAACATAAACAAACAAACATAAATTAACGAAGAAATACTTATTGTTATGTTTTTAGAAATATACAATACATTTTGTTTTGCATATAATCACATATTGTATCAATCAAAAGCATGTTTATAATTGAAAAATATTGAGAAAGAGACTTGAACTCGTTTTATAATACGTCTTTTATTGATATATACATGTTTATATGCAAAAAAAAACGTTTTTATATTTTTAAAGCTTAAAATTAAGTATATATATTTTTGAAAATGTGTCTATACTTCTAAAATATAAAAATACGTATTTATACTTATAAAAAATATATCTATACTACTAAAAACATAAAATGACATTTTTATACTTTTAAAAAATGTAGGACAAGTTCCAAGAACGACACTAAGTTTTCAAAAAAAAATCAATTTTGACACTTTGTTATTTTTTATTCAATTAAGTCACTAAGTTTTCAATTTTTTTCAATTAAGTCACTATGTTTTTAATTTTGTTTCAATTTTGACACCTTGGTGCCACGTCAGCTGAAAATCGGGTTGACCGGTCATGTGGTCAATATTGAAACAAAATTGAAAACATAGTGACTTTAATGAAAATAATTGAGAACGTAGTGACTTAATTGAAAAATAAAATATCATAGTGTCAAAATCGAAATTTTTTGAAAACTTAGTGTCTTTTATGAAATTTGCCTTTGAGTAAATGATGTAGATTATCTAATTGAATTTTTTTGAAAACTTAGTGTCTTTTATGAAATTTTTGAAAACTTGGTGTCTTTTATGAAAATTTTGAAAACTTAGTGTCTTTTATGGAGTTTTTTGAAAATTTAGTGTCAAAATTAAAATTTTTTCGAAATTTTACTTTTCATCGTATTTTATTTATGTTATTGGTATGTTCACATGTTAAAATGTAAGTATTGTGTTGATATATGTAGACACATATGGATTGATTCTTACATTACTTACACACATCTATCCATGAAATGGACCAAACTACAATGCACGTGTAAGGATGTTTAATTATATATAACTTTTTATGGCCATGTCATATGGGAGAGAATCAACAATAAACATACATATGTTCAGAACTAAACATACATATGTTCAGAATATACGTATGTTCAGTTCTGAACATATGTGTATGTTTTATGAATGTAAATGTTCAATTCTGAACACACGTATGTTCGGTTCTGAACATATGGTTCTATGGTTCTATGTCTAATTTTGGTTCTATGTTGATCCTACCCCATGTCATATATAACTTCTTGACCAAGTTACACGAATCTCGTTGTAGTAGTGTATCCATATTTTTTTATTTAGTTTGCACTGATTTTGTTTGAAGTTCCTGTGATATAATCTTAAAAGATCACTTGCTTGAAGAAAATAAAAATCTAGCTATGAAAAAGTTATTCAAACAAGAGCTTGTCATTAGTAGGGGTTTCATTGTGTTAAATGGATGTTTAAAGATAGAGGGCTTTAAAAAATATAATTGGTTAAAAATGTGACAAATGGTTTTAGAATAAAAAATAAGAATGCAAAGATATGGGGTAGTACTTAACTTTGACTAGAAAGGTTTAGTAGAGAATGGAGGTTTGTGATTGTGCAAGGCGACGTGAAGGTTTAGAAAAAAGCAGGTTAAAGGTTGAGTGGATATGGACCACATGTTTTGGTCAAAGGTTGGTGTAAGTCCCAAACCAATGATCTAACTAGGTATCCATACGATTACTTGATTAATGCGGAAACTTAATCAAGTGACTAATCCGAAATAGTTAATAATACGAATCAAGAACACACTTAATATTCAATGCATACAATTGATTAATCAAATTGTCAAGTACATAAGACTCTCTATTCTCGATCGTGAACTAGCTCTAATCGATCTCTATGTGGTGTTATCTTCTAATTTACGGCTAACATACACTATTTATACAAGACCCAATATAAAAGCCCATCCAAACAATAAGTCCCCCGAAATCCAGACCCATCGAAACAAGCCAACCAAAATCACTGAGTGATTTCGGTCCAAGTCCACCGAGAACTTGGTGTTTTCGGTCCTAAACCGAAAACTCCTCTTTTATCTTCTAAAAGCGAATTAAGTCATTTAAATGCAAAGCATAAACCATTAAAATATGTCCCAAGAATCTGCCCCTTGGTTTATTGCTTTCTTTTCTCTTCAAACTTCCCTTTGATCTTGGCTTTCTACTCTTTCTTCGATCTCTTCATGACTTGGCTACGAGATGTACGTGTGAATCTTCTGCAGGTACAACTTCATCTTCAGTAGTTGGACTTTCTTCAAAAATTTTACTTTGAATGCTCATTGGGTGTAGACGCTTCTTGTATTGGTTCTGAAGTCAGCACTTCCGACTTTTGAATTTCTACTTTGACAAATATGTGGAGTCTGATTATTCTTGATCACTTCAGCAGGTTTATAGATAGCAACAAAATTGCTTGAGGAGGCTTCAATGCAATTCATCACAAAACTTCAGTTATAGCTTCACCTTGCTTTCGGGTTGAAATGTAGTGTCAAAAAATAATCTTCACTTCTAGTTCTATCATTTGACTGTCTTCATTTGACAGGTTTCGTCTATTACCGACGCTTCTTGAACGTAATCATGACTAAAAAGATTATTGTGGGTCACAGAGTCATAAAAACCCTTCTCGCCACAGTTGTTCTAGGACCCTGCCTTGGCTCAGGAGGAGACTACTCGCAATATCTGTGTGAACACAGAGGAACGCACTGCGATTGGTTGAGTATCAGAGAACTACTCATGGCTGTTTTGATTTTAGCCCCTGCACATCCTTGATCAAAGATCTCAATGTAGTTAACAAGTTAACAGGTTAACTTGGCCCTTGGCGAGACGTTCAATGGTATCTGTATCTCTGTGGAATGTACCATCATGGTGCCAGTTAAGCTTCCGGTGCGATGTTGGGGTCTCACAACTATTGTGATAATCAATAGTGATCATTGACACAGAGTTTCGATGTTTCATCAATGGGAGGTAAAACCAGATTCAATCATGTACATAATTTATTAGAAGAATGTTGGGGTTAAGAATGGTATGAGCGTGTAATGCATCTCGGTACGAGATATACCATCGGCTAAAGTTGTGAATTGTCATCAGTGTATGGTATAGTACAATGAATCATCCAATTCTAAATGAGAAGACTTGTAGGTAAGAAAGGTTGTTGATGCCTCAGTTTTACTATTGGTGTTATAGTAAAGATCATAGGCATATAGTTTCAAAATATCATCAGCATTTGGTTTTAAATGGTGAATCGTCTATTTCTTGTATAAGAAGATATGGGTAAGAGTGGATTGGTGCATGTGATAGACTACGGTACATAATCTAACCATCGGCACAGAATTTCTAACTCTCAACAATGAGTGGTTCAGCTCAAAGTTTCCTTAAGTTATATTTTAGAATATTTGAGGCTAAAAGAGGTTGTTAGTGCTTCATACTCATTGTGGTGTACCAATGAGAATCCTCGGCACATGATGTTTATCTCAGCAGTGAGTGGTATAGCTCAGTGTGTCGTCGATTGATAGGGTAAGACAATGTCTTAGTGAATTATGGTGATGGTGAAACACATCATTGACATAAGGGATTGGATTTGTATTCCTGATTGGTATAAATCAAGAACATTGACGATCGTGCTAGACTTGTGCATAATTTTTAAATTTTTAATAAACAAATTAAACACTAACTAAAGTAAATAAAATATTTTTGGATTTCTGAAAACGATTTAAAAGAAAAACGTATTTTTGGAATTTTTGAATTTTATAAAATGTAAAGAAAAACATATTTTTGGAATTTTTGAATTTTATAAACTTTTTGTTTGATTTTAATTTTCCCCCTAAATTTGTGCATGGAGGAGATTTAAAGAAAATAAAAACATGAACAAATTTAACAAGAAAATTTACATAAATTGATTTTTCAGTCATCGAAACGAACGATCTTAAGAAAACCGACAAGCACATCAAAACGAGCTTTACCAAAAGGTTTTGTAAACAAATCTGTCACATTGTTATCTGTGTGGATTTGCTGCAAATGAATGATTTTATGCTCAAAACAGTCTTGAATAAAATGAACTTTAATATCGATATGCTTGGTTTTAGAATGTTGAACCAGGTTTTTAACAATTTGAATTGCAACATTGTTGGTGATTTTCACCAATATGATTTAAGTGTAATGGGATTAATTTTGATTGACCAACGTATTCTTAATAAACATTGAACAAGATATGGGTGGTGCGGAGTGCACACTTGTTCAAGTTTATTTAATATGCACGGGTATATAAACACGCGGACACTGCGGGGGTCCGGGGGCGGCAGCCCCTGGGAGCGGGGTCCAAGGGGCGGCAGGGGCAGAGCCCCTGGCTGGGGTCGTGCTGCCATTAGTGGTTAATGACAGTTTTCTTTATCTGAAAACTGTCATATGGATAAATCCCGTTTTTGGTCATTTTGGTTTGGGTACAGAAAATCATCTTTCACATTCTCTGCTTCAAAATCACTGAATGATTTGAAGCAGAGAATGTGAAAGATGATTTTCTATACCCAAACCAAAATGACCAAAAACAGGATTTATCCATATGACAGTTTTCAAATAAAGAAAACTGTCATTAACCACTAATGGCAGCGCGACCCCAGCCAGGGGCTGCCGCCCCTTGGACCCCGCTCCCTGGGGCTGCCGCTCCCGGACCCCCGCAGTGTCCGCGTGTTTATATACCCGTGCATATTAAATAAACTTGAACAAGTGTGCACTCCACACCACCCATATCTTGTTCAATGTTTATTAAGAATACGTTGGTCAATCAAAATTAATCCCATTACACTTAAATCATATTGGTGAAAATCACCAACAAACATCATTCTCACATAAAATTGGAGTAGCAAGAAAGTTCAAACCATAATCCAGCAATTGATGTTGCATCCAGATGACCTGAGAACAACAAGCTGATGCAGCAACGTATTCAGCTTCAGGTGTGAAAGTCGACACGGTCTATTGTTTCTTGCACTGTCATGAAATCCGTCTATCTCCCAAGAATTGACATCCAGCAATGGTAGATTTCCTATCAATGTCACAACCTCCATAATTGATGTCAGCAAAAGCATACAAATCAAATTCAAGATTCTTAGGATACCAGAGACCCAATTTGGGTCTCCCTTTAAGGTATCTAAAAATCCGTTTAACAGCAATTAGGTGAGAAAGTTTAGGATTAGCCTGATGACGTGCACACTGGCAGACTGCGAAGAGTATGTCATGTCTGCTAGCAATCAGATACATGAGAGAGCCAATCATTGATCGATACAGAGTTTGATCAACAGGTTCTCCATCCGGATCTGATGACAGCAGAGGTCTTTCAGCCATTGGAGTAGCAGCAACTTTCACATCTTGAAACCCGAACTTCTCTAGAATATCATCGATGTATTTTCCTTGATGCAGCAATATACCTGAGGAGTTTTGACGAACTTGTAACCCTAGAAACATTGTCATTTCTCCCAGAGAACTCATCTCGAACCGCTTCTTCATTACTTTTTCAAAATCTTTGCACAGGATCTCACTCGTTGACCTAAAGATAATATCGTCCACGTAAATTTGAACCTTAATTAGATCCGTCTTTTCTCATTTGATAAAGATCGTCTAATCAATCGTGCCTCTCGTGTACCCGTGATTTAACAGATGTTCAGTCAAGGTAGCATACCAAGCTCAATGAGCCTGATGAAGACCGTAGAGTGCCTTATCCAGCTTGTACACATGATTTGGAAACTTTGAATTGACAAACCCCGGTGGTTGATCAAGGTAGATTTCCTCTTTGACTTCCCCGTACAAAAAGGCAGTTTTGACATCCATATGATACACAGTGAAATCCATGTAGGAAGTGTATGCCAAGAAAATGCGAATTGCCTCCAATCGCACCACGGGAGCATATACTTCAGTGTAATCAAGACCTTCTATTTTCCTAAAACCACGAACAACCAGACGTGCCTTGTTTCGCACAATCACCCTACTATCATCTTCCTTGTTACGAAATACCCATCTTGTATCTAGCGACTTCTTTCCTTCGGGAAGTTCTACCGGCTGCCAAACCTTGAGCTTTTCAAACTGGTTCAGCTCTTCATGCATCGCATCTACCCAGCTTGGATCTTTAAGTGCCATCTTAACATTCTTCAGCTCGATTTGAGATATGAAGCATGAAAAAAGACATTCTTTGACATGTTTGCTTTGACTTTTGGTCTGGACTCCATCCGTCAGTGAACCAATAACATTTTCCACGAGATGATCGTGTTGAATCCTTGAAGGAACAGCATGTTCGAGAACCTCTGAAGAAACCAGAAGATTTGTGATGTTTTTCAACTCTGCCTGTGGCCGAATCACTTGTATCAAATGATCTGAAGTCGTACGAGGTGCTTGCCACTTATTCATAAGGAATTCTCTAGGAAAGACAGAAGTCATGAGTGTAGAATTGAATACTTCTATAGAGTCAAAGCTGTTATCTCCTATGGGAACGTCAGTTTCTTCCATAACTGGTGTTTCGTCATCCATCTTTGGGGAATCAGTAGGAGCCTCATCATCCATTATTGGGGGATCATCAGAAGTTGTGTCGTCATTCAAGCTTGTAGATTCATCATGTAGCACTTACAGTTTGATTGGTTCGGCAAGAATTTCTTCATCTTCGACCTTATCGATTCCACACGGTTCTAGTTGAGTACCTGAAACATTATCAGAAAACACATGAAATGGTTTAAACAATTAAGCATAATCAAACAACTAATCAGGACCGACTCAGACATCTGTCTCGTTTTCCTCCAACCAGCATACATCAAAGGATTCCACGATCTGCTTGGTAGCTTTATTGTAGACCCGATAGGCAGTGCGTCCAACATACCCTACGAAATAGCAGTCATCAGCCTTTAAGTTGAACTTTGGAGTGGCTTCCAGATGAAGAAGGGTGCATGGACATCCAAAGGTGCGGAAATGAGCAACAGTTGGTTTGTGACCGTAGACGATCTCATACAGAGTCTTCATGTGACGTTTGTTGATTAGTACGCAATTCTAAACAGAACACGTCGTATTTATAGCTTCATCCAAGAAGAACACCGGCAGCTTGGAGTCACATAACATGGTTCGAGCAGCATCGATTTAAGTTCTATTTCTTCTCTCAGCTACACCATTTTGTTTTGGTGTACGAGCAGCACTGTATTGACGCTGCACTCCCTTTTCAACACAAAATTGATCCAGAACGACATTCTTCAACTCTGTCCCATTGTCGCATCTGATTCCTTTCAGCTTCTGATTAGTTTGATTTTCAATTAGGACGATGAATCTTTGAATAAGTTTTGTAGTCTCACTCTTACTCTTCAGAAAGAAAACCTAGGTGAACCGTGAGTAATCATGAATTATGACTAGACAATAAGAGTTCTAAAATTTGATCGCAGTCGTTGATGCAATAAAAAATAAACATTAAACGCACTAAATAGCTAGGGCAAGTATGGGTCAAATCCAATAGGAGCTTATGGTTAACAATTAGTTCTAACGGATTTAAAAGTAAACAAATTCAGAAAACAATGCTTGCAAAGGATTCAGTTCAATAATAAAATGAAGTGATCGCTTCCGGTTCTAGTTATGATTCCTAAACACGGTATTATATCAGATTCTACTAATTTTGCGTTCATTCAGATTACATAGACATAACAGTACTGCTATTTACTAAATCTGGGATCAAACTATGTAAAATACGCACCCTTCGTCCTACACACCACTGTGGATGATTTGGCACGGTGGGGAAAATCACAATAGAATTTTCTTACACTCAATCAATCAACAGTTTAAGAACAAGTAATGGAAATCTAATCATATGATTGAAAAACAAACAAACCAAATACTATGTTCATGAATCTAAAAGGTTCAAACTAAATATAATACTGAAAAAGAAATCAAAACCTACTCCCGGTTGTGATCACGAGATGATTTAGCTACTCATGACTAAAAAGGATGCAAACACTGCGTTGTGGATGTTGAACATGACTGGATCTTCAAAACTTCAGGAATTGTTGCTTGATCTTGAAGCAAAAGTGGTTAGATTTGTGAATGGGATTGTGGAATGTGTTTTGGGGATGTTTTGGACCTTGGAAAAACACCAAAACCTTGTGAAAATCGTCTCGAAGCTGCCAATCTTGATTCGAAAGTGGTTGAATTGGAATTGGGAATGAATTAGAAGTGTTTGAGGGATGCTTGGAACCCTAGAAAAGCATCAAAAACCTTCCAAAATCGACCCCAAGGCTTCCCTAATAGATATGTATAAGCCACATTAAATATAGCAGCTCAAATATGGCAATTTAGGGTAAACAGCTGCGACAACGTTTTACGTAGAGTCTGGGACGATGCTAGAACGCTTCTTGGGACGCTAGGAGTTCTAGGCCAGTGTCTGGGACGCTCCCTGAGACGCTGAGGGTTCTTCGTCAAACACCGTTCCACGACGAAACGTTCCTAAAATGTTGGGAGTTCTAGGCCAGCTGGGAAGCTTCTAGGACGCTGACGATTTTCTCCAGCTTCCGGTGTCCGTTTAATGCGCAGTTTTCGCCCAGAATTCCATTTTTAATCACTGCATGTATTTCACTCAATTCCATCAAAAGTAGAGCCATTCTTGGTTAAACAAAGCTTTATTTATCATGTTAATCACATATTAGGTTAAACCAAAATGGCCCGATCAGATGCTCAGAACATTGACCGGACCGGAGAGATCCATGTGAAGCAGTTGAAGAAGCGTGTCAATGGAGTTGACCAATTTGGGCTTATGTGGTTTTCGATGATGCTTTCCTTGTGTACAGGCTACACACTTTTTGAAAGTGATAAAGTCTTTGATTTGTAACCCCCAGACGATATCATTCTTGGCAAGACGGTTCAGGTTTTTAGCATTTGCGTGACCAAGGCGACGATGCTAGAACATGGCGTTTTGTTCAGAAATTCTAGAGAACAAACAAGTAACGTTCTCAGGAATGTTGTGATTCATGTCGCTGGTGTAAGCATTGCTTTTACGCTCAAATCTCACTAAAATCCATTCTTCTGGTATGACGATACCAGGCTTTAGAATTAAGCACTCCGTTTTAGTGAAATGGGTCGAGAAACCTCTATCGCAGATCTGTGAAACGCTCAGTAAATTGTGTTTCAATTCCGGAACGAAGTTAATGTTTTCAAACTTCAACATACCGTTTGTTACGGTCCCCATTTGAGTGATCTTTCCTTTCTCCCCTCCCGCAAAAGGCACATATCCTCCATTAATATTTTGAATGTCGTGCAGTTGAGAGATGTCTCCTGCACATGTCATGTGCATGGAACAACCACTATCAACATACCAAGGTCTGATGATATTCCTCCATAGCTGCTCCTGCACAAGATGCGAGATTAATTAGTTTTGGGAACCCAATCCATTTTGAAACTGGGTTGACCATTACTATCTACACATGATACTTGTTCCAAAGCCATATCTTGTTTCTCAAATAAAGGACATGACGAATTTGTAGGACTCTTTGGTGATTTGGAAGTGAGGCCTTTGGGAACCTATCTGTAATTATGTTTAAGTCTCTTATTGTTTAACCATATGGGAGCTTCAACACTTGATTTTGACACAGGACTACCCTTTGATTTGGGCTTATATTGCAAGTGTGAGTTAAAGGATGATCGTTG
Organism: Cichorium intybus; assembly: GCA_023525715.1. Taxonomy (NCBI): domain Eukaryota; kingdom Viridiplantae; phylum Streptophyta; class Magnoliopsida; order Asterales; family Asteraceae; genus Cichorium; species Cichorium intybus. The sequence goes on along the minus strand of CM042017.1, from coordinate 20,374,685 downwards.
AGATGACTTTGACCTCACCGATTTTGGTTTGGCAAAACCATCTCTCGAATCAGTCCTTTTGTCCTTGGGGGCCTGATTCTTGGCCTTGTTAGCATTCCAATCACAATTTCGTGAACGTGACCTTGAAGGCTTTCTTTTGGAAGATCTCCCTCTTTACACATTCTTCCAACCTTGTTCATGATAGGGAACATATGAATAATGTGGACAATTTCTAGCTATGTGACCCGGAGTTCCATAATTATATGATTGGGACATGGTCCTGGTCCAAATGAGTTCTGTGAGCCAGATTGTGAGTTCAGTTGTTGTTTCAATGACTTTCCACAAGTACACATACAAACATCAGATTGTTTCACACATTTTTGTGACTTAAATTTTCCAAAAACAGCATCACCACAAGTTTTTAAATGATCAACAGCTTTAGATTCTTGGTTCAAACGATTATTTGAAACAGTAGAAAAGGAAATATTAGTTTTTAAAGAATTTGTAACAAAACTAGAATCATGTTTGTCCTCCTCGTTCCCATATTCAATTATTACTTCATCTGTAGAGGTGGTAGAAACATCAGTATCGTTCACCTTAACATTCTCAGTGGAGCTGGATTGTTCAGTTAAACAGTTTCAGTGGGCTGACCAGATGGTACAGGTTTCTCTATCTCTTTAGTTTCAAGGTCTGTGGTATAGTTATCGTTGGAAGGGGGTGGAACACTATTATACCCTAGACCATAGCCCTGTTTGGTTTGCCACTTTAACTGTTGTTCAATCATTGATTCAACTTTCGCACTTGACACATCGAATTTTTTAAAATTAAAATCAACATCTTTAAATTTGGCTTTCAACGTGTCAAGTTCGACAGTCAGATTGGTAATTTTCTCTTTGGCAAACCGATAGTGACAACATTTTCACTGTATTCTTCTTTAATTCCTTTTAAGCCTTTGGTTTGAGCTTCTAATTTTTCTTTAAGAGGTTTTTGAACTTTTCTAAGGTTATAAAATTCATTTTTAAGGTCAAAAACTTCTCTAACTAATTTATCATTTTGCTCATGAAATTTATTAACTTTATCTACACAAACTTGAGAGCATGAAGTTTCACTAACCTCCTTCGTGCTAGGAGTGGTGGAGACCATTATTGACCAATGACAAAGGTTTGATGTGAAAATATAGTTGACCGAAAAGTCTGAAAGTCAAAGACTTTTTGACCGAAAACTTAGATAAAAAAAACTTGACCGAAAACCCTTGACCAAAAACAGTGTTTGACCTAAAGGTTGACCGAAAACAAGTCTGCACCGAGAACTCTTGTCTTGCCACCGAAAGCACCCAGATGTTGCCGCAGAAAACTCTTGTCTTGCCACCGAGAACACCCAGACCAAACCGAAAACAATGAATCTGATCAGAGTTTCCTTATCCAACTCGATTCCAAAATCTTGATAATTTTAGAAACGATTTTAATCAAGTTAATCTCTAAATTTAGCGACGAACACGATGAACAGCAACGGTTGATTTTCGCCAAAATAAACCCAAAAACACCAAAAACTTCAAGAATTAATTAATTGTTTCGAGATCGATTGATACCAAAACAACCTAAAATCGATTTTTAAGGCTCTGTTACCAATTGTAAGTCCCAAACCAATGATCTAACTCGGTATCAATACGATTACTCGATTAATGCGGAAACTTAATCAAGTGATGAATCTGAAACAGTTAATAATACGAATCAAGAACACGCTTAATCTTCAATTCACACAATTGATTAATGAAATTGTCAAGTACATAAGACTCTCTATTCTCCACCGTGAACTAGCTCTGATCGATATCTATGTGGTGCTATCTTCTAGTTCACGGCTAGCATACACTATTTATACAAGACCCAATATAAAACCCATCCAAACAATAAGTCCATCGAAATCTAGACCCATCGAAACAAGCCCATCGAAATCACCGAGTGATTTCGGTTCAAGTCCACCGAGAACTTGGTGTTTTCGGTCCTAAACCGAAAACTCCTCTTTTGTCTTCTAAGAGCGAATTAAGTCATTTAAATGAAAAGCATAAACCATTAAAATATGTCCCAATAGTTGGTGAGTTTACGTGCCAACAAAGATTGGCAACATAGAGAAGGTTACGAGACAGTGTGGTTCATGGGGTAGTGCGATATCCAAAGCGAAGCATGGAGATTTTTGTCTAAGTATGACCTGGGAGGTTCTAAAAGTGTGAAGTAAAGGCTATGCGTATAAGGTATATGTATTGATTAGGCTTGGTCAATTAGTGGATACGGTATGATGACAAGGTGTCTGATCTGAGGGATTTAAGGACGATTTAATATATTTCGGTGGGGGTAGGATGGCAAAGAAGGCAAAGAAGTAGGGTAGTATCGAGAAGTAACACTACTAGAAAAGTCTTTAATGAAAATTTATCATCTTTTGTAATTTACGACAGACATAACCGTCGGTCATAAAAATCTGCCATATATTAAAAAATTTACAGCGTACAAAAATGTCCGTCGTAAATTAACGTCTAAAATGAAAAATAAACAAAAAGACCCGCGGGTTTTCTCTCTCATTTCCCCCAAAAAAATAAAAAGGGTTTGTCCCTTATTCATGTGTAAGGATCATTTAATTTGATCCTTTATTTTTCTTGAAATACTTTTGTCCCAAGTGCATGAAATAGCAATGTACTTTGCTATTTATTACATCTAGGGTTCTTTTACCACAAAAAAAGTATAAGTAAGTTGCTATTTCTTGCATTTTCGTCGTTTTTGGTACAAATACAAAAAGTAGCAACCTATTTTATTTGATTTGACTTGGAATTATTTTTAACTTTCTACTTTACTTTTCAGGTGATATTTTTGTCCAAAGTGAACGAAATAACGATGTACTTTGCAATTACTTGCCTTTAGGTTTCTTTTTCCACAAAAATAGAAGTAAGCTTGTATTTTTTGGATTAGGTCTTTTTTCGGTTCAAATGTAAAAATAACATAGTTGTTTCAAAATAGGCCACTATGACTTGCTAATACAGGTTTACAATTACCCTTTATTTAGCCAACTTCTTATTTACAAATTTTATCCTGAAATGCTGTTTTTTACGGATTTGGTCCCTGAATTTTAAATATTTAAGTTAGCCATAGTTGTGTGTGTGTGTGTATGTATGCATGTATGTGTGTGTCTATATATATATATATATATATATATATATATATATATATATATATATATATATATATATATATATATATATATATATATATATATATATTAAAATGGTATTATTGTTGGTTCAAGGTCCTAGCTCAGTATCCGAGACCATGGAATGTAGAGTATGCCAACATTCTTTTCTTGTAAGTATATCTTGACATGGTCGTCACGGACAGTCTCTCTTGTGGAAGACCATAAAGAGAAGTTTTCTCATATTGATGTATTTTTTTCTCCTGTAAAGGTAATTCATCAAGATGATTTGTTAAAGGTGTTGGGTGAACACCCATTTTGTCAATATTTGGATCTAAGTGAAAGCCAAGGATAAAGTGGCCCCAATAGTATAAGGTCAAACATAGCAAGATACTCACATTTCTTTACCCATTGTAACAATGTACTTACATACTTTATGGATAATAGGAACATGTATCCACGATAGCAATGCATTTAAATTTATTAAAAAACAATTCTTTGTATTTGACATACAATATTCTGTGCAATGGATTTTTTTTGTATGATATTTTATTTTGTATTATAAGACATTGGGTGATTTAATTTGAATAATAGCAAATGTATGTTGCAAATTTATGGAAAAAAAATGTCTGTCATCTTTTATTTATGACAAAGCTTTCAATGACAGACTTTGTTTGTCATCTATAGATATTTACGACTGGCATAGCCCGTCATAAATGTTTGTCGTAAATTTACGATAGACAAGTGTCTGTCATCTCTCATATATGATGGGGGTTTCAATGACAGACATTTGTCTGTCATCTATGACTATTTATATAAATATTAGAAAATATTAAAGATCGAAAACCAATCATGTATGTATGTAAGTGGGTATGTGTATATATGACCATGTGTATATGTGTATGCTTGTGTGTGTATGTGTATGTGAATATATGTATATATGTATTTTCACTATTTTGTATGTATGTATGTGTGTGTGTCTCTGTAATATATATATATATATATATATATATATATATATATATATATATATATATATATATATATACATATATATGTATATATATATATATATATATATATATATATATATATATATATATATATATATATATATATATATATATATATATATATATATATATATATATATATATATATATATATATATATATATATATATATATATATATATATATATATCAAGGTTGTAAAAATCGCTTGACGTAGCTTAGCGGTCGAGTGGGGTTAAGAGATTAAATGGATTAATCAGGGATTAGTCGGGGTTAATCGGAGACTATAAATTATAAATGAATTCATTTAAAAATATATAAATATAACAAAATGGCAAACTTCGATTCATTTATTTCAAGACACACATAAAAGATTATACATTTGTATCTTTTTATTCTATAATACTGATTTTTTTCAACTTTCTTGAGTTATTAAAGAGTTTTTGTGTTGTCGTTTAAAAATAAAAAATTAAAAAATTAAAAAGTTAAAAAAATGACCACCAACACCGATTAATCGGCCGCCAAGGCCGATATTTGACCAATTTTCGGCAAACCGTCAAGCTGACCGATTAGTCATAATGGTAATTGTAACACCCGACTTTTAAAACAAAAACACCCCTGAAAATTTTTCATTTTAAACAAAGGTTTTAATACATAAAACTATAACAAAGGGGTATATTTTAATAAAAACGGGTACAAGTGTATCAAGGAGAGTATATAATACCATAATCTCCTTTGAAGCCGGGCTGCTACTACAGCATCTATGAGTCCCACTCCGAAGTCACGGACTCTATCTTGTCCCCTATCAGTATCATGCTAACCTGCAGGGACATTTAACAAACGGTATGAGCTACAAAGCTCAGTGAGTAATCAAATCTGCAAATAACATGTATCAAAATACAATCATATAACTGTCTGGATATCGAATCCAGACTACTAGCATTACTGGCTAACCGTGTGTATCTGAGGATACCGCATCCAAAGTACTAGCTTTACCGGCTAATCATATATCATGTGATTATCAAATCACCTTATCATGTCTAATTAGTTATTTGCATACCGATCATATCAATTCTGTTTGCTGTCAAGGCCGTATGTATATAATAGAGAATAATATTCAAATTCTCAATTATCGTTTTTGTCCCCTGTTTCTTAGTCATATCTGACTGTATCATATATCATGACTATATAAGTCATATCATTTGTCATGGCTATATAAGCCGCACCAAATCATTTCTAGCATGTGAATCATAGCCCGCAGGCCGCACCAGTTTGGGTTCAACGACCCGGTATCGTAGCCATCAGGCTGCACCATTTCTGTATAATCATATCATAGCCATATAGGCCGCACCAGTTGGATATAGCATCCAATATCATAGCCACGAGGGGCCGCACCATCTGTTAACAGTTTCTTTCACGATCAAATATGGCTCACGGGTTAGCCCGCTGTTGCCTTGGCTCACGGGTTAGCCCGCTGTTGCCTAGACTCACGGGTTATCCGGTCTTGTCTATATGAGTTTGACTCATCAAAATAAACTATGGCTCACGGGTTATCTGGTATTGTCGTACCATTAATATCGACTGACTGACAGCTCCGTTCTTGTCTTTATCAGACTCACGGCTTATCTGGTATTGTCATTTTCATATATCTTCACACTTGTCATTTTCGTCCCTCGAAGCTGTTTTAACCTGTAACAGTTCAATCATCATATATCATATATGATATCAGTGAGATTACTCACCTGGATGCTAGCTGCATTTACATTCCGGTTGTTTCTTGCCTTTGCGTGCACCACAACCATTTTGTCCCATACCTATTTATCCATTTCATATCAAATGATAATAGGTTAATAATCATTCCAATTGACTCTAATACAATAGAGTTCAATACAATATCATTACAAACAATGCCTAGTTAATAAACTTTCCGTTTACTAACTTTTATGAATTTTACTATTCACCGAGGCATTCGAATCGATCTACAGTGCCCCCGAGGGGTCGAAAACTCAATATAAAAATTTTCCCAAACTTTTCAGACCATAACGAGCCTATGGTTCAAGTTTGGGCTAAAACGGACAAGCCAAACGAAAGTTAGCGATTCTGAAGTCCCCTGCCAGGAGGGCGCACTGCGCCTGGGCGCACCCCGCCCTGGTCTTGGGCGCACCGCGCCTGGCGCCTGCGCAGGTCTCTTGTCCAGCCGCGATTTGTGTACTGTAGCACGCAGTTTTGGCCCATTAAGTCCTTAATCCAGTCCTTAATCGTTTGGGGTTTGTTTCTAGGCTAAAACCTTATACTTTAACAAGGTTTTCAACCATTCAAAACAACTAAATCAATCAAAATGAAGAATTAGGGTTCTTAGTTCTAACAACCCCAAAACTTCAAATTCATCATAAATAGCAATCTACTTCCATTTTCTTGAATTAAGTCCTTTTAACATGACTTAATGGAAGTAATAAACTATCTAAACCACATAATCATAACTGAAATTTACAAATTTCAGTTTCTATAAAACCAAATCAAGAACACTTCAAGAACTTGGTTAAAATCAAGTTTACTAACCTTGATTAACATAGGAATCACCAATTCAAGCTATGATTCCAATTCCTTGCTTCAATTCCATGATTTCCTGCAGAAATCGCATCTCCCTTGCTCCTCCCGTTGCTGCACAAATGACTAGTCAAAGAGAGAGTCAACTCTCTTATTTATACCTCAATTTCTTACAATTTTAGTCCTTAAGTTCATTTTCTTGAACTTTGACCACAAAATCAAGTTTTATTACAATAAAACTTTCATTCTTTATACATTTGCCACAAACAACAATATTTTTCATATTTGGTCCTTCACATGGTCAAATGACCAAATTACCCTTTTATGGTAAAACGACCAAAATTCCGTTTTTATAACATTTTAAGTCCAAAACTCAAAATATTATTTCACACTAAATTCTTTTCTGTCCAAAAGACCAATTTACCATTCCAAGATAAAATGACCTTTTTACCCTTTTTATTATTATTACATAAAAAGAGTGTCTTGGCGTTACAGTAATTGGTTGAAGACCGTCAAGCAACTAATTGCCGATTAATCGGCCGTGAAGCCGATTTCTGCAACACTGATATATATATATATATATATATATATATATATATATATATATATATATATATATATATATATATATATATATACATATATACATATATATATATATATATATATATATATATATATATATATATATATATATATATATATATACACACATATATATATATATATATATGTGTGTGTGTGTGTGTGTGTGTATTTGCATGTGTGTCTAGGCGTATACACATATATGTATCTGCATGTGTATGTGTATATATATGTATGCATATTTATATGTGTGTTTGATATCACATTATTGTTGTAAACATTTTGAGTGATATCATGCGACTCTTGAGTAATAATTGATATAAATGAGCGTAATATACCCTCTTTACTTTGGAAGTATATCTTTGTAGAATTTTCGGGTTATCAAGTAAAAAGGAGAAACAAGCAACGGAATTGGAGAGAGGAAACATAATACTTGATTGCTGTAGATAAATGCGCTATTTAATGATGGTAACGTCGTTAAGCAGTGAAGTCGCGATGCGAAGGTGCTAAGTTCACGACGCAAATATAATATTTGCGTAAGATCGGGGTGTTAGTTACCTTAGCAGCACTATATATGGTGTTAGCGATGCGATATATGATTGGAAGACCTATATTAATAGCGGATTCCAGCAGTTCAGGAGGGCATCGAACGATCATCCATGCATTATCTAGTCTCACACATATCACAACAACATTCCAGAGGGTTCAGACGGCCCTCATTCACTCATATACCATTTGAGTCAGTTATAGAGTCTCATTTCGTGGTTTTGGAGGATTCCTAAGCATTAGGATCACTTTAAGCATTTGAATCCTTCGTGTTACATCTGGCGAAAAATCATTTGACTCATAGATCAGTGACATTCTCAGATCTAAGCCGGAACAAGTTAAGGTTACTTTGTTTCGTGTTTTGAACAATTGTGAAACGTTATTATTTATGAATCCAAGTTTATATTTGGTTTTAATTATTAAATCAGTTGGTGTTTTGATTTTGTTTTGTTTGTCATCACCCATGGAAGGCTAAACCCTTTGGGGTTACTTTTAGGAATGTTGACGGTAAAATGACAAGCATGTTTTGATTATTAGTTTCATTCCAATCGATTTCAATTGTCATTTGTTTAGCATGCATGATGTTTAGTACGATAATTGATGTTGGGTTTCAGAAATGTCTGATTTCTCAACTAAGATGGTGTATTGTTCATTCACTAATCGTTCCGAGTTCGTTAGGGATTGAGATGATCGGTTAATTAACATATCCTATGCCGAACTTGTGATTTTGAATAAATAAGTTGTAATTGGTAATTGTAAGACATGATATTGCTACATCAATAATTGTGTCGATTTCAAGTAGTTGTAGGGATTAAGAGAGTTTGTCGAGTGACATATTGGGTACCGAAAGTTACTAGTTGCTAGAATAATTGACCACAGTTCTGTTTTCATAATTAAATTGGAACGTATAGGAAGATAAGCATGTGAGTCTCAGTTACAACTAAAAGTACATTCTTTTTCTTTATTGATAATCTAGCTTTTTATTTCTCTTCTTACAATTGCACTCGAGTTGTTTTCTTATTCGACTACTCTAAGCACAAGAATTTGACCACGAACTCCCTGCGGATTCGACCATTTCTTACCTTATCTACTAGTGATATAAAGGTTATTTTTGGCTGACTCAACGATCTTGATTAGTGTGCATGTATTTATGTTTATGTAATTGTGTACATATATGTATGTGTATGTATATGTGTACATATATGTATGTATATCTATATGTATGTGTATGTATGTGTGTTGGTTTATATGAAAACATATTCCTATATATGTACGCATACAATGATCAAACTATGTTTTGAATGATTGGGTTTCCATGGCATATACGTAGGCATGTGTATAACATGTATAAGTTTTTGAAATATAAGTATTCCATGTGTAATTTTGTTATGAAAAAAATGGAGTAAAAATATGTTTTGAATGATTGGGTTTCCATGGCATATACGTAGGCATGTGTATAACATGTATAAGTTTTTGAAATATAGGTATTCCATGTGTAATTTTGTTGTGAAAAAAATGGAGTAAAAAGAACATTTAAACCTGGAAAACCATGAAACAATTCTTGGTCGAGGGTGGATACAGACGAATCAATGATATCGTTTGTATTCCTTTAGTGATTACCTCTACGTAATGACTAATTTGATTAATGGTGATCAAAATTCCATAGGTAGTATTTCACTAAACTGAGATTATTACCGACACATGACATCAACCCACTAATAATTCATCCATAAATTACCAAGGGTCACCCATGACCAGAAATCGTCCATTTTTTAGTAGTATTTATTGTCTTGAAAGATCCAAATTTATATGTGTTTTCTATGAAATTTACACATTATGCATTAAAGTAATAGATTTAAGACTATTATCGTTAGGAACTCAACTCGATGTATATATCTATTAAGAAATTAGTTTGTCTATTTCTTTCACCTGCACAACCTAATTATACTCAATATTTTACATATATTAGCAATCCAATCCAACCTACCTATTTATTACATAATTATAATCTATAATCAATTTTATTTAGTATAATATATAAATTAACATTATAAATATTGGTTTCGGTACAAACAGATGAAAAACCATACATTTCAATATGTTTTTTAATAAATTAATGTCTATTTTATATATTTGAAACGTTTGGTTAAAACAAGAAAAAAACATCTCACTTGGTGTGAGTTAAGGAATGCGGGAATTAGTCGGTTCATCATGGATTGTCGATTTATTATTACTTTTAAATACAATTTGAATAGATTATTATTACAAAGATCGGGTAGAAGAGGCTAACGGATACGATCCTTTTTTTATTTGAGAATTTATATAGATGTTAGATTTTTTTTTTTAATATTTATAAGCAAAAGAATTCTTGCCTAATTCCAAATTAATTGGCTTGGCTACTGTAACACTACGTATGTACGTGATGATGCAAGACATATATCAGAATGTTTTGAATCACGTTACTTCCATTTGATATATAAGGAAGTTGTTATTTTGAATGAGAATATTGTCACCTCCAGCGATTGGCTACTTGTGGATATTTAAGACGTGAGAAGCTTTAGATGTTACATTCAATATTTCCAATCACGGAATTTATTACTAAAATCAAAAAAATGAATCCCAGGGTACATGCAAAATAGCATAATTTATTTAGTTTTTACCTTATTAAAGTATCTACATACAAACCTGATATCTTGTTATACAACGTATATTTGAAACAATTTTGAATAAGGATAATCCAGATATAACAAAACCAATGTTATTAATAAATTATATAGTTAATTGTTGCAACTACTAAATTACGCATGAATTGATACGTTTGGCCTCGCGTCTTTTGGCGAATTATAGATATCAAAATTAGTATTATTATAAAATTTTATGTTAACATCTATTAGTTCAGAATATTAGTTTATTTTGTTCTCATTTGGAAATATCTTATATGTTAAAGGGCATAAAGGTTGTTTTGGGGTAAAATATTTGGATATAAAAAGGTATCATGCATGATTGGAAGCATACGTCGTGAAAATGGAATCAGTAAAAAGGAAGTTGCCTATAATGGCCTCTCTAATTGCGTCTCTTTTCGTAGTCATGATTTCCCTAAGCTTCCCTTTAGCAACCACTGCAGCCTATCCTGAAATGATACCATACCAGCTTCTAAACTACCACCCTATCCACGGAAAGTCACCACCACTACCATACATTCATGGCAAGTCTCCACCACCGCCTCCAAAGTCTCCTCCTCCATCACCATCATTCATACATGACGGTCTTCTTCCACCTATTTTGCCACCCATACCATTTTTGCCACCTTCACCTTCAACCCCACCTTCACCCTCTCCTCCAGATGCACCCTCTCCCCCAGATGCACCATCTCCTTCTCCTCCTGATGCACCCTCTCCCCCAGATGCACCATCTCCTTCTCCTCCTGATGTACCCTCTCCCTCTCCTCCTGATGTACCGTCTCCGTCTCCTCCTGATGTACCCTCTCCTCCTGCTGAACCACCTCCCAAGAAGGAGAAGGAACCCAAACCTCCCAAGAAGGGGAAAGAACCAAAACCTCCTAAACCTCCCAAGAAGGAGAAGGAAAAGAAACCTCCCAAGAAGGAGAAAGAACCTAAACCTCCTAAACCTCCCAAGAAGGAGAAGGAAAAGAAACCGCCTAAGAAGGAGAAGGAACCCAAACCTCCTAAGAAAGAGAAGTCACCCAAACCTCCTAAGTCAGCGTTGCCCATTCCACTACCCAAACCACCGGGTCTTCCAATACCTGGATTACCTAAACCACCACCAGCCATTCATGGGACGTCACCCGCCACCCTACCAAAGTCTCATACACCATCACCACCATCATTTGTCCATGCCGGTATTATCCCACCCGTACCTCCTGTAATACCACCTGTTTTGCCACCTATACCTCCGGTAATACCAGGTCTGCCATCCTCACCTCCACCGTTGCCGCCTCTTCCATTACCTGAATTAATACAAGATCTACTACCACCGTCCACTCATGGGAAGCCAACACCACCGCCTCCAAAGTCTCCTCCACCACCATCACCATATCTCCATGGGAAGTCTCCACCACCACCTCCTAAGTCACCACCACCACCACCACCAACCATTCATGGCCGACAAGTAGTACTACCACCTTTAAAGTCTTCTCCAGCATAACCGTCTAAGTCAGCGCCACCAGCATCACCATCATGTAGTGGCAAGCCTACACTAGGTGGTTAGACTCGTTGCAATTACGTCTACACCAAGGAGCCTTACGTGTAAAATCGCCAAACTCCTTGCTACTAATATGAACCAAACTCATTTCCTATTTAATTATACACATCAAACACACATACATGTGCGTACACACATACATATACATAAATCCATATACAACTAAATTATCTTTATATAAATATTAAAATGGATCTCAATAGGGAGTGATAATATCCTAGAAATTCAAGTCCAATGAACACGTGTCATAAGATTATATTAATTATTAATTTGATCAAGCATATGTTGCTTTTGTGTCTTTGCATTTATTCTATTAGAGTTTTCATGATCGTTACCTTTTTCATGCAATTTATCTTGTAATTATATTTTCGTTTGTACCAATATAATTCTTAATGAGTGATATTGAAATGCATAAAATGATACTGTAATTTTATAATTTTATAATTTTATAATTCTCATGTTTGAATATATCAATCAGAAGCCTTAATTCAAAGTTTCTTTAAGGGAAACTCGAGAGGGGTGGGGTTAGATTTTATATATATATACCAGGTAGGTTTTGAGCGTCGTGATTATCATGGCCCACAAGGTAAGTTTTGGTATTTCTTTCATGATTGTTGTGGAATCATAGTAAAGGGAAGTTTAGGCATGACCCAAGAATTAGAAAAGTTGAAAGTACAATGTTATAATTGAGTGGATTTTTCATAGTAAAATGCTAAATAAGGGAACTTTGAAAGTACAATGTCTTAATATATAGCAACTTAATGTTTTAATGAAAAATATGACATTTAAGTGTAAGATGTCTTCTTAAGCTCTGCGAGCCACCACCAAATGTTATCTTCAAACCCATTGATGCTCTAGATGCTTTAATCTCCTTTAACTGCATGTTCCTTATCAACCCAAATTCTTGTAACTTTGCTTCCGATCCTCCATTTTTCTTTTTAAGACCTAAAAAATATTGTCACATGCAATTAATATTGGAATAAGATCAATAATTTTATTAAATTCAAATCAACAATAACGTCTAATGAAAAAGAAATTATCATTTATAATGCCAATTTACCAATGATGATAAACTACGATCAAATAGAAAAACGTCAAACCACATGTTCTCAACAGATCAAAAACCTTGCATACAGAAAAAATGCGGATTAGAGTTTGAGAATATAGAATTTACCAAGTTTACAACTTCAACTGGTCCTACAAAGAGAAACTCATTTCTTCATTAGGATTCAAGCATTTGTTTATAGTCTTCCTCTTTGTCATCTGCAAATTACATAGAACCAAGGTACCTAAATTTTAAGCAGGTAAATTAATATTATCTTGGATAAAACGAAAATGGTTAGGCTGAAAAGTTACCTGATTTTTGAGTTTGAGATGGCATATGGATCATTGGCTTTAAAACTGTAGACAATTACCGGTTTCTTGCCTCAAACAACTATCATTTTCAAATACATGCGGGTTAATGCATACTTAATCTCGATGTTTGTGAACAGATAGATAAAACCGGTCACCTGAAATAAAACTTTGTAAATTACTTGCCCAATTGAATTTATACTTTAAGTAAATATAATCGAAGTATAGGATTTTGATGTACATGAATTCCAGAGTGGCAAGGCATTTGCAGCGACTTCAAACGTCTTCTTGAAGACACAAAGGGCCATGGATATGAGGACGATAGTGAAGGTCTTTAGGCACGTGTTTTCAAAGTGAGTATCACCACCTAAAGTATCAGATAAAGACAGTTTGTTTCAATTTCATGCAATTTGGCCAAAAGATAACCTAAAGCATCATCTTTTCCAGCGATAAGTGTACATGAACCTTCAAAAAGACATTTTCTTTAACTCCTAATTCTTTACGAATTTCATTTATTTTTTCCTTTTATCTTTTAAGCTGACCACAATTTCTTCAAATATATGTTTAGACTTTAGATATCGTCAAACTATTCTACACATGGGAAATTGGGAACTTGGTGGCATCACACAATTTAGATCTTTTAGGAGACATATTACCACAAAATGAAACCACCACACCAACACAAAGTCATCTTCCCGGTTATTTGAGTGTTGCATTTCCTAATGTCCAGACCTGAAAGTGGTTGATCACTAATCCCTTAAAACCAAAATAAATACTACCGGTAGATTTAAAAAATATTTTCAGCAAATAAAAAAGCATGACTTGTAGAAGCTTAACAGTTGGAGTACCATAGAGATGCTCATATGCAAATGTTCCTAAGTAGAAAGATCAAGAAGCGATCCAAGTACAACACTCTTTTAGTTTTTGAACCAAGGTTTTGACATCTTTTTTTTTGTCTGGTTGCAACGAATCAGCCCTTGATCTGTTTTTGTGTTTCTCTTTTGCATGTTGGCTAGCATATTCAGCAGCAATAGGATGCTCATATATCTTTCCAATGACACATGGTCTGGTCTTCATGGAAGCATATGCAAAACCTGGTTAGAATTGTTAATGTATTCTACATTGGTGCGACACGATCTTATAACAACTGTATATATATGTTGGAATCTCCCCTCTCTCTACAAGGGCTCTTTTGGAGAGACACTCTTGGGCTCCACATATATTTACATGGTATCAGAGTCAGTGTCTCGCACCCTTGTAACCTCATCGAGCCTACGTCTCCGAGGGAGAGTGTTAGTGTATCCCACATTGGTGCGACACGATCTTATAAGTGTGTATATATGTTGGAGTCTCTCCTCTCTCCACAAGGGCTCTTTTGGAGAGACACTCTTGGGCTCCACATATATTTACATGTATCGAAACTTATGGGACTGTGTCGCAGCAACGTGGGATACACTAACACTCCCCATCAGAGACATAGGCTCGATGTGGTTACAAGGATGCGGAAGATGAGGTTATATGGGTACGGAACACTGGCTCTGATACCATGTAAATATATGTGTAGCCCAATAGTGTCTCTCCAAAAGAACCTTTATGGGGAGAGGGGAGACTCCAACATATCTTGACACTTATAGGGAACCCAATAGTGTCTCTCCAAAAGAGCTCTTATGGGAAGATGGGAGATTCCAACATATATTGACACTTATGGGACCGTGCCGCACCAATGTGGGATACACTAACACTCCCCTCAGAGACATAGGTTCGATGAGGTTACATGAGTGCATACACTAACACTCCCCTCAGAGACATAGGCTCGATGAGGTTACATGAGTGCAGAACACTGGCTCTGATACAATATAAATATATGTGGAGCCCAATAGTGTCTCTCCAAAAGAGCCCTTATGGGGAGAGGGGAGACTCCAACATATATTGACACTTATGAGACCGTGCCGCACCAATGTGGGATATACTAACAAGAATAATCAAGTTAAATATGTTGTCAAAATATAACATTCTGTCAAATAAGATTGAGTTTAGAATTTCACTCCACAATACCAAAGCAATGAAAACTAAATTTCAAAGCAAATAAAATTCCAACAAAACCCCATTTGTCACGATAGTAAGATGTAATAATCCCTCTCTTTTAAGACTAAATCTACCAAATACTCAAAATGTAAAATACCATTATTACCTCATTTAAATAAAGTTCCTCGCCTGCAGGAACAGCTGTGTTCAGCTCTTGCCCATTCTCTTCCATTTGAGCTCCAACTCTTTTAATATCATGTGAAACTATACCAAATATATATCGTAGAATGGATCTATCACCATGCAACTTTATGACATTCATGAAATTCCCAGTTTTCAAGATGACCCACAAACAAAAATCAATAAATTAGGAATCAGAAACTAATAAATCGTACACTCAGATAAGCATAAACTTTAGAATCCCATATCTAGGAGAAACCCAACAAACCAATCAGTCAGATTAAAAGTCAAATAGTAACATTTAAACATTTTACGGCTAGAGTAGCTCCCAATCCATTTTTCTTGTCATCAGTTATCGTGTTGGCACATAAAATCCTACAATCAGTAAGATTATTTCAATTTTTTACATCCTCATTATGTGCTTTGACTGCTAATCCAAACAAATCACATTCAAAACAAACTTTAAATAATGAAACAAGAAAAAGAATGTGTAGAACTCACCTGCTGGTTTCTTGAAGTCCTGTTTCGGAAGTCTGTCCCCACTCTGCAACCATCTAGTCAAGACAGATAAAGAGTATTAAACGGAAATCGTGAAAAAGATTTGAACAAAATTGAGGTCGGTTTTTAATATATTAAACGAAAATCGAACTTGGACTTGAAATAATCTAAGATAAAAAATCGAACATTGACAAAATCAAACCTGGACAAAGCTGTTGGGATTGGAAAACTCTTCTATTTAACACTAGAACAGAATTACAATAGGAGGAGCAACTCTCACACTCGACTATTACAAAAAACCAACCCTTTCTCTAACACTTACACTCTAAGTGTTTCTCTCTAACTCTATGTGTTTGTGGTGTGTTTTGGGATATCTAAGAACTGAAACTTAAGCATCTATTTATAGCTAAACTAGCCACTAAAACTATAGTATGTAAACACATTGAATTCATGGAAGAGAAGATCAAATTTGCCACCACCTTAGGTTCTATATTCAACCTTTCTAGAATGGAGGGCTGGAAAAAATCAACAAATCTTCCCCTCCAGCCTCTATTGAACAATCCTTAACCCAACTATGTCAGCACATAGTTTGTGTTTGTTTTGTGTCACCACCTTGGTTAACATGTCTGCAGGATTGTCATTTGTGTTGATCTTTGACAACTTCAGTTCTCCTCTTTCGATTGCTTCTTTAAGCCAATGATAACGAATATCGATATGCTTAGTGCGAGAATGGTACATCGAATTCTTGCTTAGGTCCATAGCACTCTGACTGTCGCAATGAATGATGTATTCTGCTTGTGGAAACCCTAATTCTTGAAGAAACCGTTTTAACCATATAAGCTCCTTCCCAGCTTCAACGGCAGCAATGTACTCGGCTTCTGTTGTTGACAGTGCTACACACTTTTGTAACTTGGATTGCCATGAGATAGCTCCCCCTGCCAAAGTGAAAACATAACTTGATGTAGATTTCCTGTTATCAAGATCTCCTGCCATATCAGCATCTGTATAACCTTTCACGATTGGCTTAGCTCCCCCGTAACACAAACATAGTTTTGAACTACCCTTCAGGTATCGCAGTATCCACTTGACTGCTTCCCAATGTTGCTTTCCTGGATTTGCTAGATATCTACTCACGACACCAACAGCATGAGCAATATCTGGCCTTATACACACCATCGCATACATAAGACTTCCTACGGCTGAGGAATAAGGGACTTTCTTCATCTCTTCTTTCTCTTTATCAGAAGAAGGAGAATTTTTCTTACTTAACTTGAAGTGATTTGCCAACGGAGTGCCAACAGGCTTGGCGTTTTCCATGTTGAACCTTTTAATCACACGTTCAACATACTCCTCCTGTGACAAGAACAATTTTCTTGATTCTCTATCACGGATAATTTTCATGCCCAATATTTGTTGAGCTGGGCCTAAGTCTTTCATATCAAAGAACTTAGACAAATCCTTCTTCAAGTTGTTGATCATGGTTGCATCTTGACCGACTATTAGCATATCATCCACATAGAGCAAAAGGATGACAAATTTCCCATCTAGAAACTTCTTCAAGTACACGCAGTGGTCTGCAACAGTTCTTTTGTACTCGTGACTTGCCATGAACGAGTCAAACTTCTTGTACCACTGTCTTGGGGCTTGCTTAAGACCATAAAGGCTCTTCTTCAGCTTGCAGACGAGATGCTCTTTCTTTGGGATTTTAAACCCATCGGGTTGCTCCATGTATATTTCTTCATCTAAATCACCATGGAGAAAAGCTGTTGTTACATCCATCTGCTCAAGTTCAAGATCTAGACTGGCAACCAATCCGAGTACGACTCGAATCGACATCATCTTCACAACCGGCGAAAAAATCTCATCAAAGTCAATTCCTTCCTTTTGTTGGAATCCTTTGACAACGAGTCTTGCCTTGTACTTCACAATGTTTCCTTTTCCATCTTTTTTCAACTTGAAAACCCACTTGTTTTTCAAGGCTTTCTTTCCTTTGGGAAGTTTCACCAACTCATATGTTTGATTTTTGTGCAAAGAATTCATTTCGTCTTCCATGGCCTTCTGCCAATTGGCTTTGTTAATATGAGATTGAGCTTCCTGAAAGCTCTCTGGCTCCCCCTCGCTGGTAAGAAGGATGTAGTTCGAAGTTGGGTATCTTGAGGAAGGAACACGAACTCGATCAGATCGTCGAACTTGAGTTTCTTCATTAGAAACATCTGGCAATGACTCTGAATTATCAAGAGGTGGAAGCTCCCCCTGCTCAACACCTCCTTGATCTGCATCATCAACTTCATTATTCTGTTCATCGGTCGGAATATCATCTTTTGTTTCAGATATCATTTCAGGAACTTTGAAGCTTTGTTGCTCGTTAATCGATGCCTTGAAATCATAATACTGGTCTTCATAGAAAACAACATCTCTGCTTCGAATAACCTTCTTTAGTTCTGGGTCCCATAGCCTGTACCCGAACTCTTCGTCTCCATATCCAATAAAGATGCATGGAGTGGATTTGAGGTCCAACTTCTTCCGCAATTGACTTGACACATGTGCAAATGCCTTGCACCCAAATACTCTCAAGTGAGAATATGTTATGTCTTTACCTGTCTATATCTTTTCTGGAACTTCAAAATTCAATGGAACTGAAGGTGACCTATTTATAAGGTAACAAGCTGTCAATACAGCTTCACCCCATAATGGCTTTGGTAGTTTAGCCGCACTGATCATACATCAGACCTTCTCAACAATGGTACGATTCATTCGTTCTGCTACACCGTTATGCTGTGGGGTACGTGGGACAGTCTTTTCATGCCTGATACCATATTTTGTGCAATATGTGGAGAACTCACGAGAATAGTACTCACCTCCATTATCTGATCTGAGACATTTCAACTTCTTGCCAGTTTGTCTTTCCACCATTACATGAAAAGCTTTAAAACGATCAAATACTTGATCCTTCGACCTGAGACAATAAACCCATACTTTTCGTGATGCATCGTCGATGAATGTCACAAAATACTTGTTTCCACCAAGGGATTCTACTTCAATGGTTCCACATACGTCGGAGTGGACAAGGCTCAACAACTCAGAGCGCTTATTTCTTGTGGAGCTAAAGGAAACTCTGTGTTGTTTCCCAAATAAGCAGTATTCACAAGGATCCAGGGCAACATCTTTTTCCATGGAAATGGACTTCTTCTTTTCAAGAGTTGTTAACCCTTTCACAGTCATGTGGCCTAGTCTTCTATGCCACAGATTTGGTGATGTCTCTTCTTCTACTGCATTGA
Source organism: Cichorium intybus (assembly GCA_023525715.1). Taxonomy (NCBI): domain Eukaryota; kingdom Viridiplantae; phylum Streptophyta; class Magnoliopsida; order Asterales; family Asteraceae; genus Cichorium; species Cichorium intybus. The sequence continues at coordinate 20,355,286 of CM042017.1, read as the reverse complement.
GACTTGGTTGAATCAACTTTGCATATGACTTATAAATAGTACCACAAAGCTTTCCCCTTGCAATGACCATAATGCCTTTTAACAACTTCCAGTTGCCATTTCCGAAGTGGTTGTCATAGCCCTGAAGGTCAAGAGCTCCAATTGAGATAAGATTCATTCTTAGCTCCGGAACATGTCGAACATCTTTCAACACCAATGTACACCCTACATTGGTCTTTATATGTACATCACCGATACCAACAATGTTAGAGGAACTGGTGTTTCCCATCCTCACGGTACCATGGTTTACGGATTTATATGTTGCAAATAAATCCCGGTCCGGAGTGGAATGATATGGTGCAGCGGTATCAATCACCCACTCGTCATCACGAGCGCCTACGTGTAGGCATGCATCCTCCTCGCATGCAACAAGGGCAATGTCTTGTGAAATGTTGACCATGGTTTCACCATCCTCCTTGCTTGAACTAGTACTCGTTTCAGCCTGTTCTCGTAGGAACTTTCGACAATCGCTCTTTTTGTGGCTATAATGATTGCAGTAATTGCAGTGGCCATCAAACCATGTACTTGAAGACTTTCCCCTTTCTTTTGATCTTCCTCTAACTTGAGATCTTCCTCTACTTTGACCATGTCTGCCTCTACCTCGACCTCTTCCTCTGCCACCAGTTCTACCTCCGCCTCTTTCTTTGTTTTCTGTTACGAGGGCAAATGACTGGTCTGTACCAGCTTCTTTTCTTCTGGCTTCCTCGTTCATGAGAGCGTCCGTGACCATCTCCATTGTCACTTTGCCACCGGGGGCAGAATTGCTGAGAGTAACAACAAGTGTTTCCTAATGATCAGGTAAAGAACTTAGCAACAATATTGCTTGCTCCTCATCTTTGAGAACCCATTCGGCAGAACTGAGCTGATTTACGAGATCTTGGAACTGACTCGTATGCTCGGCTATGGATGTACCACTTCGTAACTTGTGGTTTACCAGGCGCCTCATTAGTAGGGTTTTGTTTCGTGCAGTCTTTGCTTGATACATACTTTCAAGCTTTTCCCAAAGTTTGTATGCATCTGTTTCTTGAGAAACATGATGAAAAACACTGTGGTCAATCCATTGTCGAATTTGTGCCACAGTTTTCTTATTCATTCTCGTCCAGACGTCGACTGTTGTATTTTCAGGTTTTACGCCCTTGGTTTCTAAAGGTTCTGCTAGATCCTTTAGATTCAACAAATCTTCCATCCTCGGCTTCCACATATTATAATTTGTGGGCGTAAGTCGGACCATTATATCCGAACTTGTAGATTCCATGAGAAAGACTTTGTAGTTTGCATTTTGTGAAATTTTGGGATGGAATTAGGCAAAACCGAGATCACGGTTATTTCCGAAAGGGTCGAAATAGGTGGGATATATTTTTTCAGACTAAAATGAACTTCTGAAAAAATTATGGGCCAATTTGAAATGTTTAAGAAGTATAGGGGGCAATCTGTAATTTGTGGAATTACAGGGACCAAACTGGAAGGTTTTGAAACATAGGGACCTTTCTGTAACTTTTCAGAAGTATAAGGACCAAAATTGTAACTTTCAGGAAAAACTGGGACCAAAACGGAGTTTTATAGAATTAGAGGGACCTGTTTGCAACTTTCTGGAATTTCAGGGGGCCAAAATGCAGTTTTCTGAAACTTGCTACAGTGTTGCTACAGTGTCGCTACAGTGTCGTCTTCTCCGATCGTCTTCTCCGGCGAGTTTTCCGGCGAACTGGTTTTTCCGGCTACTATTCCAGCAAACCTTTGACCGGACTTTTGGAGGCCTTCCGGTGGTCGAAAAATTCCGAAAAAAATATTTTCGGAATCGTGGGAACGAGTACTTTACAATGGTGTGCCCGGAAATCGATTTTGAGGAAAAACAATTTCGACCAAAAAACGATCGGTACCGAAACGAGGCTCTGATACCACTTGTTGGGATTGGAAAACTCTTCTATTTAACACTAGAACAGAATTACAATAGGAGGAGCAACTCTCACACTCGACTATTACAAAAAACCAACCCTTTCTCTAACACTTAGACTCTAAGTGTTTCTCTCTAACTCTATGTGTTTGTGGTGTGTTTTGGGATATCTAAGAACTGAAACTTAAGCATCTATTTATAGCTAAACTAGCCACTAAAACTATAGTATGTAAACACATTGAATTCATGGAAGAGAAGATCAAATTTGCCACCACCTTAGGTTCTATATTCAACCTTTCTAACGGTGTAGCAGAACGAATGAATCGTACCATTGTTGAGAAGGTCCGATGTATGATCAGTGCGGCTAAACTACCAAAGCCATTCTGGGGTGAAGCTGTATTGACAGCTTGTTACCTTATAAATAGGTCACCTTCAGTTCCATTGAATTTTGAAGTTCCAGAAAAGATATGGACAGGTAAAGACATAACATATTCTCACTTGAGAGTATTTGGGTGCAAGGCGTTTGCACATGTGTCAAGTCAATTGCGGAAGAAGTTGGACCTCAAATCCACTCCATGCATCTTTATTGGATATGGAGATGAAGAGTTCGGGTACAGGCTATGGGACCCAGAACTAAAGAAGGTTATTCGAAGCAGAGATGTTGTTTTCTATGAAGACCAGTATTATGATTTCAAGGCATCGATTAACGAGCAACAAAGCTTCAAAGTTCCTGAAATGATATCTGAAACAAAAGATGATATTCCGACCGATGAACAGAATAATGAAGTTGATGATGCAGATCAAGGAGGTGTTGAGCAGGGGGAGCTTCCACCTCTTGATAATTCAGAGTCATTGCCAGATGTTTCTAATGAAGAAACTCAAGTTCGACGATCTGATCGAGTTCGTGTTCCTTCCTCAAGATACCCAACTTCGAACTACATCCTTCTTACCAGCGAGGGGGAGCCAGAGAGCTTTCAGGAAGCTCAATCTCATATTAACAAAGCCAATTGGCAGAAGGCCATGGAAGACGAAATGAATTCTTTGCACAAAAATCAAACATATGAGTTGGTGAAACTTCCCAAAGGAAAGAAAGCCTTGAAAAACAAGTGGGTTTTCAAGTTGAAAAAAGATGGAAAAGGAAACATTGTGAAGTACAAGGCAAGACTCGTTGTCAAAGGATTCCAACAAAAGGAAGGAATTGACTTTGATGAGATTTTTTCGCCGGTTGTGAAGATGATGTCGATTCGAGTCGTACTCGGATTGGTTGCCATTCTAGATCTTGAACTTGAGCAGATGGATGTAACAACAGCTTTTCTCCATGGTGATTTAAATGAAGAAATATACATGGAGCAACCTGATGGGTTTAAAATCCCAAAGAAAGAGCATCTCGTCTGCAAGCTGAAGAAGAGCCTTTATGGTCTTAAGCAAGCCCCAAGACAGTGGTACAAGAAGTTTGACTCGTTCATGACAAGTCACGAGTACAAAAGAACTGTTGCAGACCACTGCGTGTACTTGAAGAAGTTTCTAGATGGGAAATTTGTCATCCTTTTGCTCTATGTGGATGATATGCTAATAGTCGGTCAAGATGCAACCATGATCAACAACTTGAAGAAGGATTTTTCTAAGTTCTTTGATATGAAAGACTTGGGCCCAGCTCAACAAATATTGGGCATGAAAATTATCCATGATAGAGAATCAAGAAAATTGTTCTTGTCACAGGAGGAGTATGTTGAACGTGTGATTAAAAGGTTCAACATGGAAAACGCCAAGCCTGTTGGCACTCCGTTGGCAAATCACTTCAAGTTAAGTAAGAAAAATTCTCCTTCTTCTGATAAAGAGAAAGAAGAGATGAAGAAAGTCCCTTATTCCTCAGCCGTAGGAAGTCTTATGTATGCGATGGTGTGTACAAGGCCAGATATTGCTCATGCTGTTGGTGTCGTGAGTAGATATCTAGCAAATCCAGGAAAGCAACATTGGGAAGCAGTCAAGTGGATACTGCGATACCTGAAGGGTAGTTCAAAACTATGTTTGTGTTACGGGGGAGCTAAGCCAATCGTGAAAGGTTATACAGATGCTGATATGGCAGGAGATCTTGATAACAGGAAATCTACATCAAGTTATGTTTTCACTTTGGCAGGGGGAGCTATCTCATGGCAATCCAAGTTACAAAAGTGTGTAGCACTGTCAACAACAGAAGCCGAGTACATTGCTGCCGTTGAAGCTGGGAATGAGCTTATATGGTTAAAACGGTTTCTTCAAGAATTGGGGTTTCCACAAGCAGAATACATCATTCATTGCGACAGTCAGAGTGCTATGGACCTAAGCAAGAATTCGATGTACCATTCTCGCACTAATCATATCGATATTCGTTATCATTGGCTTAGAGAAGCAATCGAAAGAGGAGAACTGAAGTTGTCAAAGATCAACACAAATGACAATCCTGCAGACATGTTGACCAAGGTGGTGACACAAGACAAACACAAACTATGTGCTGACATAGTTGGGTTAAGGATTGTTCAATAGAGGCTGGAGGGGGAGATTTGTTGATTTTTTCCAGCCCTCCATTCTAGAAGGGTTGAATATAGAACCTAAGGTGGTGGCAAATTTGATCTTCTCTTCCATGAATTCAATGTGTTTACATACTATAGTTTTAGTGGCTAGTTTAGCTATAAATAGATGCTTAAGTTTCAGTTCTTAGACATCCCAAAAACACACCACAAACACATAGAGTTAGAGAGAAACACTTAGAGTGTAAGTGTTAGAGAAAGGGTTGGTTTTTTGTAATAGTCGAGTGTGAGAGTTGCTCCTCCTATTGTAATTCTGTTCTAGTGTTAAATAGAAGAGTTTTCCAATCCCAACAAGTGGTGGCTTCAATCGACGATACAAAATCGAACCTGGACAAAATCTACGACACTCATGAAGAAATAAGGGCAGAGAAGCATTACGTGATGACAGAGGGGAGCAGGTGCCGGAAGGAATTGGGTCAGTGTCGTCACATGTGGCACGATTTCTTGTCCAAGGAGGTGAAGCAGGCAGGTAGTTTCCACATAATGATGGAAGCGTAAAAAATATAAATGAGCAGTAGTTTCGTTCTTATTGAATAGCACGAGGGAAGAAGAAAGCAAGGTCAAAATACAGTCTCGGAAAGATGAACACAGATCATCTTAACCTATGCCTCGTTACCACCTTTTAATCTATATTCTAACGGTTAGCAAAGGATAAAAGTGATAGAGGAGATGGTGATAGTTTCTAGAAGAGGCAAGTGAAGGTCGGGTGTTCCAACTTCCAAGTGGTGGAAGAAATTTAGAAGTAGTGGATATCGGACGTGTCCATCCTTATAAAAAAGCCTCCTTAAAACGCCTTCATCGTTATCTTAGGTTATGGGTGTGAATAACTCCATGACTTCCCATGACAGTCGCCACGTCAACGACACGTCAACACGAAAATCCCAGGACACACACTAGGAATGCAAGACAACATAACACCTATTTTATTTTCCACGTCATCAATTTATTTTACATTTTTTAATTAAAATCAAACATTATAAATTAATTAAAAAACATAATTATTAAAATTAAAATAAAAAGACATTACATTACATAAAAAAAAACATTAAAATAAAAAACATAAAACATTTCCTAAATTAAACAAAATAACTAGTCATCTAAATATTTTTTCTGAATTCTTTCTTTCATTGCCTCGATTGCCGTGAGGTCATGATCGTTCCCTGATTTGCTCAAAACTTGAAAATCCAACCGCGCTTCTCGAATTTCGTTGAAGCCGAGGAATTTTTCAACGAGAGCATCGACCTTTTCCCCGACTTGATCTTTGGATGACGAGGCGGAGACGGCTCGTTTCGCTCGGTCGCGACCGATCGGGCGGGTATGCGGAGTCGGCTCGTTTTCTAGTGGAGCGTCGTCCTCGAGGTCGATCGGGTCTCGAGTGTCGGAAGCGTAATCGTTGAATTCCGAGAACCTCCCACGTTCGCATCCCAAGCTTGAGCTGGTGGACTCGGGAACAAGTAGTCATTTTGGACCATTTCATATAACGTCCCAAGCTTTCAAATGCGCAAATGGTTTTCCAGCTTGTCGAGTGTATTGGTCCATCACCGTGTTGAAAATGATGAATTCGTTTTCGCCGCTTCGGTGAATGTTGACCAAGTTTGTTAGTGTAGACGCCGAAGATGTTGAAGATTAGAAGAGTAGGG